>JBBMOE010000040.1:5327942-5660590 GCA_037975065.1 Chaetodon trifasciatus
GTGAGGACCGGGAAAACCAGTTTGCTCCGTCAGTGAAGGGTCATCGGGGACCCAGTTAATGGGAAATCGTTATGTAAATCCAATCTAATTAAAATTAGACCCTCACTTGTTAAGGCTAAGGTATGGATGGGGAGACGTAATGCTAAATCATATTATTACTGCGCCTCATTTGCATAACCTAATTCACCATCATGCAGCATTTCTTTTCACACTCATATCTGCTTGCATCTCTGAATAAATCCAAACAAATAACCAAGCTGTGTTATTGGGCTCAGATATAGCGGCGAGTTATTACATGGAGACCCATGGAGTTTAGAGTTTCCAAAGTAAACTCCTTTTTTTTTTTCTATCTCTTTGCAGCTTCATCCAAGATCCAGAGTAACCCTGGATAACGTGTGGCATTGGAGCGAGGCCTCAGTCGCTGCCATCGCACCCGATAGCGCGCCAAATCTCCCCTCAAATTTACCTCATTGTCAGGATTAGCCTAATAGCTCGTTTGCGTAAGAGCCAAGCTGCAGGCCTTTAGTCTTGACGCTGTGATTGCTGAGTCCCTGTCATCTGATTAGGAGGCTTAACTCCTTCACTCTGATACATGGCAACGCTTAGCTTGTGTGGGTGTAATGTACAGTACGTGTATGTGTGGAGACGACAGACAGGGAGACTTTTTAATTTAATCTATTTCAATGTCATGCATTCGTGCTTCTCCAGCCCACATGGGATTAGCAGATGTATGTGCATATTATCTCGCAGTTTGTACTGTAACTATGAATGTATTTCTAATTAGAATAATTTCTCATTTCTAATAAAACATCGGTTTGGCATTTTCACCTTTAGTTGACGGAGAGACAGACAGGGGAGAGGGAGGCGTTATGATGCCGGCAAGGCTAGCACAATGGTTAGTGAGATTTATTAAGAAAATAAAAGCAGAAGTGAAGGACAAGATGGCCAAATCTTTGAAAGGGGAGAAAGGAAAAAACTGTGATGCACATGGAGCAAACGTATCACTCAAAATTCAAACACGAAGAAGCTCTCAGGTTCTCTTTCAATAAAGCCTTTTTTGTTTTGTGTCTAAAACGTCTGCCAGTTTAGTCTCACCTGCATTTTTCATTTGCATAACAGAAATTGATGAAAAGCTCATTGAAATTGTGCAATTTTGTTTATAAGTGATAAAAATTCAGTCAATTCACACTGCATGGACAGATGACGGAAAAAGTGTGTGAACACTGACAGGACTGTTAGACTCGAATGGTCTGTTGAACTAATTCTGCTGAGGTCATGAAGGATTGCTCATAATCCACCCAACCCAAGGACTTCCATAACATGTTTGTCACATATATTTGGCTTCGGATCTTTCACAGGCTAATAAAACATGTTTCCTCTAAATAGACCAGCCATCTGCTGCTGTATGGCTGAATCTTGCTGTGGCCGGTGTCATTGCCATCGCTGTTTGTTGGGTCAGTCTAGAATATTATTTATTGTATTGACCTTGGCTGTTTCACGAGTATGTTGTATGTCACACCCTGACCTATTTTGGTGAATTCATTTCAAATGAGTTACTGAAAACAAGATGGAAAAGAATCAGTTGAAATGCTTTTTTCGATTCCCTGAAGTGAAAAAAGTCGCATTTGTATCTTGGCTGCTCTCACAGATTTGATGTCTGTACATCTAAAACCATGAAGTGGTTTTATAGGCTTCTGAAGAGTAGGACCATTTCAGTTTTCTTTGAACTCCCAAACACCTGCAGCGTAAATGATCTGAAGTGATGGTTCCAGGCTATTTGTGCACCTATATAGTGTGTACATGCGGTATTCCACATCTTTACAGGCTAAGCTCTTGGAGAGATGAGAGAGCAGTACAACATCTGTATTAGTCCAAGCCAATATGCTTATATTACTCAGAAAACAATAATGCAATAATGTCGACCAAAGGCTTTTATTTCTTACAACAATCAGCCTCATTTCAGCAAAACCTGCAAAATCCAAGGGTCAGCTGCTAAATTTCACTGTCAGTAAGTAGTTGGTTACTAGCAAGAACATTAAAACAAAATAACTCTCAAAATCTAGAAGTTTAAATTGGATTTAACATATTAGAAATATTAGTTCTTAAAGAAATTTAATTCTAAGCGTCTATAGTGTCTTTATTTAGATGCAGTGTGTGTGTTCATGGATTCTTTCATTTGCTTTTTGCGACTGTTTCTATGTGTCCCTGACTCTTTGTGTTACTGTGTGTGTGTGTGACTTGGCATGTGTTTAGGGACTGTCTACAGGGGCCTGTTCAGCTCATGCAGAACAGCGCTGTGGGACAGTATCAGGTTACCTTGCATCACTGCGCGCAGACAGCTGCGGAACAGTTATTTTTGATCATGGAACAAAGCATCGTGTAGAGTCCTACCTCAGCAAATCTTTTGTGTGTACACACACACAATATGTAGGCTATCTGCAAGTGTGTGTGTGTGTGTGTGTACATCTGTGAATGTGCACACAGGCGTGAGCATCTTCTGAGGCTCGTCTGCAGTTGTGTTTTGTGTTTGCAGGGGAACAGCATGTCCCCATCTCCTCTGATGTCTGTTTGTGCTCCGATGGCAAGGTCGGCCTGACTCAGACAGACGGGCAGAAAGCTCTTGATGCACCTTTTTCCTCCACCCAGGGCTGCACACACCTTCAGCAGCTGCCCGTAACCCACAGTGAACTAATATCCACCTGCGATTAACCTCGCATTACTGAAGCCAACGTGTTATCGTCTGGAGTCCAGAGCCTTTAGGCTGCACTGACTCACAGTGTAGCCTCATAAAACGCACCATTAAACGATTATGAGGCTTTACGACTGCACCACCTGACCATAAGCACATCCACAGCCAGTGTTGTCTTAGGAGGTGGGCAGATGGGGGGGTACATTTCATCGGGGATGTGGCGTGGGCTGATTACCGCAACAAAATTATTGACCTTTAATGTCTCTTGTTCCCAGAAATGTTTGTAAGTGGTAACAGTGAGACATTGAAGGAACTGGATTTTGTACAAATAAGAGGTGCTCGCATAGTTAGTTCTCATAATGAGTCATGCACAAAGAAACAGGCTTGATTTTTAAATTCTGTGCAGGGCTGAAAGAGGTTCTAAACAGAAAATGGCACTGTAACCGTCTGATCTACATTAACTGCAGTGGTTGTATAGGTGACAAATATGAGAGGCGCCGCCAAGCCTGAGTGGCATTCACATTATTGTGGAACAGCATGGTTTGCACATCTCTTTTGTTATTTTGTAAATGGATTTTTTTCTCTCTCTCTCTCTCTCTGGCAAAGATCCGTCGCTGATGTGTGCAGTTTGCTGCATGGAGCAACACCACGCCAAAAGTTCATTCATTTTGAACGCTGACCCAGAGGAGGGCTGACCTTTGTGAGTCTGGGTCAGTGCCTGAATGCGATTGCTTGAGCTGCAATTACAGATGTGCTATGATAAATGAAAATGGCGTTTCTGAAAATAACTGTGGTGGTGAATTGTCAATATATTAAGATGAAATATCAGCGTTCACTTTGCAGCTTCCAGGTTTTTCTCTGTTATTACTGGACTGCTGCCGCAACGTTAGCACTGTAGCCTGCAGCAAAAGTCAGATTATCAGGTAATTAGCACAACCAGTTGCAGCAGCTCTTTTAATTTTATACCTACTATTTATTGACCAATTGATTGGTCTTCAGGCTCCAGTAGTATGGCACTGGTGTCTATTGTTGAAATTCAGTAGAGTTTAGTTTATTAGTTGTTCCTTAATATTTACACCCAGCATCTGCTCGATGTGCAGACACCTGGACTAAATGCCAAAGCTAATGTTAACTTCCTACCATATGACAGCTAGATTAAAGAGATAATATGGAATAATATAAACACATCTGACCTGCAAGTTGATCAAAATGCTGTTAAATAGTGAAGCAGAAACATTTTAGATTACTTTTCACAGAAATAATACAATTACCTTAAATTATAAAATGCTGTGCATATAGGGTTAGCTTAAAATAATGTCGCTTAGGTTAGCATGACTGGATATTTGCCATCCATTCTGAAACTGCGAGAAGCACTGTAATACATACACTGACAATAGATAATAAAACTTGCAATTTCCCGAGTACGTCAACATCTGCCCCTCAAGCAGTCACACAAGCATGTAATATTCCTTTTCTCTGTGGTCGAATTCACAGTTTAGCACTTACCCCCGAACAGAACTGCCTCTCAAAAGTAAGTTGTGGGGTAATGAGGTGTTATCAAACTAGGTACAATTATTCTCTGAGAGTTTTGTTTTCATGTTTCAAGAGGTTTTATAATAATCAAAGATGAATATAATTTGGCTGTTATTGTTCAGAGTTAATTGTCTAGTGGGTATCACTTGCAAACGAGAACATATGAGAGATGATGAATACAAATAGGTCAAGTCTTCTTCGTACTTGCCTGATTGCTTTGTGTGCGTGCGTGCGTGCGTGCGTGTGTGTGTGTGGTTGGTGTTCGCAGCACCTCTCTCAGTCTTCCTGGAGGTCACAGCTCATATCCTCCCTCATATTTTAAGCGAGAAATTCTCCCAGTAAAGCTGCATTTTATTGGTGTCAGATCGTTTGCCTGTATAATGGTGCATTGACTTCATTCCCCTCCTCTCCTTCTGATTCTTATTCATTTTCAACCTGAGATGCTTCTCTCTGTGTGTGTGCGCGTGTGTGTTGTGTGAAAAAGAGAAAAATGAGCTCCTGTCAAATGGCTCTGTGTAATGTATTGTTACCTTCTAACAAGATGGCCACATCCTGGTCTGTGACATTGTGACATACAGTCCACAGCTTTTGTGTGTGTGTGTGTGTGTGTGTGTGTGTGTGTGTGTGTGTGTGTGTGGTTGTGACTGTGTTTCAGCTCAGGGGAGCTAATAAGGCCACTAGAACCAACAGAACGATGTGTCACAACGAAGGTCACAAGTTCAATCCCTGCGTGTAATGTCACACTGGTGACATTAAGGCGGACGCCCTCTTTACTCAGCTGCCTCGTGCTGGTCTTTGGTGCAGCAGACACCGTAGCTGAGACACTATTATGTTTCCTAAGCTTCAATTACAGCATGAAATCTTATCTTCTACAAGTTAATGTTCTCCTTCAAAACATCTGAAGGCCAATCGGACACACGAGCACAGGAAAGACGGAGAGGAAATCAAAGAACTAGGAAAATCAAAGGATCTTTTTTAAAACTTCTTCACCTTCACTTTTTTTTTTTTTTTTTGTATCATACACGTGATTTCATCCAAGGACCCTATTAACCCACAGGATGAACTTTCGTCCCCCCTCTCAGGTACCCTCATCTCAGCGTGTGATGAGGGAGATGGGGTCAGCTGTTTTTATCCCGAGCTGAGACCATGAGGACCTTGTCGATCTGGTCCCTGGAGAGGTGGCTGTAATAGCATTTTCTGTAGAAATCATAGGACAAGATACAGCCAGGGCCGGGGTCAGCGTATGGGAGAGGACACCAGTATGGCCATGGGACTCTAACACAATTACATCCTGACAGTCAGCACTGCCTCAGCCAATGGCTCCTTCCATCAATGTGATGTATGTTAAATCAGAGCTGCTTGTAGATATGGCTCCAACATGGAATAATATTGGCTGCAAGCATGTGTAAAGATCAATGCTATGTTACACTACTGAGAAAAAGATCATTGCATGGCATAGTAACATTACATTAACATACCTGACTGTTAATCTTACATCATAATATACAATAACGCTAATATGGAGCCTATTAGAGCCTTTGTGTTCACACAATTTTTACCATTAATCAAGATGCAAATATCTTACAACACTCAATGTAATTACACATAATTAAATCTCATGATCTTCTAATAACTGCCATATGGTATGACGTGCCACAGCTGTGAATGTAGGCCAGGCAATTGCTTATCACACTGTGATGGTTCCCTCCATCAGGAAATCTGAACAAGGGCAGCCGGTCTGAGGGGTGATTGTCTGGCTGCCACACTGCTGTGCATCTCAATCAGTCATCTCCTTAATAATGTCCCTGCTATTGATCGCAGTGGGGAAATGATCCGCTTGCTCCCGATGTGTATGGTTGTTGTCCTCCGCCTTGACACGGGGCATGTAAGAACAATTATTGGTCTTGATTTGTTATTTTTGCTCCTGGTGATGCTTCTTTTGTCAGCCGGGTTGTCCAGGCTATTTAATCCCAAAGCACCTTGAATTAAGAGAGTTGTTTTGAATGATTTTGTGTGTCTGTCTGTGGTTTTGTCTTCATTTTTTAATTGGTATTCTTTCAGCCCATTGCTAATAATATCCTGAAGTTATTTTTCAGTTTTGAAAAATGTGATGAAACTTTATCCATCCTCCAGAGGAAGCAGCACAAGTAAGTTCAACGAGAAATCAAGTAAAATGGGTTGTGTTCACACAAATGAACAAGGCTGAGAGCCTTGTGAGGATGTGCTAAAGCACAGTGGTACTTTGAGCTAAATGTTAATGGCAGCATGCTAACATGCTCACAATACTAAAATGTCCATTTTTAACAGGTATGCTCACCATCTTTGTTAAGTATTTTACCTTGTGAACAATTTCTAATTAGCACTTAACACAAGATTAAAGATGGGAAGGCCATTCGTTTAGGAGGTATTATAACCAAAGGATTGGGCCAATTTAAGTTTAGCTTAGAAAATTTTAGTTATCAACAAAGTTCTTACAATTCATTCTGAGGGGAACATGAATGTCTGAAACAAATTTCATGGCAATCGATCCAATAGTTGTTGAGGTAAAGTAAGGTAAAGTAGTGGAAAGATAGAGGTTGTCATCCCTTGAGCCATGCTGCTAACATTGTCACAGCTGTGTATGCAGGGGCACAGAGCAATAAGAGGGACAAAAGTTTCATGAAATAAAGCTGTTTCCAGTCCACAAATTAGCCAGGCTACAAAAACTGAAGAAGCAGGCGGAGGCAAATCCAAGAGCAAAAGTTGGATGAGATGCGGAACACAAGCAACCAAACATAGACGACCTGAAAAACACAAGATCTAGACACACAAGAGGCTAATTAACTACTGAAGCATAGGTGACACAGACAACAGACAGGAAGTAAAACAAGACATAAAACAGGAAATAAGGGAACTAAAACCCAAAAACATAACGAAAGTAGCTAAAACAGTTATGTAACATAGAAGTAATTTAAGATTACAGTTACTAACTCTATTGTCCTCATTCCTGTCACTTATCCACCACCCAAAAGCTTGATAGTGACAATAACGCACACAACCGTAAGTAGTATATTTTTCCACCAAACCTAAGATAAACAATAACCATACTGGAGCTGAGACCGGCTGTGCTTGCAGGTTTTTTTTTAATGCCATTATCTCAAGCAAACAAGCCTTGTTGTCTCGAGATAACGTGAGGTTGATTCCTTTTATTACTTGTAATGTTCATCAGAGACCAGAAGTGCTGTGCCAGCATGCATAGACGGCATCTTGACAGCTATAACAACTGATTTAAGATGAAAATGTCAGATCAAGGAATACCCATTATTGATCAGTGCATTAGACTGCACTTCAATCAAGGTCTAACGCAGGCAGAAATTGCCCATGTAGGACAGATCAAACAAACAGATGCGCATATAATCACCACAGCTCTCCCGAGACACTAACCCAACATGGCGGACACATCAGACAGCCTGTCTACGCCAGTGTTTTGCATCTCCCATGTTTGCATGTTTCCATTCAGCTTCATGACACTGACACATGAAAGTGCCGACTGGGTCGTGGTTCCTGAGGATAATTCGTAGGATATGATACGCCATTTTCTTGTGATAAATTAGAGTATCTCGTCTCGAGAAATCCACGAGAAAACAAGCTTTGTTTGTTTTTAGACTATTTCATTTTGAATCTTTTAAAATAGGTTGAGCATGAAAATGTCATTCTTGACCTTGAAAGTAGTACTTTTTACAAAAAAATGTCATCTCAGTATTCACTTACTAGCTTTTTCCAGTGCTGGTTTTACAGTTGAAAGCTCCGGAAGAAGTCAGTAAGTGGACCTTGAGTCAAAATGTGTTATTAGGCCAGTTTGGTAGCTTTACTTAACAAAGGGCAAAGCATGTGTATAAATGGTCTCACTCTGGACTCTTAATATTTGTGTCAAAGCAATATTAAATTGCTAATAAATAGGGTTTGAGATTCTGTTGAATTGCTCTGTGAAACAGAAGTAATGACGGCCTGAGAAGTGAAGTGATGGCAGTTGCCAACACAACCACTCATAACACCAATTAAGCTGTGTTTTGTTTCCACTTGACCCTTCTGAACCATCTGTCTGATGTACCGGAGCGTTCCCAGTTTAAAGAGCTGATGAGAAAAGTCAGTAACGAGGAAAGTGTGTGAAGCCGCTTTGTTTGTGTAGATGTGTATTAATCGCATTGTGGGGACATAAATCTGTTTACACAGTCACATTGTGGGGACTCGCCTGCCTTGTGGGGACAAAATGCAAGTCCTCATAAGGTAGATCCTCCAGTTTTGAGACATGGGTTAAGGTTTGTGTACATTCTGTGGACTCACAGTCATTTAGACTGGATTCTCATGGCAGTCTCTCATGTGTCATTGTTAGTCTGTAATGGTTTCTGTATTGTTCTCTGCAGAATTGTGCATTTGTTTTTGGGATTTGTCATCACTGTCACTCACCTGTCAAATATTATTTCATACTACCAAGTGCCACTGATACACTGGATGTATTGTGTGACTCCATTCTCATTCTGACCAGACTGGTGTAGAACAGGCTCATATTTGGATGAATTCTCTCATAATATCAAACAGACACTTTGGCCCATCGGTTCCCACGTGTTTCTCAGATAAACAGCATCTCTCCTGTATATTTGTCTTTCAACAATCCACTTTAAAAGACATCCTGCCACCTGTCTAGTTGAGACTGAGTGAAATTTTAAAGGTGTTGCTTTTACATGCCATTTGATGATGAATCAGTCCTTTTCTTTCATTTCGTTTCCATTTCTCCCCCTTTTCCTTCAGCACTCAGTAATGGTTTAAAGAAGCCCGAGTCTGTTCTCTTCACAGGAGCCCTGTAAGGATTTGCACTGAAAGATTGACACAGTGGATGATGAGCGCTACGATATTGAGGTGAAGGTGGCCAAGAATGAGAAAGAGGTACTTGTCTTTGTAATGGAAATGAACACAAGTTTAACTCTGTGTCAGAATTTTTATGGAAGCTAACCGCACTTGTATTTTACCTGAGATAACCTCCAGCCCTTTGAAGATCAAATGCTACACTCTCCTCTTAATCCTCCTTCCAAGATTATATCTATTTACGTCTCTAACCACACCAAAGTGAAATTATGATCTTGTATGCACTGCCTGAACTCACAGGGAATTGCAGAGATTGGTATGAAAAGCCATGCGTCATGTCAGATTGTATTCTGCAGACTTTGTGATCTGCTCTAATCCACAAAGGATACAGAATGAAAGACATTCTGTATTCATGATGTATTTGCCTGCAACATATCCACATCAGTCTTGAAGACTGCAGAGAGAAATAGAGGAAAGGAATAGAAAAATAAACCTCACTTATTTTCTGTTGCTGACCGTCAGATCCAGTTCGTGACTTTGGAAGGTGTTCGAACAGAGATTTCATAAGAGGCCAAACCTGAAGCAAGTGAAGCAGTCTGGAGACCAAATCGAAACTCCATGAAGATGAAGGAAGTGAGGCCAGAGGCAGTGGCTTACCCTGTGCTTTTTTTCCTCATAGAAGCATATTTTATTTATATAGGAGGGGAAGGGTCATTGCTTGGCATTTTACAGATGCAGTTAAGTGCATTATCTCAAAGTGCTTCGCTCTAGAACAAAAAAAAAATAAGTCAATAGCTTTTCTATCTTGTCTCACGTTCTGTAACGTGTTTCATTC
Source organism: Chaetodon trifasciatus (assembly GCA_037975065.1). Lineage (NCBI taxonomy): Eukaryota > Metazoa > Chordata > Actinopteri > Chaetodontiformes > Chaetodontidae > Chaetodon > Chaetodon trifasciatus. Next base: position 5,337,842 of record JBBMOE010000040.1, read on the forward strand.
TCATCCCAGGTCACCTTCACAATTTGAAAGGTGTCATGATGTGCAGAAGAGATGTCCTTGTGAACTCCTACTTCCTCGCTCGCTGTTACAAGAATGGCACCTAAAATGTGAAATCAAAATGTTTCACATCTCATCCAGGTATTTCAAGCCTGTACCGCTTGTAAAGCCTGTCCATGAATGCAGTACAATATGTTCTTAAATGCACATTATCATCTTATGCAAGAAACATGTTCGCAGGAACTTACTGTAAGACATATTTTGCAAGGAAACAACTATCATGTCATTATAAACATGGTTAAACTAAATTGCTGGAAGAGGTCGAAACTCCAGCAACACTTGTGGTAAAAAAATGAACAATTTTGTGGTTAAATATACAGTAAATAGTCCATGTAACTAAAAACAGAGCTTTTAAAAACACCCAGCAAATCAGTCTTCACTGTTTAGTTTAATGATCCTTGACCTTGGAAATTGCTTTTAAAAATATGTGCATTAGAGAAACCTTGATGAGATTCCAGGACCGTCTCAACGCAATTGAATAATAATGTGACATACAGTACTGCAATAAATTAGCTATATTGTATGTGGGTCAAGGTTGGTGCGAGTTCGTACAACCAGTTCTTCTCCCTCTCTCCTCAAAAAGATATAAAATAGCAACCCTATAATACACCTATCTGTCTATCTATCTATATCAAATGCATGGTTTTGTTAAAATATGTGCTTATTCTGAATTTGATGCAGCAACAACTTGGGACAGGAGCAACAAAAGACTTGGAACTGCTCCAAAAACACCTGTTTGGAACATTCCACAGGTAAACAGGTTCATTGGTAACAGGTGATAGTATCATGATTGGGTATCAAGCTCTTTTGGAATGAGCGTCGTACATATGCATCTGTATGTACATTTTTTATGTGTTTTTTCACAGACAGTGACAGCCACAGTGAGCTGCAAAGAGGCTGCATGCGACAGGCTCTTACACACCTCCAACGCATCAACAAGGTAAATAGCGTCGCCTTGCTGTGCAGTGCAGTGGAAAAACACTCACACCGCTTCAATGCAGCTCCACTCCTCACAGGCGTTTGGGGCATTTGCATACCTACATACCCTAACCTAGATATAGCATGTACAGTAGCTTCAGTCAAGGTCCTTGAGACCTGGTAGCAGTTCTCAGGACATGTGTACTGCAATGTAACTGCAGTCAGTATGAAACGTGTCTCTCTCTCTGCTGTTGTAGCATTTTCCCTCTCATATTGTTTGCATGTTTTTGTTATTATACCTGTCATCTTCTTCAAAATTATCAAATGAGGTGTGACACTCATGAATCTGCAGATCATTATTACACATAGGATTTTATCTACTGTACATTCTGAACTGTTGGTGGCAGTGTAGGTCAGCATGCCGGCACCATAACAAATTAAGGATCTGACTCATACTTACCAGCGTTCACTTTATCATAATCTCCACCAGGGGCTGTCCAAGCATCACCCTCCATTCATCCGTTCACTCTTTACTGATGCATGAAAAAGGGTTGCAGGAATGACAGTACATTGGCAGGAAGCTCACACTTGAGCCTGCTGGGTAATTAAAGTGAACTAGCCCAAAGACACCATGCAGCATATGTGTGTATTAATCAAGCCAACTTTGGGGGGGATCAGTAACCAGTTTGTGCATCACATTCTTATTCAGGGCTGCTCACGATGAGAGGGAGCATTCGGAGTGTCAGTGGAGAGTTGAAAAGTACATGTTGTGATTGCAGGTGGCAGATCTACATGTCCACATGTACAGTATATATAAAATACACCTCTGAAAAAAAATACAGTTTCCTGATCTCCTATACTCTTCCTCGTGTCATTTTGCTTTTTTTTTATGCTGAACAGATGGCCTTGTTGTGATTGGACACAGATGGAGTTTCCGTGGTAATATCAAACATCCCACACAATGTTATATTTGCCCCAGCGTTGACTCCAAAGCAGAAATGATTTCAAAGCTTTATTGTCGGCTGCTGTCTCTTGTGTATGTCAGTGCAGCTTAGACTGAAACAAGCAAGAAAAAAGCCATAAGAACCCATCTATTGCCATAACCTGCTAATATTACTGTGCAGCTCAACATGAAATGTCTTTGATAGGCTTTGAATTACCTCTCATGTGTCAACCAAAGTCTTGCTGGTGAGATCCATCCAGACACAGATATTTATCTTTTGATGTTTGTTGATGTGGCGGCGCTGGGATTCAGAGGAGCCTCGCGGAGGTGTCATGGGAGCGATTCAGTTAAACATCTGTGATGGGAGGTGCCCACTTAATAACCTCAGCGACATCCTCTCTTACTCACCCCTCTTTCCTAACAGCGTATCACAGCCAGGTTTCTACAGATGCACTTTAGCTTCTTCCCATGGGATACACCCTGTGTTTTAATTAATAAGAAAACTATTTTCCAGCAGAATGCCAGCTGCCATCACCGTTTCTCTACAAAGTAAATATGTTCAGATATGAATATTCGTCATATGATGATAAACAAGCACTGGGGTGATGACTTAAAATAATTTGATTGGGAAATAGCCTCTGACAATGTGCCAAACATCCATTTATGGACATTAGGTGGATGCCTGTGGTGGATTTTTGGTCATGAGAGCACTTGGCAACAGTTGCTGCCTGGTGAGAATTACCAGATGGATTGAAAGAGACAACAGGTGCTTCCTTTGTACACTTGGTGTGTTTGTAAAGCTCTCACACCTGACACCGGGCTCAGGTTATGGATGTTTGAAAAAGCAGAGAGCCAGAAGCTAGAAATCTCTTTTCCATTGAGGTATCTTTAAAAAAAGAGGTCAATCGTGTCTTGAGTAATGAGTGAGGAATGTTAAAACATTTCTCATCATGACGTTTAATGTGTGCAGCTTTATGCTTTTATGCTGCCTCATGGGAATTCAGTTCAGAGCTGCTTTGATGTGACGTTTTTACCTTTGAACCACATCTTTTACATAAATATATCAAACCAATTTTTCTGGCAAACACTCACATTTTCCTGACCACATTTAACATTTCATAAAAGTCAACAAACAAGGGATTCTGTGTTTGCTTTGGTTAGACTTATAGCTGGGGTGACAAAGTCCCTCAGGGACCCGTCCCAGGGCCCCTGAACATGTGAAAGGGTTAGAACTTGAGCCAGGTGGGTCACAGCAAGGCTTTTAATCCCTGCCTGAGCCTCCTGCACGCTCTGTGTAAGTGATCATGATAAATCATTTTATATGATGGAAATTAGCAGGGGAAAGGGGTCAGAGGGCTGAGAGCAGGGGAAGGATTCAAAGCCGTGTTCATCATGCACATTAACAGCAGAGGCTTGAATTTCATATGGAACAGTTACTCTTGCAGCAATCCATGTAGGCAACCCAGCTTGATCTAATGTTGGCATATTTTAAAATGATGTACATGACACAATTCTTGAAGTTTTTTGGTTTTTCTATTATCAGATTGATTGTAATGGTGCATAGAGGATGAATCCTAATGACTTTGATCCAAAGTCATTTGATAGTTTCGGTTATGTTAACAATGTCATTGTGAGCGTGCAAGCATGCTGACATTAGCATTTACCTTAAAGCATCACTGTGTCCCAGTACAGCCTCAAAGCATAGCTGAGGACTCTCAGTTTTGCTGATTTGTCTACATGTGCTATATTTGACTGAAGTTTGCTTAAGTCCTGTTACTCGTCGCATCATCAGGTCAACATTTTAATGTGCTCAAAACTCTAATTTATGACCAAATACCTGCAAAACAAAAATAGTCCCATCAGCCTCAGGTATAATTGTCAACATTTTACCAGCTAATCATTGGCAGATTAGCATTAGCAATGTGAGCATGTTAGCATGCTGACATTAGCACTTAGCTCAAAGCTGTGAGTAACTGCAGCTTGACTCTTACATCTATTTGTTTTGAAATGCATATACTTATCAGTAATGTTATGAACACATTGTATTGTCACTATCGCCAGTGTAACTATGTTTCATATCTTCTTCATGCCAGGCTCTCTGGTAGAAAGGTGGTGCCACAGATGGACACATCAATCTGATACTCTCATGATAATCTTATTGTTTGTCGATGGAATGTGGCAGACCAGTCAGTATCCAGTCAAACATGAACCATGCACCAGGGAAATAATCCAGATGTTTGCCACTGCAGGTGTCGATCCTTTGTTAGCATTTTTGTCTTCGAACACGCACAGTAGAGAGACACAGGAAGGAACAGGAGACAGATCAGAAAGATAAAAGCCTTGGACTTATCCCAGGTAGCTGCAGGTATTTGGTATGCACATCCACCAGCTGAGACACTAAGAGATACCATCATGCACACACAGTGAGAGAAATGTGTTCATCCATTTTAAGTTGATGTCATTACTTTATCCTTAAACAGAGAGATCTGAGTTGTATTTACAGCTGCAGCTTCCCTAAATGTCCTGGTTTATCCAGAGTTGTTAAAGTAACTTTTGTTTTATTATGCTATGCTAATGCTGTTGCAGAATAACATGTGAGACTTTCATCATTAACTTTAACACTTTCCTACAACTGAATACAACTTTGAAGGCAAAGCCCATCCTCACCTCTAACGTCAGTTTCACGCAGGATGGCAACATAGTCTTTCATCTGATTTAAAGCAATATGATGAAATGGGAAAATGTCAAAGGTTTGTTAAAAGCAATGTGGTGTTAAAACCTTTATAATTGGTTCTGAGGGGTATCATCTGATGTAACATTTTGAAGGTATATGTCAGGTAGATTTGACAGTACGGATCTCTCTGGCCTGGGGCTCCACAGACATGTGCATCCTTGACAGCTAACACAGAGCAAAACAGCCAAGAGTGTGATCTTCTTGGTTTGTGGCCAGTTAAACGTGGACAGTTATCCTCACTCTGCTGGCATTAATGTGGTGAAGACTAATAAGGTAATGAGTCAAATTCTGTTGCAGTTATTCTGTAAAACAATCACGCAAGACCACAGCTCTGAGGAGGCTGAGGGTAAACACCTGAGCTCAGGATGTAAATATAGCATGTGAGCATCAGCCACTAAATATAAGGCCATTGTACTAAGTATAAACATACCACCAGCCAGAGCATCATTTTTGGCAATCGAATGATGCCATGAAGTGGTTTTGCAACAGAGTAAAGCAGGTTTTTGGGCCAAGATGTGTGTAAATCTGAAAGAAACCTGCAAGACGGAGGATGACAGGTTTATCTTAAAATACATCATTTTTCAAAGGAATGAAGATAAAGGCATTTTCAGATTTGTTGAGAGGGACAGGCCCTCTGACGCCCCCTCCACTCCGTCTTTGTCTCGCACTCTGTCTCACACACACACACACACACACACACACACACACACACACACACACACACACACACACACACACTGTGGGCACATGCACACAATCAACAGACTGTTTTTATTTGGTTTTATCTTAAAAAAACACACGCAAAAGAGCAGCGGCGCATATGGTGCTCATTTCTGCACCAGTGGCCTAATGCTCTTAAGTTCACTCTTTGTTCTGAGCATCATTGTTTTAAAGGGGAAGACAAAGCGGGGCAGTGTCCACATGCTGCTGTTTCTTGGTCAAAGGCAGAACACTGCAGCTATTGTGTTTGTCACCTCCTAACTTCCTGCATCCTCACTGACATTGCTGACAGGCAGAAGGTCAGAAACGGCGGGGTAGCATTTGGTTGAGAGAGCCAAACATGACACCGCAGTTATATCAATATCCTCATGTGACAAAACTGATGTTAAACATGACAGCTGCAGCTACTTTTGAGGAAACTAAGGTCACGTTCTTTGTCATTTTTTCTGTGTATTTGAGGGTTTTAGCAACCAATTTTACAATTAATTTTGAAGGCTGATTACAGTATGTTTAGATTGATTCACAAGAAATACTAACATTAGTATTACCATTACCTTCATGTCACAGAGCTAGCATCCAATTTTCCAAAATATCACAAAGTGATCTTTCAAAGCCCCAGAATTAACAGCTGTTCTGAAGGTATTTCCAGAATTAAAGGTCCGGTGTGTCGGATTTAAGGGGATTTACTGGCAGAAATGGAATATAATACTCATAATTAAGTTTTCATTGGTGTGTAATCTCCTGAAATTAAGAATCATTATGTTTTCGTTACTGTAGAATGAGGTACATACTGCATATCTACAGACGGAGCAGGTCCTCTTCCATTGAGTCTGCCATGTTGCACCACCACGTTTCTACAGTAGCCCCGAACAGACAAATCAAACACTGGCTCTAGAGGGCACCTTTTGCGATTTTAGTGGCCACCGTAGGGGAGGGTGAGACGAGGGGTGTTCAGTTGGTTACAATCTGCAACCTCACCACTAGATGCCACTAAGTCCTACCCATGCAGCTTTATGTTCTATCCACATAGCTAGAAGTTCCATATTTCTTTCTTCTTTTTTGCCATGTTAACAGTCTCAACAATGATGTGATAATTTGCCATTAAACTTCTGTCCCATCTAGTGTCACCATGAGGTCAAAGTTTTTGTCCTATACTTTGGTTTATGACCTCATTCCTGCAAAACTAATGCCATCCCATCAGCCTCAGCTCTGCTATGTGTTTTGAAGATGGTGAACATGGCTGAACATTACCTGCTAAACATCAGTACGGTAGCACTGTCATTGTGGTTATCAGTGTAGTGTAACTTCAAGCTTCATGGAGATGAACTTTTTGCCTCTCAAATACACCTTGGCCTGTCTCCTCCTGGATTACTTAAAGGATCAGCTCACCCAAGCTACAACTAAACTTTCTATTTTCCCAATAACCTGTGGTGCTATCCTTCCATTCAGACGGCTTTTTTTGCCCAGGTTTTGTAGGTGAATGCTATTTCACTGGTGATGCTCATAGCATTTTAAAAAGCTATTAAAATTCTGCTGAATTAGGACCCAATACAATAGAGCTGAATAGATAATCCACAGAAGGAAGTGCTGCAGGAACCAGAAATCATCCACGGTGAAGGCTGATTACATTTGCATCATGTATTGGGAGGAATCTGTGGCAATGTGTAGACTGTCACTTACAATTATTGATGTTTATTTTCCCTATTACTTCCTCTTTTATTAAGTTACATAAACATGGAAACTTGTCGGCCTGGCTGAGGGCAAACAGCCCTCCTCTCTGTGCAAGATTAAACGTTCATCTGATCGCTGCAGAAAGATGATTTTCTCTCAGAGACCCCCCCCCCCCCAAGGACAGGCAGAAAGGGGCACAGTTTTGCAAAAGTTGTTCGCAGAGTTGCCATGTTTCATTTGGACTCCAGCAGGCTTTCTACATGCTTTGAGGGCGCAGTCTGAGCGGCGGTTCAGTGTTTTCAGAGCAGTGTGGAGCTGAACTCAGACTGGATGTGTGATTATGTCTTAAAGGGAGGGGCTTGAGTGGGTATTCAGTTTGCTTTTTATCGCAGAGTGCAGTGGAGGACTGACTGCAGACTGGCTCCCTCTCCTCTCCTCAGACTCGACTCGACAGCTCTACTTTGTCCCGTTAAGCTCCACAGGTAAGCGCAAAAACTTTGAGCCTCCTGCACACTCAGCTCTTAGAGCCTCACTGACGTCCTTAGGAAGAAAGTCCATGACGCACCGACGCTGAAGCGAATGAACAACGCGATGCATGACTTGACGATGGAAGATGATCACATCATGGGTCTCCGCTGTGCGCATGGGCTGCTGCAGATCCTTTTCTGGATATCTTGACTGTGAGCCGCTCCTTCTTTGTGCGCTTTCCACGCCGGCAGCTCACCAAAGGCAAAGTCATCTTTTGACTCTGAGCTGTAATGAACTTTTCTGTGGGTCGCTGTCATGTAAATGTTTTGTTAACCGCGGGACAAAGAAAAGCGTTTGTCCACTCCTGTAATGCGCGCTCAGGCCTCTAGGGCGGCGGGGGGGTCTCCAAACCCCGGGCCAGCCAAGTTTCTCATGGCTGTAACTCCAACTTTTCAAGGCTTGGAAAACTGCAGATGTGTTTAACGTTGACATCCAATATTTTTGGCTGTTAATAACATTCATAGCATCCTCAAAACCCTGAAGGAAGCTGTGTTCTTGCCCCATAACTGCACAATGTGGGTAAACCTGTTGAAATCTGACATGTGGTGGGTGTACAGATGTGGCCAAGAATGGGCCCCATAAGGCTACCAGCACACCACATGCCCCTCAAAGATCAGATCTGGTCATAAGATCATGCAGACGTACAGAAGGCAATTGTCTTTTGGTGTATGAAAATGACCCAGCATCTCCTGCAGACAAAGCCATAGGGCAGCCTCGCAAAAAGGCAGCCCGCTCCCTCGCAGATGAATCCGCTTCTCAACGAATCAAGGTGTCACATTCTTTGCAGTCCCACCACCCCTGAGGCAAAAGGCTCTCTTCAGCTCTCATTGAACTTGAGTTGTGCCAGCAAGTCTTTTGATCTCAGCTTTATTACATAGTAGTATCTGTGAAATGGAAGCATGGAAAATGGGAGAGGGTGGAGGGAGGGAGCCGCAGAGGGTAGATCTGTAGGTTCTCTCCTTCTTTGAACGCTTGTAGGCAGAGACAGCACAGTAATTGACCATGAAACTGTATCTGATAAGTTGTGCAGTGTTTGGAAAACACGTGGAGAATGGCCGCCATTCCTTAAAAGGAGCAGTCCCAACCTGGTGACAGGTGATTGGAATAGTCTCTGGAATGCGGTGCATAACAGTCTTCTTCTGCAGTGATCCCAAGCAGTTTTTGTCTGATGTACCCCCACCGCCCCGTCAGATTAGCTGAAGTACCGCTTCACCACATAGTGCTGTTCAGAATGTGTGCATTTGGACTGATTTTCAAACTGGATGTTATTCAGTTAAACAATGAAGGTGGAAATTAGTACAATTGAGATGTAAAAGTTTAGGTTGGTTTGGTCAATTTGCTTTTGTACTACTCCCATCTGGAGTGTCTGAAGCTGGATATTTCAGTTATTTTTCCATTACTTTTGGCTAGCTGAACTATTTTAGCTGGTCCCCTACCTTTAGCTAAGTATTTAAACTACATCTATCACTTTTCACTAACCGTTTAAACTGTCTATTGCCTTAATCTGATTCAACCATTTCCTTCTACTTTAAGCTTCATCACCATTTTTAGCGAACCATTTCAACTAGTGGTCGATATAGGATATGGGTTATGATGCCATTATTATTAATTATTATTTATTATAGTTATTATTTGTTTTTTGCATCTGTTGATATTCAGCACTTTAGTGATAACAAAAAAATGAGACACAATTGCATACATTTGAATACGAAATACATAAACAAAGTTCGTGCTCACAGTATCAGTGCCCAGCAGCATCTCTTTATTTTTGGTCCCAATGAACATTTATGTACAGTAACACTCATAAATCATTCACTTCAACACAGAAAAATCTTTGAAAATAAGAAATGTGAATTGTCTCTGACGTGTCTGCAGACATTTTTATGTTTAATCGGCCTCGTGAGCACAAGCAACCAATGTTGATTATCTCAAAATGCCAGATCTTGGTCTGATTAATTAGCCCATCTGTTGATTGCTATACCACTCATTTTAACCATTTAGTCATTATTTTTTAGCTAATAGTTTAAACTGCTCACTTGCTAACTGCTTTTCACATGTTCTCGACTGCATGTAATGTTCATGTGTCACAGTTGACTCCATATGTTTTCATCAAATCCTATTTTCTGTTTAGTTTATTTTCACTGACTGCATGCATGTCCACGCACATACATATACAACTCTCACAGCTATTTTTGGGATGAAACACAGAAAAGTGCAGGCTTTACACCAAAAAGCATGTAGTGCTTTGTAGTGCGCTTAGGAGGGGATTTTATAATTGGCACGATATAATATGGGTGCAGAAGAATCTGGAGGTAATTGCACAGAGTGATAACAGGGGTTTGGCAGTGTGGGGCGAGAGCCAGGGTTAGGGCGGGGCGGCAGGATGTAGGGAACACTGCCATGCATTTCCGGAGTCTGGCTCTGGACTGCACAGTGCGGTGAAGGCTTCTAGTTACTGTATGCTGGCTCCCTCTGCTTCGCCCTCCCTTCTCTCATACACTTGATCAAAATTGAACCAGGTAATTATTGTCCCCCATTCTCATCACAATTAACATGTGTCTGTACACTTATAAGTTAACATGTATGCAGTATATTTGGGTGCTTTGTTACAGTTTGATCCTAGATGCTCATAATCCACCACAGTATCGAGTTCCAAAGCAAGAATCCAGAGTTTCCTTGCAAGGCAATAGTTTCTTACCACCACTGAGCTGAGGCAGCCAACCAAGTGGCAAGCTGAATTTGAATAGAATGGAAAACTGGCAGAGACAATTTTCTAACACAAATGATCAGACTGTTCTGTTCTTTTTTAACAGATGTTTACCTATACTGTGTTTGGTGTTAAGGTTTTCCAAATGTGGTTCAGTTTCCAGCGATGGCACGCTGACACGTCCGTCCAAACATACATTGTTTCTGCTCAGCAGGTGCCAGAGCTATTTTCTAGTTTCTTCTCATAATGGACCAGTGAAACTATGTCAACCATGTTTCCTGTGCTCTAGTCTCTTCGCCTCATGGCTTAATTTTATGCAGATTTGTTTATTCTGAGAATGTGGCTTTGAGATATAGACGCTACCCCACCAACCACAAGCTAAACGAGTGCTTTCTGTTTTATCAATGGCATCCATCAATGGCATATCAATGTCATTAGTGTCCATCAGTTGCCGTGAATATAGTTAGCTTAGGTTTTCATTATGTGTCTACAGGACAACAGCAGGAGTAGGACAGGGTTCAGCTCATTTGAAGTGATTGTAATTGACGTGCAGCCAGTGCTCATGGGACTTAGGCCCTGGACTGGAGCCCCACAGCGTACTCGCTCTGCTCCCCCTCGCCTTTGAATTCGATAGCATGTAATTTGAATGTGCTGCGTCCAGAACCGCACACTAAAGTTGTATAATATGGTGAGCTTGGATGGACGGGCTGATCTGGAGCTGGAAAAGAATTCTTAACTCTTTCACTGAGCAACGACGGTCGACAAGTGGTAGCCAAAAACTGTTAGTGCTGCTTAATTGCTTGTGATGTCACACGAGGGCATGAAACCTTAGATGATGTTTGTTTAGGTCCCGGAAAATATGCAGTAAGATATTTGTGTTATAATCTGAACTCCTGTGTTATTTGCCATTTTAAGAAAGAAGAACCCAGTTGTTGTTCCTCATTATGCAGCCAAGCTGACGGAAAAGTTCTGGAGGGGAATATCCACGGTGCTCTCGGATGTTCTGGCATTTGTTCACTGCACAATTACACTCCGGTTGTCTCTTGGGTGATGGAGAATGCTTACTCTCATTTTTTCCCCCTCTTCTAGTCGACCCATACCCCGGCCTGTAATAGATTCACCACCAAATTAAGTCTTTATAATCAAACCACATTTACATAGCTATTTTCAAGCCACAGATCCAATCCGCTATACATGCATGAAAAATGACACAGTGATCTGTCCTCCCAGGATCTGACTCTTCACTTCCTTTCTTTCCAAACTATTTCCCAAACTTTGATTCTCCTGACTGAAGCAGTCATGTGGGCATGAAAGACCTGTGTTTGAATTCCTCTAGGCTTTAGTCACACTCTGATGAAGAGGGTTTCTTAGATCATCCCCTCTCTCGTGTCGTTTTCTGACTTTAAAGTGCTGTCACTCAAGGCCAGATTGCCTATTGGGCAGCATGGCATGTCGGTGTTGGTAATTGCCATATTGGCCCACCATCTGCTGGTTGCCAGATGCAAAGCTCCCCCAGAGGTTTCATAGCTGTGAAGAAAACTAGTATATTCTTTTCCCTCTGACCATATCTTTCTTCAGTAGGTGATGATTTAATTCATGAGGCAGCCTTGCTTTATATCTTTAAAGGTAAAACCTCCTCTCTTGCTCACGTGATCTACATTTCATGGGGTTTTTGTGGATGATTGATTGTGCGAGAGTGAGGTCAGTGCTCCTAAGCAGCGCCTCTGATGTCATCCTACAAAGATGCATGTTCTCCCCTTCGTTCCCCAAAGCGGGTTATTCGGAGAAGTGTACAACGTTTTTAAGAGGGACTTTTAGCCTTTAGGCTTCTTCTCATCTGATAAAACAAGCACAGGAAATGTCTCTGTTAGCTGATTGGCCTTGTGTTTTCCTTTGGCGTCCTCCCGCTGGGACCTCAGACATGCACAGTGTGTCCCTGTGGCAGAGAAACCACTGTACTTGTCTTTCTCCTAACAGCTACATTAACTTTTTCTTCGCCTCTGTCCTTTGCTTTAACACCAATCTATTCTGCCTCAGCCCTTTTCTCCCAAAAAGAAATGATTGCTATAACGTTCATTCTCACTTCACCCTGCTTCTGCTCATCGCCAGATTTCCATTCTTTCCCCGCTGTCCTCTCTTCACCTGCCCCTCCTCCTCCCTTCTCCTTTCAGCCTCTCTTCTTCCTCCCACAGCGATCCAAAGCTAAACAAATATGGCTAATCAAGAGCCTGTCAAATCGCCTTTTAAAAGTCCCATATTTTTGGGTAATGGGGAATTAAGGGAATGTGGAGGTAATAAGGTGATGTAAATCCCAGCGGCGTGTGTGAAAAATACCATTGAGTGTAAACACATGACCGGTGAGGTCATGTGTTTACACAGTTAGCGAGGTTAACCGCTCTATGAATTGCACAGGGGAAAACAGACAGGGCAGTGTGTAGGTCAGTTATAGGCCTGCTGGATTTATGCTTGTGGCTATTGAGGTGCTGGGTGTGCTGAAGTGCGTATGGCAAATGTGAAGGACAGCTTGGAGAGTCCGCATTGGACGCCTGCCATCCTGGGAGTGAGAACTGGCTAGAGAAAGATCAGGCTTGTATATGTGGTAATGATGAAAGTGAGGACTTACCTCATGCACATAAAACAATCACTGTGTCCTTACATGGTTATTCACATGAGTCAGACTTCTACTGTAATTCTGCTTTGTTCTCTGGGAGAGCTTCAAAGTTGAGAGTCTTTTTTTATTCCAATCTAGTGCTGTTATATTCTGTTGTATATTACTTGAATAATTATTGAAGTCTTGTGTGAGGAAACGGTGTTGTCAGATGGTCTCACACATGATGAATGTATTTAGGGCTGCGGGTAATGATTGTTTTTGCCATCCATTCTGCCAATTATTTTCTTGATTAATTACCTATTTGTTAAATCTGTGCAAGTCCCAAGAGTCAACCGTGGTGTGTTCTAATTGGTTGTTTTGTCCAACCAACAGTCCAAACCCGAAATGCATCTTATAATTGTAAAAACAGCTTTGTTAGTGACTTAAAGTTGCATTAGATATTAGGGTTTTTTTTCTTTTGACCACGTGGGGTCAGTGGAAACAAGGTGCAACACAACACTGACGTATTACCACCATCTCAGCTTATATGAAATGTTTTCATAAAAAGTTGCCTATTTGCACATCCAGCAGTTACAGAGACACATTAGCAGGTGTGTTTCTGGTCACCTGATGATCGTAAGTCCAATATTCCCCTCTATATTTAGCTCTGTTTTGGTCTCCATCAAGTCACTGAGAAAAATATCAGGCTCTTTAGCAGCTAAACACTCCATTGTGTTCAGTAGCTAGTCACTAACTTTGCCTGTCTTCTGTTTGGTGCTGGGCAAGTTGTGTGTGTTTATCAGAGCTTATTTAATTGGTAAAACCAAAAGAATGAGCTGAAAGACGCTAAAAACTCTATAGCCCTGCAGAGTAGGTTTACAGTAATCTGAGGGTTCGTCACCTTTCACAAAGCACATTGTTGATATAAAAATATTGATTATAACAGCTTTAAACCTGTCAGGATGATCAAAAATGGGGGTTACTAATGTACTTTTGTCAAAGCTAATCATTTAATAGACTTGCTTCATCACTAAATAAAATTTAATTCATTCATCATGTTTCTCGAACCTTTTCTCGGTCTGGTGTCTGAAGTCAGACTCTGCACATGTGTCTCATAGCGAGGCACATTGTTTGAAATGGTCCGCATCCATCTTTCCCACCCGGGTAAGCCAGTCAGGCAGCCGCACAGTCTGAGGTCTGTGTCGGGGGTGCAGTCGGGAGCAACGGTAATTGTTTAAGAGTGCATTTATAGAGTGTACTCTTTGTGCCTCCTAATCAGAAGCATACTCAGGCATTTACATACGAGCCTCTGAGGATTGCTCAGGAATGCATTACGAGCAAGGCAAGAGGACGGGAGAGCGAGAAAGCCGGCTGTAGTGGGCCACTCCGCTGTTGCCATCTCTTTCCACTTCACATGTCGCTGCCCTGTCGGGAGGGGTTAGATTAGAGTGTGTGTGTGTGTGTGTGTGTGTGTGTGTGTGTGTGTGTGTGTGTAGTGGGGTTGAAAGTGATTGGTTGAAGATGCAAAACCATCTTCCTTCTTACACTCCAGTCACAAATGTCGGGTACATGTCTACAATTTTGTGTTTTTGAGACATTGACGCCAACGATTTCTCAAAAAAGCAGAAACCCAACCCTCTCATCTGCCCACCTATCGGAGACCTTTTCTCGATCAGATCTGTTTTTGTGGATTCATTTCAGTCTGCATTAGGTAATTTGTCAATTTTTCTCTCTGTACTCTTAACTCGGGTCTGGCAAGGGGACAAGGAGAACAAAAATATGGCTTCAGAAAACCATTTTAATCAGACGGTGCTCCGCGGGGACAGAGGCTGGCATAGGAGAGCTCTTTACCTCATCAGAGCTCTGCCAGTGGTGATTGGGAGAAACACTCAGTCAGGTTTTTATTGAATAACCCCAGCTCTGTACCGGAGGGGCTTTACTGTAATAGAGCAGCACTACGGCCGCCGAGGTGACAGCCAAATGGTACTTATTAAACTAAGGGATGATTCATACTATGTGCCCTGCTGCAGTTTAACCTTGTTGGAGGCTTACTGTTTGGCTTTAATACCAAAGCCCAGTCACACTTTTTATAACTGAGATACACATGTGCCCAATTATCCTCTGATCAGACAGCAGAGTTCACAAATTTCCTATGTAAAAAGATCTCGCATGAATGCAGTTATTTCATATAGATTTCATTCTCCTCGCAATTTCAGTTGTAAGCTGTGTGTGTGCTAAGTGGTTGAGATCAAAGCTTTTTTGGACATACACATTAGCACCTCGACAGGAATAATAGCTGTGGGTCCCATCGCCTCCACTTATTTACCCAGTACACAGCTCTCTGCACAAATTGAGCATGACGTCTAATGGGGTGTGAGCGTGGATTAATTACCCCCGTATTTAGACTAATGGCTCCTTCTCTTCTGATTAATGATGACACATGTCACACGGAGGAGGGCAAAGCTAAATCATAGGAACAGTTTTATGTTAAAATGCAATAGCCGTCATTTTGATGTCATGGTGTTTACTCTGACAGAGTCTGATGATATGAAAATGAAACTAATAAATAAGCGAAACGATACTCTTTACAAAAAGACTGTACTAAACTATAACAATAATGCCTGGTTAAGAAACTAATTACAATTAAAAGTAGCAAACATATAGCCCCGTCCTGCTACACGTACATAGAACACACTATGTATACATGTATTTGTATTTTGGATGTATATGTACACTAACTGCACACGATACCTGGCCCTAAATGGTTTTGACAATGACCTTTATTTATTCATTTATTTATTTAAGAATAGTGACCAAGATAGAATGCACTGAGCTGAACATTTTGATGATACTAAATTAAACTCATCAGTGCTCTCTAGTGGACAACCCTATGTAATGTCAGCACTGTTTGTAAATTACTTAAAAAATTTTTGCAATTCTGTATTCCAGTATGTTGTTATTTACAGACCAAACTGCAACCGATATATGTGCAGTACGTTATATCAACCAGGCCAATTTATCAGTCAAGTTCTGCTTACTGCTTGGCTGGTTAGACATGTTGTTGTATTAGCATGTTTTTTCACCAGATTTGGCTTTATTTATTAGGGCTGTACATAAGTTAAAGCAGAAATCATGATTAGGTGTTAAGGATGCTGGTGATTTTGGAAGAACATGCTTTGGGCAAATAGTTCTAGGTGGATTGTTGATGGTTCACTGGATCACATGTTGAAGAAGGTACGAATGCACTGGAGTGCATAGGCGGGATGGGATGGGGTGCCCATTCTGGCTGGCCTCATTAAACCTGCCTTAATGAGAAACAAAACACCCAGACGCCCCCCTAGAACAATGGGGTCTTGTTATCAAAGAGTCTGCGTCCCATGTATGATGTAGTCTGGCTTGCGTCCCGGCAGATTTTTCACGAGGCTCAGTGTGCCTGAGTCAAGCCCTGAGCCTCGCAGTGCCACTCACCTCTGTGACAGCCACCTGGGAGACCACCTTGGAAAATGGGCCCCTATTAGTTCAGGTTAGACTTAATGACCAGTAATGGTACACCGGCCAAGCCAAACTGTGCAAAAGGGCTCCGGGCAGGCCGAAATGAAATACCAGTCACTCAAGCTCTGAACATAAACACAAGGTGGGTGGTGGGTGGGGGTGAATTGGTATGTCTGTAGGTGCGTATTTGTGTGTATGAGGGACTTCAGACATGCATCTATGTGTTTGAGAGCAGCGCTGACCCAGATGGAGGAGACACTTTTCGAGCGAAAGGAGATGGGTGAACCCCCATGGACAGATTAGTGCCGGGGGCGGGGAACGGCTGTGGTTTTGGATTTATTCCCATTTAGCTCTGCTGCTTTGTGAACCAAATCTCATTTCCAGTTTTGCCATCAGCTAAAAAAAGCTTGCAGCAACTTCAACGGAGCAACCAGAGAAGCCTCCTAAGAGCACTGCTCAATTATTTACAATTTCATGGCTGTCTAAGATATGTGTTATTCTAATAAATTTAGGAATTAGGAGGCTTAAGTACCACACATGTATTAACCTCTAAAGCTGAATTTTATCCTCAATTTAGTGGTAAATGCCACATCATGCTAATGGCATTCAATGATGATTGCGTCTTACATGCTCTAAATAGTGGTCTAGAATTAGCAAAGGCATTTAAAGTAAGAAACTCCAGCATTTAAAACATGATGATATGAGTCAATCAGCCACTGAATAAAATTACTTTTAGCTGTCAGAGAAAAAGAGCTGCAGAGCTCCCAGGCCTGCAAAAGTCAGACAGAGAAATGGAGTGTAATCTTCAATGAAAGAGACAAAGGCAGAGGAAGAGAGCGAGCTTTGTTATGTCTCATGAAGCTCTAGGGTTTCCTGGAATTTCTGGCAATGGATTCCAAAGTCACATAACCACAGATAGAGAGAAGAAATGGAGACAGACAGGGGGTAACTCTCCTGAAGGACACAGTTCAAGACGTTCTACTGACAATGGCTGCCCTGCCACTGTGTCTCTGGTGTTTGCACTGGTGGTCATTTTTTCCTCTGGACTGACAAAAACAATGAACACAGTACAAACAGACCTGCACAGAGTGCAGAGTATAAGGTGACATGCATTACCTACTGTATACCTACAGATTAAAGACCCTGGCTTGGGCCTTTCACCTCAAGGGGGGACAGCAGATGTGTACCCGTCCAAGCTGGCTAGCTGCCACGCTAATAATAACAGCCAGCACAGCCATGCACGAAAATGAGATCTGGTAAAGCTAGTGAACTTTGGCCCTGTAGAGCCCTGAAAGGATTTGAGGTATGAGGAGAGTGGAATGTATTCTTTGGAAGGAGAGGTGAGCTCTCTGTCACTTGGAGAATGTGCACCGGCTGATTCAAAAGCAATGCTAATACTTTAATATCTTTAAATTTGATACTAGACCACTGAAAGATAGAGAAAAATGCCACGATTTCCACAGGGCTGTGATATTCGTGGGGATTTTATCTTTGTCTGAATGAAAGAGCTCCACATATCTAGTTCCTGGCATCATATCTATCAACCAGTGGAGGTGGACTGGGAGTAGGACTGGTTTTCTCCACTGAAGTTTCTGCTGATTTCTGCAGTCCTTTGTCGAGAGCTACCTAATATTTCTTCTTCCTGTAACTACAGTATTTTCTTCCCGGTGCTGGCTGCACACTCTGTGTTCCAACTTCCACTTGGAGAGAGGTATTACTGTAAAATTCATGAAGTTCAGTCTTAAATGTAATACAAAGACCCACAGGCAGCATTGAACTTTCTGTTACGAAAGCAATGAGAAGGCATTTCTTGCTGATGGTAGAGGGTGGTAGATTAATACAAATTTGTAGCAAACGCAAGACATAAAACACAAAGAAGAAGACCAAACAAGTTGCAAAGGTTTCACATTTTTAACAGATCAAAAGTTGATAATGGTGAAGTGCCAAAAAAAAGTGTGAATGCATAAAAGGAAAGAAATAAGATGACTGCTAGCCAGAATGCAGATTTCAATATATTCCATAAATTATCTTTGAAATCATTTATTCAGAAAGGAAATGCTTTCAAGATGTTTGTTAGGCTGTAAAGCTGCACTTTTCCATATTTTCAGATGAAAAATGGATCAAATGACTGTGTGAAAGGTGCTGCTCAGAGTGCCAAATCCACAGATAACTATCACCCAGCTCTGCACTTCGCCTCACTGCTACGGACCTTTTTAGCATCCGTTAACTCATTGTCTTGGTTCGCTGCTTTGATTTTCATTAGATTTGTTTCTGGCCAGAGCTGGCAAGTGTTTTCAGTGAAAAAGCTCAGATAAACATACTGTATGCTACCTGCCCTGTGCCAAACAGCAAACAGATGGCATTTAGCAGCTGAAGAGCCAGATACTACCCACAAGAGTTGGTGGAGACCAAAACAGAGCTTAAAGGAAAGACATGACTCGAGAAACATGTATCCAAATTAATACTAATGTTGCTTCACATGTGCTACATCAGCAGCTATTTGCTAACACAACTATCATTACAACTTTGTAATGTGGTAACATCTTGGTGCTGCTGTCGAGAGGCTAAAAAATCAGTTAATGCTTATAAAAGTTTACTTCAAAGACACACTGAATGTAAACACAATTGTTTAAAGTACCTTTAAGGTAATCCAACTGTGACAGAGTGTAACTTGAACCTGTTCAATGCCTTTTACCTTAAAAATACCAATTACCTCCTCTTGGTCACTGTCATGCACACTGAAGCTCATTTATCAACTGTCTGCTGAGTGCTGACTAGAGACGTCTTTTAGTTTCCACACCTGGCCGAGGAGTCCCAGCACATTCACCATTAAATGGCTTGGCCCTGCATCAGCTCACTGAGAGCATGTCAGGGCCGCATGAATACCCAGAGAGAGAGAGAGTCATAGCATTAAAACAAAACATCTCAGACTGTCTGCGGCTCTCTGTTATCATTCCTTTTTTTGTGTGTATGCAGTGAGTGTCTTGTCTGTGTGTTCCCTAAAGAAACCCTCAGATTTCCCCCAGTAAGACTGAACTGAAAGCACCACCAGGGGATCACTCCACCTCTCCACATGCACTGTGAGTAATAGACCCTCTCGGTCAGGTCATCTTGCTCGCCCGCCACCCCACCCACAGCCTACCCGCTCCTTAATCTCCTCCTATCTCTCTCCAGGAATGCAGCCCCTTATTTTGAAAAATACCTTGTCATGTAATACCCTTGAAAAGCCTCGGAGCACACTTCAAAAAATTGGCATTCCACTCTGTGATTTACTGACTTGTGTGCTAAAACAAGGCAAGAAAGATAAAGATTTATGACATTTTGGAGTGATTTAAATAAATATGTCCTCTGTGAAAGTGATTTTCTTTGTGTTTTCCTGGTGGGGCTGTGATGCATGCGCATAAAAGGCAAACTCAAGTCAGGGTTTGCACTCAGTTGTCATGCTTTCAACAGGCTCTCAGTATGTGGGGGCATTGCATCATGCGTTTTAGCCTCACTCTAACCTCATGTATGTGTCCATGTAAGGTATGATGGGAAGACGTTCTCTCTTAGTGTGGTTTGGGTCTGCCACATAAATCACTCCGCCGTTTATGTTCCTTTTTTTATGCTTCCGCTTTTCTCTCTTTTTTTCACCAAAGTGTAATTTCTCTCCGGCCGTGGAGAGCCACACGTCCACCACGACCGAAACGTGGCTTTTATAGGAAGCATGTCACAAACGTTCAGCAGATTCATTTTCTTTCCTTTTTTTGCCTTAGAGAAACACATCGGGAACCTCTCAAGCTTTATGAGAAATACATTTTTATGTTCCACTTAATGTTTCCAGCATGTCATGTTATTGCCCGTTTACCAGAGGCTGAGGGCTGCTGTGGATCATGCTAATCACGTATACTTTTACATTTTAATTGTTGAGCTTTGGGGCATATCTAGAGCGACTCACTTATTAAAAAAGCACAGGTTCAGGATCTTGCCCAAGGGCCTTTCAGCCAGACACACAGGCTCTTTGCAGTGATTGAAACTGTGATCTTTCAGCTTCTGGTTATAAGCTGAACTTTTCCTCACAAATCTGAAAGAAAGTAAGGTTTTCAAGCGTAGTAGAGGTCATTTCTGTCCTGTTCTGTTTTTAGCCTTTTCCATTCGATTCTGCTTTATTGCCATCAGCTGGATAAACTGTTCTCTAGCTGCGGTCTCGGCAGTAGCAGTGCTTAGACTAAAACCCACCATATATCAGCACTCTGGTTCCACTAGTCTCCCTGGTCAGCTCACTAGTAGCAGATTAATGCCCTGTTGAGGAGACACAGACTCCAGCCCGGGCCTCATTTACTCTGACAGAAGGCAGGTGTCAAGACGGGCTGTCCTAAAGGAAGAAGAGGAGGCTGTTTTTCCTTGGAAATGGACACGAGAGAAGGATGAGGAAGGGATTTATGACAAGTCACATGTTCTTGTGTTCAGTCCAGAAATGCTATTTGTTGCTAAAAATTCGAAATATTTCAATCACCAATGATGCAAGCGGTTTCTGTGACTGGGTTTTTTTTTCAGTTCATTGAGATTACTATCACCTCCTTTGTCTTTGGCTACATTCAACACCTGTCTTTCATTAATTATTAACAATCCTATTTAATAGAGTTAGAAGTTGTCACAGTGCACCTTGGGCTACAGAGAGACTCGATGATGTTGTCCTTGTGTGTTCATCATAACTGGTTTGTTATGACAGGAGAATGATGTGGAAAAATTACATTTATTTATTCATTAGTCCTGGTTTGTTTGATACGATTATAGTGTAGTTTGCAGTCTCAGCCCTTTATAGCATGCATGTTATGACATTGCGTTTGGTCCCGAGTGACAAAAAAGATGAAGGCTTGACTGTAACATCCTTATGGAATTACACAATAGACTGTTAATATCGCATGTCAAGTGCAGGGGTGCATATTTATTGAGATTATTTGACATTCTGGATATTTTCACCAGAATATCTGAAGTATTTTTTCAAGGAGGTTCTTACGTAAGAGGGCTGCAGTGATGAAAACTAAAACCGCCTGAATCCTGTGCAAACAGGGGAAGAGAGAGAATGGTGTATTTATCACTTTGTTCTCCTTTGTTCATGGCTGGGCAGCAATGCAAAGCATGTAAAAGTAAAGAGTTAATATTGTCCTAAAGGGAGATATTTCAGTGGTTTATTCAATTCAACCCAACAATATTATCATGATGCGAGTGGAACTCTGGTACCATCATAACAGCCTATCAGCAGGTTATTTCACTTTAGGGAGATGCAGCTACACTTAATTTTACATTATTCAAAGGTAATTAGCTTAGGTTAGCATGAAGACTAGCAGCAGGGAGAATCAGCACTCACCTGTGTAAAACCACAACTTACTTTTAATTTTGCTTTTTGTACTGACAAAGCAAACAAATTAAGCCAAGTGATTTTTTTCTGACCTTTGGACAGAGCCAAGCTAGCTGTTTCCCCCTGCTCCCAGTCTTTAAGCTAAGCTAAGCTAAGCTAAGCTAAGCTAATGGCTGTTGCTTTAGCTTCATTTCTAATGCACAGATATGAGAGCGTTATCAATCTTGACATTGAACTCTTGGCTTCAAATAAGTGTATTTATGCAGGTGCAAAATTTGACTCTGAATATGATCTAAAAGGATTGAAAATGCATTTATCCTTTCACCTCGACTTTAAGGTTGTAAAAAGATGCCCATGAAAAAATATTGCATTTCTTTAGTTTAGTCTCCGTCACCAAACATAGTTTAAGTGTTTACATCTATTTTACTCTGTGTTAATGTAAGTTGCATCAGTTAAGAACTAGTCCAGTATGAACCAGCATAAAACAATAACTTAGCATTTTTTTACGTTTCAGTTTTTGTTTGGCTGAAGCAAACAGAGCAAGGATAGTGGTTCCCTGTTTTCAGTCTTTATGCTAGCTAGGCTAACTGCCAGCTAGCTGCACTAATGAAGTTCTGAACTTTTGATCTAACTTTTGTCAAGAGAAGGAATAATTTCCCAAAATGTGGAACTATTCTTTAAAGTCTCAGAGTGAGACTTAAGAAACGCAACCATGAGTGTCTTTATTTATTGCTTTGTTCTGAGTTCTGACTTTTTTTTTTTTTTTTACATCTCCGTTTCTTGCAAAATGACATTCCCGCATAGACATTTTTTGTAGTGTGGCCATGGCAGGAGAATGTCAGAGCCGCTGCATATAGCGAGGGGCGGGGGGACAGATAAATAAACCATTTCTAACTTAAGCAGAGGACTGTGGCGCTCGAGACGGCTGCTTTTTCACCAAGAGGAATGTTCCCTTCCAGGGGGCTCTGATTCAGTGTGCACTGCTGAGACTCCGGCATAGAGCTCATATGTGAAAGTGAAGAAAGCTTTTGTGTGTGTTTAAAAATGAAATGTCAGCGTTGTGAAAGGATCGGTGTGCCTCTCTTTCATGACTCCTGAGTCGTGCAGGTGTTTGTGTGTGTGTTCGCTGAGATGTCACGGCAGGTCCGACATCACCATCAGTCATGCTGTTTTGAGAGGGAGCCAACTCTGTGGCCACTGTGTAGTGAGTGTGAGAGCTCTATCTCACTGTGCACACAGCATGCAAGAAAACCTTCCCCTTTTTTTTTTCTTTTTCCCAGTTTGGTTACGGGAAAAGGCAGCATTTTTTCCTTCCATATTTGGTCATATGGAGCACCGCCAGTGAGCAGTAGCCTTTTGATGCCGTACAAACATCCCTATTTTGTGTGGGATATGTACTTTTTGGAATGCTTTTTCTCTCAATTCTGCCTGATTGTGGGTGTAGCATCTGAAAGTGCACTTTTAAAAGGGACACAAGCCTTTTAAAAGTCAAAGACTGGAGAGGAATTGCATTGGCTCTTGCTGTTTCACAAAGAAGTTGCCTTTTTACAGTATTATTTATGATTCGGGCAGCAAGAATCCAACTTCTATTGCAAATGCCCCTCTTAAAACCAACATTTAAAAGTAAGACAGTGTTTTATAAGCCTTCTTTTTCAGCCAGCTGTTACATCAACTCCTCTTGGGCAGTTTTTTAATTTGATAAATTGGATCAGCAGCTTAAAAATAAGAATTTATCATCTTATTTCAGTGATTAACTGTTAAGAGATTCAAGTGAGATTTCAAAACCTGCTGGAGCTGGATTTAGTTAGATCTCCTGAAGAATGAGAATAGAGATGAAATGTTTGCAGTTTAAATGGAGCACCGGTGTGCTGAAACCTGCTGTCGAAAGGCTGTGAGATTCAGATGATGGATATGGCATGTTGGGGTGATGGTTTTTTTTGCAATTTAAGTGTGATTTAGCTCCAGGCATGAGGTTTAAGGACACATAAACACACCCTCAGCCTGGAGGAGAATGCTGGCTGGTGAAGCGCAGGTGTTTTCAGCTGTCTCTCCACGGGAGGGAAAGGCCATAACAGCTTCAGATGTAATGCAGCCTGAAGTGTGATGAGCAGCACAAAAACTCCCATCCATGTGTGGGTTCAGGAGAGGAGAACATATTAAAAGAACAGTGAGTCATAGTCTAAATATACAGCAGATGACATTGTGCTCAAAGTTTATCACTGACGGTGGAAAATAAAACACAGGATTCAAGAATGCAACATAGAAGGCAATTTGTTTTTATCAGGACGACACAAGAGTTTCGAAAGTATCAAACTGCAGCTTCCTTTCCAAAAGGATTTGTCAGTTTGAAAGATGATTGAAACAAATTCTATTTATTATCAGGAGCATATCAAAACATGCTGAGAGAGTAAGACAGTGTCATGAGGGGTATGAGGAGTTACACTGTGTTTTAAAGGATCATTTACGGATGTTTCTGAGTTGAATTCTGATAATTCAAGAACTTTATTTGGAGGACTGAAAGCACACCCGATATGTCACTAATAATCCCTCATAGCACAGGACAATAGTGCAACTATGGCAAGTACAGTGGCTCAAAGTTGTACCAGGAAGTTAGCCTTTCGAGTGACAATATGTACTAGGATTGTGCGAATTGGTGATCAGATGGCTTATCGACAGTTGAAGAAGTTGTCACTTTCCAGCTGGAAAGTGCTGATTAGGCAGTGGGGAGCACTGCAATGAAGCACTTTTGTACATTGACAGCACATCACCACTCTAAACGCCGCTGTATGATAGACTACCATCATCCCTTAACATTGTTTTTTCACCATGAGCACCAAACGGAGGATGCTTGCCCTCATACTTCATATGATTGAGTTTAATAGAGGTAATGTCCCCGCTGTCACTGCTCAATCTGACAGCTGTAGAGCAAGGAAGATGTGGGTGCATGACACAATCCATCAGATTGTGTAGAGTTGATGATATTCATTATTCCTAACAAACTCACACACACTACATATTCAAGAGACACAGTGAGATGGAGCCTGGTTCCACGTCTGTTGTAGGTTTAACCAAGAGGCAATTTGACCTTCTCCTCCAGAAGGTTGGTGTTGCCATCTCCAGAGCACAGACAACGGGTAGCTTGTGGACCAATAGATCAGTAAATCTGTCCAAAATAATACATCATCATGAATCTACAAACTAGTAGCTAAAGGTATCAAAAAAATGTAGTAAAGTACAAGTACCTCAAATTTGCCTGTTTACCCAATAGGCCTGCCACACCTGCTTGTGTATTGTATGGTCTGTGGGTTAGAACTGATGAAATGTCTGTTGCTGGAAGATGTCCCATTTCTCAGTCTATACCTTTCTGACAAAAAACTCATTTTATTACATTTATTTAATAACTACTTGTTGTAGTCATCCCTTGCATTGAGCAGGTTTGGGATCAATATTCACCAAAACTGAAAGCATTTTGCATTTTCAGAAGTTGTATTATCCAACCTACTGAGAAGTAAATGAAAAAGATTTTTCCATTATGACAAACAGCAGTTTCTGAGAAATTTTTGCATTCACTAAATTGATCCAAACCCTGGTAGTGAAAATTGAAGTGATTAGAGTTCTTTTTGAAAAAAATAGAGGATAGGTGCTGAAACTTACTTACTGACAAAATAATTACAATAACATATGTCTGACATTATAGGCTCCTTGCAACAAAGCACTTCTACAGAACAATAGTGTTCAGCTGTGTGGGGTACTGCACAGTGGTACATGCAGTCAGGGATGTGTGTGAGGCAATATGGAGCTGTCTTATGCAGATTAAAGATTTCAGTATCTTCTGGGCCTTTCCAAACTGCCTATGTGAAATTGATGAGGAGCATGTTATCATTCAAGCCACACCTTGCAGTAGTTCCCTGCTCTTTAACTATGAAGGAACCTTCTCAGTTGTTCTCCTCGTAGTGGTGGATGCCCACTGTTGTTTCAGGATGGTTGACGTATTGGAGAAATAGCAATGGAGCAATGCTGTATGCCTCCACTTTTGGCAAGGCTCTATGCCAAGGTACTCTGGACCTACCTGAAGACACCCATCTCCCTGGTGCAGAGGAACTGAGCCCTGTCCTCTGTGTCTTTGTAGCAGATGAGGCCTTCCCTCTCAGAAGAGACCTGCTGAGGCCCTATGCTGAGTAAACAAAGGGAGTGAAACGGGTCTTCAACTTCAGGCTTTCCCACGCCAAGATAATGGTTGAGTGCTCCTTCGGCATCATGACCGCTCAGTGGAGGCTGTATCAGAGGGTGCTTTGTGTGTCTGAAGAGGTTGCAGACAGAATTGTGAAAGCAACCTGTATGCCCCACAGCTTCATGAGGTGGGAAGATGGTGGATCTGTGCCAGTGCCACAGAGCCCCTCCTTAGTGCCCAGGACATCAGAGAGGTTGTAAGCAACGATGCCAGCAGAGAGGCCATTGCTGTCAGGGAAACATTTACTGGCTACTTCTCACTGATAGGGCAGATGCCACTGCAGAACCAACTCGTCTGAGGACCACCCACCCATCTATCCCCCTCCAACTGCCAAGAGCCTCCCACTGATCAGTGATCAATGCAAAACTAGCAGCAGCAGGAGCAGCAGTAGTATGCAAAATCAAATCAATCACTTTCTTACTCCTCGTCTCACTTCAAGTAACAACTCTTACGAGCCATTAAGAGAAAAAGTTTCAGCAAATACAAAGAAATGACTTGACTGGGCTGACAGTGAAGTCATTTATTTAACGATTAGCTACGAATAAAACAACATTCTACATCATATAAAAACTGCTGGAACTTGATACGAACAAATGCTTTCAGGAGCAGGTACCGAACTCACATGACACTCAGTAAATGTGCCTCCCCACCAGGGTCTTTGTTGAGGAGATGAATCACTCCCTGCTGGATCACAGAGAGAGTCACTGGTTTTGGGGCCCCTCCACGTTTTGCTCCCTTGCATGACCTCCCGAGAGGCACCAGGCCGGCCATTGGCCTCCCTCTGCGATGCAGCAGGTGGAGCAGGTATCTCTGCCGGTGGTGCATAAACAGAGCTGGGTGGCATTATCCTTAAGTTTGGAGATGAATTACTAAGCAGTCAGTGGCATTATGTAAACGAAACTCATCACATCACAGTGGTATCTCACCCGCTGAAGTGATTGTAACCTGAAATAAAGCGTTACCTCTGTCACATTAAATGATGGATGGAGTCTACAATCTGTCTGATGTCTCTCCTCCCTGAAATTTGAGCTGGGCCTAACATTTTTCGCTAACGTTCGAACTGTTTTGGTTATATCACGGGAACTGTCTGCATGTGTGTTTTTGTCTTGGCTTTACTCACTGGTTTGAAGAGGCAAAGTTGGAAAAAGGTACCTGTTGACAGCTGTGGAGCTGATCTGCAGCAGATTAGCAAGGAGTTTGACTGTTAAACTTAAATTTTCAGCAAGATCGTAAGGGAAGTCAGTACTTTGTTGCTTTTTTTAGTTAGGATTACTTAAGGTTTCGGGTCCCTGATTCTGTGAAAAAATCACTGGTTGGATATTTCCAGCAGTACTTAGTGTGGCCTGCTTGCACCGTGTGAAATATAATGCATTTGAGGTATTCCATTGAGATTTTCTTGGCTGTGTGTGTGTGTGTGTGTGTGAACAGATAACCTCAGTCAATCTGTCTCATTGTGTATGATTCACAGGGCACAGAGAGGTGTTATGGAATGTGAACCATTGTCTGGGAATGCAGGAGTCTCCTTTTTCTTCACCAAATGGAAACTTAACATCTTTAACTTTCAGGCCTTTTCTTTACACCGATGTGAAATTTTCCCATCACTGATTCGTCTTTTATCCAAAAGCTAAAGTCAGCACGGAGGAGATTGTAAGGCGATTTGAGGGAGGATTGCGTGTGATCGCCAGATCTGAAGTCACTAATGACAATGCGTCAGAGGCATTCAAGGACTCTAGCCCTAACCCTCAAAACCATCAGCACGTTATTTCACCGTATTCACTTGCCACAGTGGCATCAGCCTCTCAGGTTTGCCTATGAATACCTTTAGCTCATGCTCAGTGAAATTTTCCCTCATTCGAGCCGAAGCCACACTTGCAAAAATTTGTTTTGGAGGAGATAGAGTGTGAGTGGAAAGCAGATGGTATTGAGATTGAGCTGAGGTCTGATGCAGTTGGCCACCTCGTACGTTGCCTTGAATATATAGTCGCAGCTGAAGACCTCGACTTTGACAGCAGACATTGTGGTTGATAGTCACACTGTGGCATGCGGATGCAGACAGGCAAATACAGAAAGAAGCTTGGCTGCGTGGACGTGACTAAATCCTATATAATTAAACCAAGTACTAAACTTAATTCATAGACAACCAACCCTGAGGCTCCTTGTGTTGTAGCTGAACACACAGTCTGCAGCTGTTGGCTAAGCTACCGCACTGTGGGCCAAGAGGAAACAGCAAGAAAAGAGTAAAAAAAAAAACAAAAGTCCATCAGCAAAGACAGGATACTGGATTTTTGAGGCTGGAAGGTAAAATTAGTAGGTAAAATTAGTATTAAATAGTATCAACAATAAATGTAAGCAGCATATAATGAATAGAAATTGTAGCCTATAAAACAGTGATACTAAAAATTACTTAAACACTTGAATTACGACAAATGTTTGGCATTTCTTTTCTGCAGTTTTTAGAATTAACTGAGTAATTTGCTCAAATGAGTTTAAATACAACCCATGTATCTTAAACCTGAGCTATATTTTTAGAATTGACGTGCTTCTGTTCATTCACAGGGCCTCCACTGCCTCTCGTGCTACAGTCTAACGTTAGTGTGAGGCAGCTGCCTTTATCTACTTTTTTTTTTCCATCAATCCCTCCCATTACTTGATTGGTGTCATCATGTTATAATTGAAAAGATCATTCCAGATTGAATATTTGATTGTTTCTCAATTCAAACAGTAATTCGTGATAATCCTGTTATGTGCAGTATCGATCAATAGTACCAGTTCACCAATGTCTCAGTCAGGCAGAGACAGAGACTGTAGATGACAGATGAAGCTGAGAGAGGGACAAGCAGAGATGGAAAGAAAGAAAAATTCTTGGACTCAGTGTGCCAAAACCCTCCAGTGAATTTATGAATGCTCATCCGCAGCCGCTCTGCATCCTGCGACTGTAAACGTGTTAATGCAGCTGAGGGTTGGACGTGTGAGAGGAGACACATAGCGCAGAGAACCACAACCGCAAGGCCAGCTTTCCAAACACAGCACTGTAGGTAGTGATGGATATCACACATGTACACACTGTACCATAAACACAAACTGTACTGAAAGTGGCCTCATGTATTTTCTCTATGACAGTAGTAAAAGCATGCACTCACATTCATTTAGAGTGCAAACACAAATGGCCGTGCAATCATTCACATGTACGTATCTGAGACACCTTCCTCACACATGTTTTCATTAAGACACACAGACCACGTCTACAAATTTAAATCTTGTTTGTTAAATGGTCTTTATTGTGATGCGCACACACCCTCGCATACAGGCTGAACATATTTTAACCGCCCTGTCATTCTTCTCTCAGGAGACTCCTTACCCCTGCAGAAAACGTTAGGTTTACCCAACTCAAACTGTCCCCAGAGCCTCAGCCTAAACAGCTGTTAGCGTGCACTACCTACAGGCATGCGGCATCTCCCTCTCTTTATTTCTCTCTTCCTCCCTGTTTTACTGCAGAAGCTTTATCTGTGTGATAAAATAATCATAAAATGATCATTCTTACTTTGCCAAAATACTTGCAGTGTATCAAAGCTTACACTGAACCGACAGACCTCTGTCTCTCTCGTTTTCTCTTTCTTTTTCAGCATATGTACAAATAAATGTGTTCATCTCCTGTCAAGTTAGCATCCAGCACTTCCATAAATGGGCAATTTAAAGCTGAATGTCCCATAGCTGCATGCAAATGAGGGAGCATTTCAGCGTTAGTGGTTAAATTCCCGAAGTGTCAATTAGCTCCTGCATACTTGAAACTTGAATCTTGAGAAGTCTCTCCCAGCATGGATTCCTCAGTGCTTTAGTTCAATACCACACCGTTCAATGGGAGGAAAAATGTGCAGCATGGCTGATCTTTGATGAAACAAACTGTCTCCAAGATTAAAGGCAAGTTTTTGACAGCTAGTGGTGCTATAGTTCAAGGTTTTGATGATTTTATCCCAGTGAAAGTTGCTCATTTGGCCCTTGCACAATTAGCATTAGCATTTGTCTCCCTGACCCTGGT
This sequence comes from Chaetodon trifasciatus, assembly GCA_037975065.1. NCBI lineage: Eukaryota > Metazoa > Chordata > Actinopteri > Chaetodontiformes > Chaetodontidae > Chaetodon > Chaetodon trifasciatus. Next base: position 5,367,810 of record JBBMOE010000040.1, read on the forward strand.
GTCTAGTCACACTGAAAGGACACAACACTCAAAAATTGATTTTTCCATGCTCTGAGAAAGCTTCCATGCGCTGAGTAAAAATGTACCTTTCATGACTTTGACGTATCCTGTCAACCTATTAGCCACTGAGCTGATTGGCAGCAAGTCTGACTTATTAGCTCTTTTGTCCATGTTTTTTAATGAATTCATGGTGTATGTGCATGAGCACGGAGCTGAAACAGTACTTTACACATTCCTGTAAACGCTGTTTACAAGAAAACTCCACAGAGTACCTTTTCAGCTAAGGTGACTATTAGCAGAGACAGACAGAGAGGTTGTGTGGCAGCCATTTTCGTTGTGACAGAGAGGTGATTCGCATGTGTCAAACTCGTCTGGCAGACCCATGACAGTATTTGAAGAGAGGCAATCCTGCTGTCACAAATTTGTCAGAATGTGCAGACAATTGTATTTTCATCCTCTTCGACTTTTGAGTCGAAGCTCTACATTTTTAGTCTGGCTGACTAAGTATTGATAGGTGAAGACAGCTGATGTCAACTGAAGTCCTCCAGCTTGTGAAAACTTTTTTTCAAAGGGTCCATGTCCTCCATGATATTATATCGGGACACTTTCCATAGAGAGCAGTTCAGGACGATACGCTTTAATCTACGGAGACCCAATAATTCCCCCACGAGTGAGCACTTGGTGACAGTGGCGAGTTGTTCATGAGTTTCCCAACATGGCAACGGCTGAAGCAGGTGGACAAAATATTTTCTGCCATTGATGCAAAGACAAGAAAGGCCAGGCTTTGTGCCAGTGTTGCTTTCACATTCCAGATTACTGGAATACCTCTCTTTACTTGGACACCTGCACAGCTGTGTACCCAATAGAAATGCACAGGAACTGCTCCTCTGCTCTCTCCGCAGAACGATGTGGTCGCATGGAGACCGAGAGGAGAGCAGTGTAGCATGTCTCTGTAAACTGGCCTAATAATAAATAACCAAAAACTAATGACATTCCTATCAGCATATCACACCATTTTGTGCTAATTAGGATATTTTAGCATGCTAACATGCTAAAATAAGATGGTGAATATGGTAAAGGTTATACCTGCTGAACATTAGCAGGTTAGCATTGTCATTGTGAGCATGTTATTATGATGATATTAACATTTAGCTTAAAGTGCTGCTGTGCCTGGCCTCACAGAACTGTTAGCATGTCGAAAACTGGCAATAATTTACTCACTTGTGGGACCAAGTTTCTCACCAATAAAGTAATATATCATCTTTATTCTAAATGTAATGTCGTGTTCCAACATGTTTGATTCATGTAGCAAGTTATGTCTGCATGAAGGACTGGATTTTGGGGGTGTTTTTACAGCCAAAAAGATCATCTTTTAAATAAACCGGAATCTGTGTGTGACTGTTTCAGCCCTGTAGCCACCAGCTGTAACAAGCCACCATTGTTTCTTTATTTGCCAACCTCACAGCTGGCAAGCACATAACTTGCACTTAGATAGTTTTGCCATGTTTATCTTCACATTAATTCCCTTTATTCAACAACCAGATTACTCACTGCACACATGAAAGATCGAAAGGAGGAGGGTTTCTTTGACTGCCATGTGAATGAGTAATTTGGGGGTTCTTTCAAGTCCCCTCTGTTAAAATCAGAGGTTAAATAGCATTCCTCGCATAGCTCCATAACCATAATGTGGAGATTAATGTGTTTGTCTAAAGGTTGCACGGGGCTAGCTGCTCCTAGCTGAGTATCACAGGAACAAATCTGACCAAAAAGCTGCAGTCTTCTTGTCTCACAGAATGCTAAGGCAGCGTTAGGAACATTTTACCAAATCCAAAAATAGATGTGCTGCTGGCCGGTACTTATTCTTCATCCTTACTCCCAGACTTCTACTTGATCTACTTTGTGCCTCAGTTGGCCGATAGGGGCCTATTGTTTTGGTGCTTTTAACTCAAGACTTCGTGAGAAGATAGAGGCATTATAAGGTGGTGTAATCCCAGTGGCTGTCAGGATAATATCAACTTGGCTTTTAAGGCTTTTTTAAAGGCTGGCACTTAGACACTGGGTTCTGTGCCAGGGGCTGGCAGTCTCGACAGGTAGTAATTTGACTGGTAAATGTGTCATTATAGCCATTGTAGATGGTTGGGGCAGACAGGGAAAGAAAGAGGGGGAGGAGGAGAGAAAAGAGCGAGACAGAGTAAGAAGGGAGGGCGGGACAGATGGATAAATGGTGCAATAAATGGACAGATGCAGCGAAGGAAGAAGTTGTTTTTCAGCGGACAGGCTAAGATGGGCTGAACTTCTTAAAAGTCTGAAAATGTCACAAACTTGTGACTCCAAGTTGCTCAACTTTATGGAATGCTGTCTTACTCTTGTTCTGCCTGTGTTAGCTTTTGCAAAGTGTGGGTGGTCCCTGCAGTGATATACACAGCAGTTACAGTTCAACGTCGTAGTGAGGGCCTCTTCTGCAAGCCACAGGCTTCCTCTTCTGTCCTACGCCTGGTATTCTCCCATGTGGAGACAAGACAATGTGACTGTGCTGCTTTCAGTCTTGCATTCAGTGAGCAGCCCTGTTCATACATCTTATATCAGCTTGAAAAAAAATCTAATTATCTCAGGTATATTATTCATGTGGAATCTTGCATATATAATCCACTCTGTGATCATTTTGTTTACAAAGATTTTTAAATGATCTACAGCTCACTTTTATACAAAACTGAACACTAAATGGGAGCTGCATAAATCATGCCATTATTTGCAACAATAGCCCCAAATTTATACGCTGCCGTGCTTGTGTTTCTAATAACTTTCTCTCCCTTGGCGTCGCCGGTTCAGGGAAGTATGTGATTAGACTGGTGATGTTTGGAGGCCTTGTCGGTTTTAGTTATTGCTCTCATTTTGTCTTAATTACCGTTGTACGAATAGCCCCACATTCAAGTGCCAATTGCCCCCCACATTTCACAAATGATACTAAGCATGCATCTAAACATAGAGAGTGAATTTTTGCGGTATTGAAAAGCTCTCTCCCTCCTCCAAGTCGCCAAGGCTTTTAAAGTGTAGAGACGAGGCTGTGTTTACTGTACAGGCTCACAGGGGGGAGGAGACTGGGTGAGAAGATGCAGAGGGGAGGGTGAAGGTTAGGAGGATCCCTTGGAGTCGTGGTTCCTTTTCGCATTTCTCTGCTGTCTCTGTGTTTCCTGTCTTTGTGAACATCTGTGTGCGCTCATTAGTATGCTTATTAGTGTTAAAACATGCACACAAATGCTGTCATGTTGCACCTACATGCTTGTGCGCATGCATAGTTATATACAGATGTCTGTATAGAAAGAGGCCCTCTTTGATCCCTCATGCAGATGAAAGAAATGGCAGGCTGAAAAAATGCTTGTAGCGCACAGGAAGCTGGGCTCAAGTGTAGAGTCATGTCCTAGAACGGAGTTTAGCCGAGCTCTGACATGTAGGTAAACAACACAGGAAAAGCTAGCAGCAGAGATAGGGAGGGGGAAAGAGGAGGGAGGGAGTGAGGAGGGTGAGACTGAGGGAGAGAAGGAAGGAGGTCACTGAGGGATGGAGGGAGGGACAACTAGCAGGGAGGGGAAGGAACAGACATTTGCCTTTTCTGTCAGCTGAGGCCGGGCTACGGGACACTACTACCAGACGTTGTTGCATTGTGTCTCTGCTTGAAGAAGGCACTGTGAAAAGCTGGTATGGTGTGAAGGAAAACACACTGTTTGAAGGCTAATTCAAGGTATGACAGTCGTAGTTCTTCCTTTGTCCTGCTGCACTTTGAAGCATCTTCTTTTCTGCCACAGTTTCCTACTCATGCTGTATCACCACAAAGATAAAGTATTGGAATATGATTGTAGTCAGTGCTGTGTTGTTATTCCGTGAGCTGCCATGCACCTTTGTCTTTTTCCCTCTAGTGCTCTGCTAGTGTCTGTATACTCTGTTCCGGTGTACAGTAGATGTTGCTGGTGGTTTAGCAGGGATACGTAGATGTTTGATGGGAGGCTCAGCAGCTCCTGGGTGGTCTCGGTCCTCGCTGCACAGCCCTAGTGGGGTATTTTTAGTGAGCCTTGCTCTTAACTGATTGAGTTAACATCCTGTGTTGGCTTCTTCTTCCTCTCTCTCTTTCTGTCTCTGCTCTTCTTCTTTCTTTCATTTCTGCCCCTTTCTTCTGTTTTTCCACCAAACTTTGTGGGCATTGATCTATCACCTGAGGCTGAGGGTTGTATACACAAAGATATGACTACACACTGCTGGTCAGTGCTGTGTGTAGAAGGATGGATTGCACTTGAAGTTGTTACCTTTGTTGATTCGGAGAACAGGTGGTAACATCGGTTTGAATTCGACAATAAACACTGACTGAGCAGCTACTCAACGGCTCTTGTTCCTTGTGGGAAAATCTAAAATGCTGAAACTGATAAAAAAAATGCTCAAAATGATTATCTTGTTTTGTTGGCACAGTTTTGATGAGTGATTTGTTTAGCTGTGGTGAAAGATACGTTGTTTTTCCTGTGGCTGTTTCACAATAAAAGCCACTTTCACCACTTAAATGCTTTTAATGTGAAACAGCAGAAGTTATGTCACATGTTCTGTTTGCATTAACAATGAGGCAGATATTGATGTGATGAATAAGAAATAAATTCAAGTGCTCTGAGTCTCCTGTGCGTGTAAAGGCAATCTGAATCCAGTGTCAATGTTTTGTTTTTTTCATGAAAGTCTTTAGGGCTGTAATTGATTTCAGCAGATATCAGAAAACGAAGGCTTTGTTTGACTGGTGGACCAGTCTCCGGTGTCCTGCCCCCTCAGGACATTTAAATAAATGCCTTTCCCTCTTTCTTTCCTGTCTTCCTTCCTGAAAGTGAGCAAATTAACACGTCAATGTTTGATGATGTCATCCCTCAGGGCACAATCATGGAGGAAATGGACTTTGAGCGGCGCCGGGAGCTGAGGAGGCAGAAGCGGGAGGAGATGCGCCTGGAGGCGGAACGGTAAGACCCAATTGGTTGTCTTTCATTCACGTCTGCAGATTAGTACTTGAGGATTTTCCAGCTAATTCCCCTGCAAAGAAGAAAGTGTTTAAAAAGTCAGTCCTCCACAATGGCTTCATTTATAGCTGCAGTCGCAGACGGCCTGCAGTCCAGAGGGGGCTGCGTGGCTGTCACTGAAGATCTTAGTGCTTAGGTTGTGTGAAGCTTAGGGAGCAGCTTGTGTTGTGTAATGAAGCTCTGGTTGTCAATTTGCAGCGCACTTCCTCTGATGTTCGTGCCAAGTTGGAACAGGAGGGAGGCAGTTTTAATAGCTTATACCCACCTCTAGGTCTTTAAAAGCATAGCTCAGCAAATATTGGCTTCCCCAGCCCAGGCTACGAGGAAAAGGTTGATCAGAAATCTGATAAGCAATGTGATGACCTTTAAGTTGGAGTTACAATCATTCCCTCCCTCCCTCGTTCCAATTTTCTCTCTCAGATACAGTGGCTTTGTGAACTCTCTTTGATTCAATGTAAGAAATTGATTAAACTAAAGTTCATTTCAGCAAATTGATCGAGTGGTAACACACTAAGCGTGGTAATCAAAAATAGTAAAAAGGGGTTTTATTGCAAGAGCTCGATACGTAGCGTGCCAGGAGGTATTTTATGGGTCCTTTTCACAAAAGTCTCTTCATCTGTTCTGCAGGCCTTCCAATTAAGGATGAGGGTGATGCGGATGCAGATACTGGTCAAGGTCACTTGCTTGTTTGATGTGTCTGTGAGAAGAGTTTTATTAGGGCCAGTTACTCCGTCACTGATGAAAAACAAGCTGACATTGGTCTGACGACTGCTGAATACATAGATGTTTCTTTCTGATAATTCTATTTTATGGCACAAAGAAAACGTGAGTAGCATTTACCTTAAGCTATGAGCAAGGCCCTTTGCTCAAGGTAAAATAGCATTTCGAGCATAAAGGTAAATGCAGTCTGCAAAACAGTATAAATAATCCACAGCAGTGAAGGACATGGAAGGTAATAAAATTCAGGGTTAAGTCATTCACCCATACATTGGAAATAAAGCGCCTGCCAGCTTGTGCATGTTGTATAGATTGTGCTAGTTCATTTTAATTGAACTTACTTATTTTGCATAGTGAGCAAAGCCTGACCAACACATCCTCATGTGCAATATAATCACTCAATAGCTTATCAGAGATGTATGGTACCACCATGTCAGCTTATGAATAACAATAATTTGCAGCATAGAAATGCCAAATCTAATGAATGGTTGTGTTTTTTTAAGCTGCATTACTTGGTTTTTCAGCCCCTTGGGAGTGCAGGGGTCTGTAAACAAAAACAATGATAAAAGACAGTAAACAGCTTCACTCCATCAGGTCATAAGTCTCTATGAGTTTGTCATTATGAGGGACTCCTTTCACGTTGAACGGTCATTCTGTTTTTAATAAAAAACTCTAATTAATTAATTAACCATTTTAAAAATCCTTAAAAAATGTCATCATTATTGCTGTTGGCCTAAAAGGTCCAGTCAGTTCTGAGAGTGTGGTAAGCATACTGTAGCTACTTTATCTGCAGCCTTTGTAACCTGAGAATCATTTTAGGGTAAACATCCTGTACATTTTCACTTCGTATAACAGCCTCTTTGTTGGCATTTTTTCATTTTTACCTGTTTTAAGCTTTTACGCCTCATTTCCCCAGACGCACTCTAAATAGCTGACTGAAGTGAAGGTTAACGCCGTTATTATGTTTCTTGGCTGAAAACCTCCATAAACCCCCTGCTGCGAGAATTATTTATGCAGTTTTTGCATGTTTATGTTGCATAGAGAAGGTGGAATTTGGCAGAAAATGTAGACTAAAAAGAGAGCTGACAGAGGGAAGAGTTGAGGACTGAGTGACTGAGAGAGAAACGAACCAAGAGCACAAAAGAGTGCGAGTTGTAACCGCCTTCGACATTTACATTTTCAGCTCGGCGGGAGTTTGTTCATGACTGTTTATTTGGTCCGAGCAGCAATAATTTCAGCTGGCAGGCGACACGCCGCTGCTGTTATTGATAAAAGATTACATCTCCACATTGTTTCCATTTCTGCCAATATATTAAAACAATCAATATTTACATGGCCCTCTTAGTTGGACTAGTAAAAACCACATGTTGTCTCATTGGCCTGCTTCCATTCAACCATCACTGAGCACGCTGTGAGAAGACGGAGAGCGTAGGGAGAGCGTGGGGCCATATAATAACGGCTGTAGGAATGCCAAATTCCTGGCTATTATGTGTTTACTGGCCAGGTCTCCATGAGCTGTTTCCTACATGCTGGGACAGTGAGATTGTCTGTGTGTGTGTGTGATTGTGAGATTTCTTTTTCTGTGGATTTGTGCTCTGTGTAACTGTGCTCATGTTGGGGTGTGTGTGTGCTATACAGAGATGTGCATAGGGGTTGGGATGAGTGCGTGAATCCAGTTAAGCATGCGGTCATTTGCTTCAGTGTGCATGCGTGTTTGGATCAGCATCAGGTGATGAAGGCTTGACAAGCTCCATTCACTTTTCTGATCTACGACTGAGTGCATGTGTGCAAGCGAATGTGTGTTCTTGTACTTGCTGTATAGTGAGGACTGGAAGATGTTTTTAACCAACAGAGTGAGGACAATTTTGGAAAGTGGGTTAGGGTTAGGGTCCCTGTAATGTAAATCATTACATTTTAGGGTGAAGACTTTGGTTAGGGTTAGGCAAGTAGTGGTTCTGGTTATGGTTAGGACTCCAGAAAATGATTATAAGTCTACATAATGTCCCCAGAAGTGATAGAAACTTGACTGTATGTGTGTGCGTGTGTGTGTGTGCATGTGTGTGGAGGGAGAACAGCCAAGCCTTCCCTGTTCTGTCTTACATCAGCCTCGGTTATAGTTGTAAGAAAATGATTGTTGACACAGAGGTGCGCAATGGGCTTCAATTCACTACACACACACATGCACACACACACATATATATAGCTTTCTGCTCTGCTGAGGTTTCTCACACTGTCCGTGCCGCTCATCAATGTTTCTGTATGTTTCTGTTCAATGAAACACTCTGTCACACAGGAATGTCTCGATTTTTTTCTTTTTTTTTTCCAAAGAGAGCTCATGGATGTGGAATTTTCCCAGTCAATTCAGTGGCCAGAGGGTATCTACTTCAGCTAAAAATAATCCCCTTTTATAACACTGATAGTAGTATATTTCACTAAAAACGATGCCGTTGTCGCAGGCTTAGGCTGGACGAAATATTTACACAGTGCACATGGCCACAATGGTGAGTCATCGCTGTCGTATGTTAGACAAAGGAACATTTCGACATTTTGGGACTTGTGTTTACTCACTTTGTTGCTGTGAGTTAGATAAGAAGATGAATAGAGCTATGATCACTGCATCACATAAGATCCAGTAAAACTTGTTTTTATACTTTCAGTCTTTATGCTAAGCTAAGCTAATCGTCACTGTAGCTGCAGTTTCCTACATGAGAGTGGTATCAGTCATCTCCTCTAACCTCCAAGAAAGCGAGTGAACATTCATTCATTCATTTTCTATACCCCCGATTATCCCTTTCGGGGTTGGGGGGGCTGGAGCCTATCCCGAGGGGCGGGGTACACCCTTAGCCGGTCACCAGTCGACTGCAGGGCAACATACATGCATTCACTCTCACATTCACACCTAGGGACAATTTAGAGTCACCAATTAACCTAATGAGCATGTTTTTGGTCTGTGGGAGGAAGCCGGAGTGCCCGGAGAGAACCCACGCATGAGAGAACCCAACTTCGCACAGAAAGACCCCACCTGACCCGGGGATCGAACCGGTGACTTTCTTGCTGTGAGGCACGCGCACTACCTGCTGCACCACCGTGCATGAACACGTTTCACAAAATGTTCTTTTGTGTTGAATGTAATGGATGTGATGTCATTTTGTTCAATGAACAGTGTTGATTTTGGAAAAGACTTTGCATTTCTTCTTCTTTGATGTCCTTTTTGGGAAGTGTTTATTTATGCCATTTCCCTCTGTCTCCTCCTCCTCCTCCTCGTCCTCTTTGCTTGTCATACTCCATCTCCTCCCCTTCCCTTGTCTTTTCCCCTGGGTGTCACTGTCTTTCTTTCCCTTCTTTCTGTCTTTCTCAGCTTCCTCCCTCTCATCTTCCCCCCGCTTTACCCTTCTCATCTTCTTCCACTTTCATTTAATTTCAACCCTTCTCTCTCTCCATACTTTTCTCCTCTTTCTTCTCACTCTCTCCAAACCTCCTCCTCCTCCTCACATCTTCCTTCCTCTCATCTTTCCCATGCGTCTCTCTTTTGATCTCGCTCTTCCACTTTTCACATTTTCAACTCCACATCCTTCTTCTGCTCCAGTTCCTCTTTCTCTCTCGCCTCCATCCTCCTCTTCCTCCTCTTCATTCGTAACATCTGCACTGGCCCCTCCCCCGGAGAGACCAGGAAGGGCCGAGGAAATAACACCCATCCTCCGTGAATGAGCCATGCCAGACGATCCCCGCCCTGGTTGAATGGACCACTCCAAACATGACCCGGTCCTGCGTCGTAAATTTTGGTTCTGACAGGAAGACAGAGGGCGATTAAGCGATAGAGAGAGGGAGTTTGAGCCACGTATGCTAACTTCTAACTTACCACATCAGCTTGGAAAAGACTTAAGCTATTGTTTCAGTTTTTTTAAGCCTCCACATTTTTTTATTTCAGTTGTACATGCATGCTACACTGCCTCATTTATCTGTGAGTAGGAATAAATGCAGTCTAGGGGAATTCTATCACGGCTAACATTGTGTATTCTTGGAGCCAGCCCAGCAGAGAGCAGGGTGGGGAAGGGAGACAGACGGGGTACGTTGTGGTTCTTTGGGCCAGCAGTAGGAAGGGAAATAGTCCAGAGAGGCCAGCGTGGGAATGGGTCAGCATTTCTGACAGCATAAGCAGAGCCCCCACCCTCTTTCCCTCTCCCTCTCCATCCCTTCCTTCTCCCCCCTCCCCTCTGTTCACAGCAACTTTTCCCTCTATCTTCCTCTTTACTCTTCTCCCTCTCGAGGAGGGGTGAAGAAGTCTTTTCTCATGGGCTTCTCCCAAATTGTTTTCACTGACATTTCTGAGATATTTCGCTGTAAAGAAAATATTTGGACATATTTCTCCCTAATAGGCTCACTGATGGCGATGTTTTGTGCGCCTGTGCTATCCACGCAGGCAGTTGCTTTGCGAGTGCAGAATCCTGCTTAAATCAGCTTTACTGTACTATGTGGCATGTGAGGGGAAAGTCAGGAAAATTAGGAATGTATGTCTGTGTGTAACAAGACTTTTAATTTCCTTTTCAGCTGCGTTATAGCTGCCACATGTGTGAAGGGGTCCATATTAGCTGTCAGTCAATGCTGTGATTTTCCAACATGCTGCACTTGGCCACCCAAGGAAAGGCATCTGTTGCGTACTATAGTCTGATAGAATATCACACCTGAAGTTTATAGCTGTGGCTACACTGTCGTTCTGTACAGGAAAAGGTGTCGTCTGTGATAAAATCTGCAGATTACTCCGTTTTCCATTATCGCACACACCCTTTCCTTTCCCGTTTTTCATTTCCCACTTCTCTTCATGCACACTCTCCATTTCGCTCGCTTTCCTTTTTTTCTTTCCCCCATCCCCTCTGCCACCTCTCTCCATATTTCTGTGTCAGTATGCTGATAGAGTTTGGGGCCTAGGTAAGGAAGGGGATATTAAATCAGGGCTTTGGTGTGTGTACGCGTCTCTAGCCAAGGCTGTGATTGACAGGAATGCTAATTCAGCTTTTAGGAGTTTGTTCTTCTCTCCTACTGAGGAATCTTTAACCCTGAGATTGTCGTCGTCACTGCCACCAAGGACTCTTTTGTTCCATTTTTAGCTGTTGTCGTTTTCTCTTTCTCATGACATTTGATGCCGTTTCGGGGATGGCGCAGTCCTTTGGGAGTTAAGGCAGTTGTGTCGCTTTTTTTTTTTTTTTCTTCACAGAAGCAACATATCACTGTGGCATTTTAAAAAAAGAGTTAATATACTTTCTACCTCAGGGGAACTCAATTGAAGTTGACAGGATATGAGTGGCAATGACAAAAAAAACTGAGATTTGTAGAAAAAAAAAACTATTTATTTAAAGCGAGACTATTTGACTTTTGAAAGACGAAATAACACATTCTTCCTCTTACAAATAAAAAGTTGAATTCTTCAGCAATAAAACACACTTCGATTTTTATGCTGCAGCTTTGCTTGGTCTGGTATGACCGGTAGCTCATTGTTGCTAATGTTAGCCAATGTTTGCAAACTTAAGACAGATATTGTTACCAAGTCAATTTGCTGACTTTATGACTCTTCTCCACCATTTAACATCTACCACATGCCACAGTGGTTGACGATGTTCAAAAGTCACGCTTTAAGGCTGAATCTGGACGCTTTAAGATGGACTAAGCACACACACATGCAAAAGTGTAAAGCATTGCCTGACGTCACTGATGTCACCCTCCCATTGGTCCAGCTTGGGCGTTAACAGATTCATCTGCTCTGTTATGACAACAATCCTCATCTGAGAAGTGGGAGGCGTGGGGAACAGCAGAGGGGAAGGAAAGGAAGAAGGAAACTGCTGCTCACAAGCTGTAAAACCTAGCATAAACCCAAGAAGCTTTAGCTCGGCTCACCACACATGTTGCAATTAACATGCAATGGCACGCTTCGCTGGCTGACCTCAAAGGCTGCGCTGTGATGTGAGGTAGCTGGGCATGTGGTAAGCAGTGGGAGTGTAAAGGTCAGTTGGAGCAGCACAGATCAAGCATGGAGCTGAGTTCATAGATGTCAGGTGACCAGAAACACAGCAGTTTGGGAATTGAGTTGGTAACTCTGTCTTTGGTCATATTGCAGTTACAATTTATGATGCTTTCATTTGTAATGCAGTATCAAATATACTTTACTTTTTGGGTGTAGCCTCTTTTCCTGAAACCTGTCTACCTCTGTTTCAGTTAGATTTCCTGAAATTCCCAGAATAACTGAGAGAGAGAAAGGCCTCAACTTGTTTTTTTCAATCAGATTTAAGCACATAAATATACAGTAGCTCACTAGTCGACTACATTGTGAACAATGGAGTTGTGTTGATGATTACATGTAGCCGCACCCTTTACCTAAACCACTTCATTTAATAAAGACATGCATAATCTGCTTTGGATTTTGCCCTCTGAAGGAAATGGGCGGTTTGTAAATCTTGTTTTGTTTTTGTTTTTTAACAATGGATTTATCCCTGTTAATGGCAGGGCAAGGCAACAAAGAAAGACAAATTCACAGTATCTAATGTAAGCAAGTGATATTTTAGACCTGACCTGATGTGACCCTGCTTCAGCTCCTGTGTGCTTGATCAGTTATGCATCATAGCAAGAAAAATACAACACCAAATGTGTGTTCCACTCATGCATTCTTAGCTTGTGAAAGAAAATTAGCAAGGAAAGTAATATTTGTGTTTTCACGGGTTTATCAGCAAAATGGAGCTTGTGTCAAGAAGCAATATCTGAAAGCTCCTCCACCTATTCGCATTAAGAGACCTCCGTTTTTGCTTCTCTTTGGGGATAAAGTTTAATAGAAAATACTCTTTTTTTTGCTGAGAATTACATGAAAAGATCAATACCACTCTCATTTGTGTCTCTTAAATATACAGCTACATGTACGGCCAGCAGATGGCAAGCTTAATTTAATGTGAAGACCATCAATGGGGAAATAGTTAGCTTGGCTCTGTCTAAAAGTAAACACATGATATAACATGTTAATGATGATGAGTTTTGGAAGTGCTGGTAGGCAGATTTTAGCCTTCAGCTCGCTCATATGAGGTATGAGAGTGACATCAATCGTCTAACTCTCTGCAAGAAAGTTCATAAGTGCATTTCCAAAAATGTCAAGCTGTTCCTTTTAAATGGGAAAGTTGATATATGTGTTGAAATGAGTGTCTCAGCAAAACGAAGCCTGCATCTCGAATTTTATGAGTTAAGTTAAGTAGTTTTGACAAAAGAGGTTGTTTTCTTTTTTTTAACCTCAGTTTGTTAACTCAAGAACAATGTGATTTATACATTTAATGTGGTATTAAATTCCTTGTAGAAACTTTGAAGGCTGGTGGTTGTTGCACGCGCGCACACACACACACACACACACACACACACACACACACACACACACCTCTCTAGTTTGCTCTGCTCCAACACTGACCAGACCAGCGCAAGCACAGTTTCTCGGGCTCTCTCTTATCCTCAGCCAAGCCATGTCTCCAGACTGAGTTTTTATCAGCTCGTGAAAACTGCAGCCATGATAAGAAGTATTGGTTGTTGCACAGCTGACAGGTCAGCTTGATAGGAGAGAAGAAAAAAAGAAAAGAACTCCTCCAAATCCTCTGGGTTAGGTCACTGTGATGATTACAGTCCAATTTAAAGAATCGCTCCCTTTGAAGTTTCTAACCGTGAAGCTAAATTGAGGAAGGGGTGAAGGAGATGAAGGGTTGAAAGTTGGCCGAAAAAAAAAGAAAAAGAAAATGCCTCTCTTTGTTTCCTCACCCTTACTTTCTCTCTTCTTTTGTCTCCCTCAGGTTGGCGAGGAATGATGATGATGAGGAGGAGGCGGCCCGCGAGAGGAGGCGCAGGGCACGCCAGGAGAGGCTGATGAGCAGGGAGAGTGAGGAGCCCAGCGGACAGCCAGACAGTCTGGTCATGACCAACAGCCACAGGTGACACATGTGGATATATATTTATATATAGCAGCACAGGTTCTGTCTGTGACGAATATACAGTCAGCAGCCGACAGCTTTGCTCTCAATTTTTTGTCCAGCTCAAGAGGCAAAGGAGCAGAGGGGACGAGGGAGAAAAAACTGTCACTGTCATATCATCCTGCCCAGTTAAAGAGGTTGTACTTCATCAATAAATAATCAAAGTAAATCCCTCCTCTGTGTGGCAAAAAATGTCAGGACAACTCAGAAGAATGCCACCAGAGATTCTTGCACAACCTCTGCTGTGGAAAGAATACAGTATATTGTAGGGCTGGAGAGCAAGTTTAAGACTTCTGGGACACGTTCAGTGGTTTTATTCTTTCCTAACACAGTCGACCATTAGCTGCTCTCGTTTATTGTTGCAATGCATGTCCAGCTTCTGGTTCGTGCACTGCATATATGCAGTTTACAGTGATTCGATTTACCACTCAGAAGACAAAAGCAGTCAGGATTTCTAGCTGGCAACTGTCAGCTGTAGCTAGCTCGCTAATGTTAGCTCCATAATGTTTGCTGGCTATACGTGTGATATATGACATTATTATGTTTGGCATTATTATGTTCTTGTATGCATTTTTAAACAATATATTTGCACTTTTAACACTACAGTAAAAAGGGACGTGCTCATTTGCATTGAAAGTAACACTCCTGTAGGCAGTAAGCTAGTTAGCCATGCATGCTAGTATTTGGTACATGAGTCCTTGCACTTTTGCTCTTGTGTTTTTTGGATTTGGAAATAAAGAAAAAAACTCTTGGATTATATGGCGAGTATATCTCTTACTACAGCCCCATGCACACCACTTCAACATGTGGAGAAATACAAAGTTTGTCAGGCCTGCCATGCCTGGTTATGGTGGCTAAGCTGACACAATATTGTAATACTGTGAGGTGTTGAATGATGAAATTCAGTGAAGTGGCTTTTTCATACCAGATTTCTTTTCAACCAATGCAGGAATTGAACTTTTTATACCCTTTCCCAGCTATCAAAATGAAAACCAACTTGTGACCTCATACCTATCCATCAGAAAGACTGCCATAGGAACAAAGGGGGCTAAATATCAATTTCTATGCAGTTTAAGGCTATGAGATCAATCCTGTCTTGGACACAGTGGAAGTGGTGGGCTGCTCTGACATCTCGCAACACAGACGCTGCTTTGTGGTCGTGAATGTTTCCTCTCTATGAGCTCAGAGATACATCCTGGGCCCGGCAAACAACAAGGGGATTGTGCAGGAGGATGCTGAGACAGGACCTAGTGTTGACTAGCCATTGTTGATTGTGTACATGCAGTGATAATGTTTGCCAGACTTTTCAGAATATCATGAGTCATGCTATGTGGAGCAAGGTGGATGGATTTACAGCAGGTATTTGGTTGGCTGAAAGAGATACACAACACATACATAGTTTATACCCACGCATGTCGGTCAACAAGTATTGGATGGATTACCAATGAATGGCATTGTAAAGACATTCATGTTCTGCAGAGGATGAATCCTTTTGCCTTTGGAAATTCCCTGACTTTTCCTGTAGCACCATCGTGTCCTCATTATATTATACTAGGTAGGTAAAGCTAATATCTGAGTGAGTGCATACAAAAGAACTATTGAGTCAAGGAAAAAAAAAAGTGAACTGAGGACTTAAAACCCAGATATATTTTCTATTCATTTTAAGGCCTGACCAATAGTTTATTTTTGGAGAATATCTGTGGTGAAGACCTGTCAATACAGCCAATAGTCAGCCTTCTACACATACTAGAGCTGACAATAATGTGGCATCCATTCTGTAAACTTTGATTTCCTTTCACAGAATTTCATTTAGGCTTTCTGGCAGCCCAGAGAAAGTTTGCTTGAGTGTTCATGGGCTTTTTGCACATTTCTTTTAGCATCAGTGGCCAGTGTAAGTCATAGTCCCTCAGTTGATTAGGTCCCAAATAGCTGAAGAAACTTTGCAGGGCATATGCTTTTGTTGAGTTTTTGGAATTTTGTCTTTTTTGTTGTTTTCCACTGTCAGAGATCTAATCCCAAATGAGTCAGTCTTTGTCAAAACACAAGCTTATGCTCATTCAGCACCACCCTGTTGTACATTAATTCCTCATCACTGCTTGAAATGAACAGTCTCTTGCCACGAAACAACAGGCCTTGATAAAGGGCATCTCAGTGGTAACAGGAGACAATATGTATTCAGCCTCCATACCCATTTTTTCTGAACAGCTGACGTCTGTTGCTCTGACCTCAAGCCTCTTTCGTCATTAACAAAAGATTGTGCAGTAAAATGTTTGTCTCCTCTTTCTCCTCCCAGTGTGACAGAGACTGTGAGCAGCTCTTACGGGGGAGGCGGCGGAGACGACGATGACCAAGCCCTGCAGGAGCGCATGGCCAAACGGGAGGAGAGACGGCAGAGACGCATGAAGGAGGCGCTGGAGAGACAGAGGCAGCTGGACGCCACTGCGACTGAGGGCAACGACAGCGTCGCCATGAAGAAAAACAACGCAGAGGAGGAGAGGCCATCCTCCTGGCGTAAGGGTCGTTATCGTGATAATGAGGAAGAAGAGGAGAAGACAGAGACGTACAGCTCAAGGAGAGAGGAGAAGGCGCGAGAGGAGCCAAGGGTGGAAGAAGAGGCTGCTCCTGAGGGTGGAGACGAAGCAGAGGAGGGTGTAGAAGAAGAGGAGGAGCAGAAAGTGGAGGTGGTGGAGGACAAACCGAGAAGGTCTTACTTGAGAGAACAGGTGAGTCACCCGATCATTTATTTGAGCCATTTAATATGTTTTTTGTAGCTGACAGTCCTACAAATGTAATGCTTGTTTCTGTAGGAATCAACTGAAGAGCCTAAAATTCCAAACAAGGTATGGTCATTGATTTATTGACTCTTTAATGCACATCCTTGAGTCGCTCACTGGCCTTTCTTTCAAAGAACTGCTATAAACCTTTTGTCTTAGGAACTCGCTGAAGAAGAAACACATTCAGTAGTCAGTGAGAGTTCCGACCAAGCCAAGGCAGCACATTCAGAGGCTGGGGAGGATGTAGTAGCATCAGAGGAGGCTGAAGAGGTACCTGAGGATGGTTATGTAGATTACAAGGCTATGACAGTCAGAAATGACACAGAAGAGGACAATGAGGTAGCTGAGATACTGCACTCAGGGGATAATGAGGTATCATACATGTGGTAAGATGTTCAGTAGAGTGTGATGCACAGCACAGAAAATCTCTCTGGGTAACTTCAGTGTTTTGATGCGTTCATGAGGAGACATGTAAACAGAAATCTTTTGAGAATAAACCACACAAAATTCTCTTAATGAGTCTACTGTGTTGACTTTGTGATTAATGCTGGAGCCAGACGCTGAAATTACCCAGACTCCTCATGTCGTCACAGTGTGGTTTGCACCATTTGCAAACTGTTGGTGGCTGCGCCTGCCAGCCAGCCATGCTGTCAGGTTTTTGATAAAGTTAATGCTATGCGTCACAGAGTGGTCACAGTGTTTTTCTGCATGTCTTCCACCTCAGCTGTAAGAGCAGCAACACTCATTACTCTGACTCCACTCCAGAAGCTCACTGTGCATAGGGACATCCTGCAATTTAAAGTAATAAGTGTCTTCACTGTCAGGGGACATCATAATGACATCAGTGATGAGCACGTCATGTGTATACTTCCAGTCAAACGTTTTGCACACGGCCAATCCCCAAGTGAAATGGGGATTGTTTTAGTATTACCAAAAGTCAATGGCCTGAGGAACTACAAATCCCCAAATTATTTCTATTAATACATCTTTCATGTCGCATAGCCCTCTCTTACACAAACAGCCTTGTAAGTGAAGCATTTCATTTTGCAGTCAGTCTTGGTCTGTCTGACCTTTTTTTGACCGCAGCTCTTCTCTGTTTCTAGATGCCTTTGATAGCGTAAACAGTACAGTGCTCAAAGACGCTTTCTCTGTTAAGACAAAGACCTTTCACTGTGATTTTTTTCTTTTTCCAAACCTCAGATTGCTACAAAGACCTAATTAAAGTTAAGCGCACATTAATGGGAACGCTTTCCTGTCGTAAATAGAGTGTTAAGGAGTGCTCTATTAAAGGCGGGCGTGCTGAAAAGATCCATCAGCTCAGTCTATTATACTAATAAATGCAAAGACTGTTCAGGATCGCATCAGCTGTAAGACAGATGTACTCTATGTTCTGTGATACGGGTTAACAATATATTGTGCTTTGACTGGCAGTGTACATAGACATATAATGATTATAATTTATACAACTTGAATCATGTTTTTGATGATGATGAGCAGTCAGAGACAGAAAATATGCAGCTGCAGACACTCCCATGTTGATCACCTGTTAGTTAATCCTGTCTCAGTAGTAATTCTGGAGTGGATGCTGCATTATGTGATGTTCTGTGTTATTTTGTTTGGGGTGTGTTCTTGTCCCCGTTTCTCATTTGACGTTTGCCGTGATGTCACATGACAGACACTCCACCTACCCACCAATCACATTGTGGTTCACTGTCCCTGCGGTCGTTTCTGTCCAGGTGGACGAGAGAGGAAGGGCCAGGGAGGAGCAGGGAAGGCAGAACGGAGGGCTGTACGAGGAGGAGGCAGCTCCCAAACAGCACAGGAAACCGGAGAGGACCCTCAGGTAAACAGACAACAATCCACATCAAGTGAACTTGTGGTTTCCACTGAGGCCAAATTGGGCATAGCAGGGCCTGATGAATTATTCAAGAAACTCTGCTTTCAACAACACTCATCAAAAAACATGTCCCAGTTTGTTTCCTGTCAAGAATATGTGTCTGAACCATCAAAATATTTACCCAATTGCTAATACAATTAGCAGCCAAATCACATATTTTCTCCTTTTTATATGTGCTGCATCAGTATGGATTTTCTTTCAGTCTATATGGAATATTTTGCGACATGCACTTTCAATATTTCAATATGAGACATATTTAAAATAATTACAGTGATTAGTTTACTTGCTGCTAACTCTAACCCTAATATACAGAAATTCCAGTTTCCCAGTTGCCTCCACATTGGCAGTAAAACCCTTCAGTAGAGAAATAGCGAGACTTCTTTATGAAGCTGATTTTGCAATTACAACAGTATGCTGATATATCAGTGCCTGTCCATAATGGGCCAGTTGTGGAAAAGTACTGCAGTAACTTAATATCCTTGACACAACGGTCTGTTGAGAAGATCAAGCTACCTAACGACCAAAGCTCGCTGTTACTTTCCAACGTCAGAGATCCAGAAGTGAGAGGAAAAGACACATATTCCTACGATGAATCACTGATAGCACTGAATTAAAGCAAAATGTAGTACATTTAAAGAATACCAAATAAGTCCTGTATTTGCTATTTACTAGTGCTTGACTGGGTCTTATTTTGAAAACTATGGAGGAGAAATCTTCATATTTGTTGCAACACTTCACAGCGTTTGCCTGTTCTGAACAAGGCCAGTCGAACCAGACAGCAGCTCACTGATGTTGCAGTTTGACGCTTATTGCTTGTCACTCAGGCTGGTGTGAAAGAATGAAAGTATTGCTCAAGGCGTCTGTAAAATACTTGAAAAGCGTTTCTGAATCAGATTTTTTCAAACAAACAAGCAGTTTCTGTGCAGCAGCAGTGTGTTTTGAACATGGGTCACCTACAGTTAATCCCCAGCGTGAAACAGTGGATGAAACTTAAGATGTGCTGTAACATTATCTTTGCAGAGGTGATTGTTGGTATTTGTGTGTGTGTGTGTGTGTGTGTGTGTGTGTGTGTACGTACATGTGCTTTTTTGTGTCCATGAAAGAGATAAATCCTTTCAGCGTTTGTTGAAATATTCAGCTTGTATCAAATGTCAAGCGTTCACCTGTGTGACCAGCTTTGCGTCCTACTTACACAGTGTTTGCTTCTGTTGTGACCTGCATGTGCGCTCTGGCCCGTGTTTGCGTGTCTGTCGCAGTCGCGGTAGTGTACGTTCCCCCGGGGTGTCCACGGGTGACGAACAGGACGACGCTGCCCGCCTGGAGGCAGAGCGTAAGCTGGAGGAGCTGAAGCGTCGCCGCGATGATGCGGAGAGCGAGGAGTTCGAGAGGATGAGGCAGAAGCAGCAGGAGGCCGAAGCCGAGCTGGAGGAGCTGAAGAGGAAGAGGGAGGAGAGGAGGAAGGTGCTGGAGGAGGAGGAGAGGCAGAAGAAGCAGGAGGAGGCGGAGAAAAAAGCCAGAGAGGAGGTAGAGGAGAGAGAGAGATGTTTTCATGACGTCAGTGTGGATGCTGTTTGATCATTTCTTTCTGTTCTCCCTAATCCCTCTCCCTGTTCTTCCTCCAGTTTCCTCTTGATGATTTGTTAACGATCAACTGAAATTTTAATTCTCCTCACTGTTTTCTGCAAGGAAATGTTAATGATCCTGCAGGTATTGTACAGTTTTGCATTTTATGAAAGAAGAAAAAACTGTTTTTTGAACATTTGTGGAAACAGCATCTGAGTGGGTGTATCCCATGGCTCACATCTGAGAGTTACCTTTGGTGCGCTACTAGCTGGAGCACGTAGCACCGTATAAGCTCCAAATGTTGATCCACGGCAGGTTTTTTCTCCCTGTTTTTGTGGTTTTATGTACCACCAGAAATGTAAGGCATCTGTCCCCTTACAACAGTTCAGCACATCATCATGATGTTTAGTCTTTATTTCAAGGAAAGCGGAAGCTTGCAGCATAAGCTACTAGTTAGCTTAGCTTGCTAATTAGCACAATGTAGGACCCAAACACTGCTGGAGAATTAGTAGAACTTTAATTCAACATACACCAAGTCAACATACACCAAGGATATAAACTTATTACTTACAATATACTTAGTCACAACCCACGTCCTCTTTCTGTGTTTTTCGCACCACCTCTTTCATGCTGATTTAGCCTTTACAGCTGTGTGAGCTGAAGCCAATGCGTCACACTCATACTAGCGCCGCGGTGACGTTATCTCTCCATAGTTCACCGTTATCATGACTCAAAATGTTCGGGTCCCCATTCATTACTCATGTATGCCATTCCTTCTTCCTCCTCTTGTGGTGACCTCATCCTTATGTATCTCAGACATGATAACCTCCTCCTTCCTATGTGTTCACATCTGTATTCAACCACGCGATGCCTTTCATTCTTTCATCCGCTCGCTTTGAGGCCCTGCGTTCTCACTATTACCCTGACTGGTCTTCTTTGTTGATCTTGGCTCCAAATGTGGCGGCCCGTCTTTCACTATCTGCCCCTGTTCTTCTCCTCTTGTGTGATGTTAATGAGGCCTTTTGGTTTGTAATTAAAAGATGGCCCAGAGATACAGAGAGACTAATTAACCAAGACAAGGCTGCTGGAGAGGGCTCATATACTGCCAAGCACCAGCCCTCTTCTGAATACAGTACAAATGGTTCATACTTTAATTGTAAAAAAAAAAAAAAAATGTTCATAGTCTGCATGTCTCCAGCTTACCAAAGGAGTTTTTTTTTCTAAGGCAGAGAATCGCTGTAAATAAGAATTTGCTCTGAGTAATGTAATTAGTTCCTGACCTGCTTCATTAGATAGAGTAAGTAAATCAATTAGAAAGCAGCACATATCTATTGTCTGGGTCGGCTGCGTTCCTGATTGTTCGTCGTCTGTCATGTTGGTGACTTATTCTGTTCGATATGATCAGTCAGAATAGTATAAATACATTTCCATTTTCTCTGTTACCTGAAAGTCATTCAGCTTATACCCAGTTTTTTTGCATTTGCAGCTTCAAACGCTCCTGTTAGTTTGTTCCCAGGCAAAATCCACTGGTGCACAGGAAGCATGATTTAGGTTTCCAGCAGCAACAGTGGTTTGTTTAAAGTAAACACAAGAGAACGCCACTTAGCATGAGCAGCAATATCCAGCATGGCTGAGCTAAACGAGCAGAGCGCCACCTACGTGAGCTCCGGCTGAATTAACAGGAAGTTCCCCGTCAACTCCAGAGATGCTGCAGATTAAAAAAATGACAAAAGATGTCAAGGATTGCTACCTGCTGAACTGTCTCTGCTCTAAATGCATCTGTCTTTCTCAGGAGGAGAAGAGGAAGATGAAGGAAGAGATCGAAAGGAGGAGAGCAGAGGCAGCTGAGAAGAGGCAGAAGGTGGAAGACACCACGGACGGGGTGGACAGACCCTTCAAGTGTGTCAGCCCTCGAGGCTCCTCTCTGAAGGTTAGTCTGCCATTTTTAACCTCCCATTTCTTCCCTGTGTGCAACAGGAGAGTGTCAATTCAGTTTTATTTGCCAAGTGACTGTTTGCTAAGCCCCATGCTTTGTAGTTATTGTAGATTTACTACTCAACTGTCATACAGTAGGTCCTTGATTTCAGTTGGTTTTGAGAGCCGAAATGACAGCTATCCCTGTCAGATTTTATTGGCTCTGTTAGCTCCAGCTAAACAGAAAATCTTGGAAAACATTGTTAAATGTGTACTTGATAGCTACAAACAGTACATATATCATGCAAAAAGACATGTGGCTAAAGCTACGTGCAGAAAAAGTCAGCATCCGCAGCAGTTCATGATCCACAAAGAAGTTCTTAAATTACCTTTTAGAGATAGTTAGTCCCAGTCTTATAAGTTTGATGAGGAAAAATGTACAATCACACTGTTATTTTGTTTTAAAGTAAGTCTGTCTGCCCCCAAATCCAGGACAGAGCTGCTCTCCTCAGTGAGGAAATACTTGTCGTGGACTGGACCTTTTTTTCTTTTTACCTAAGTAATTGAGTTAGCTAATTAAATGCTCCTTGGCTTGGAAGCAGTGTTCAGTTACTATCGTAGGCTGTAAGCATATTAGCTGGAAATGCTCACGATTGCAGCTTACGTTAAAGCAGACAAACACACTGTTTAATTCAGCATATTGACTCCGGTGTTTATGGTTTGGGGAAGCTAAAAAAAAAAAAACGTGTAGAAAACTATTTAGATGCCCAATATTGCTCATATTACAGCCTCAAGCTTGACAGGCTGTCATGCTTAGTTACAGTACAGCTGCTAAGCTGCTCCAGGGAGGGGTTTAGTGAATTCTCAATTAATCAGCCAGTTCTTCATAAACACATAATTCAATGCTTTATACAACTATAACTGTAAAACACTTTGTGTGTGCTGTATTTTTCTGTCTGTGTGTGCATCTTGCCCCTCGTCAGCATAATGGAATCAATACAATAGTTCTCCAAATCCTGCAAATCCCACTCATCCGGCAGTTCAGCAAAGCTCAAGCTAAATATTCAAAATATTTGGAGCGTTTAAGCGCCAGATGACCCGCATCTGCCCCTCTCACCTCCTTCAGCTAACTGCATGAAGTGTTATCTGCCTGAGATGAAGGCGCTCATAAATAGAGAGAGCCTTGATGAACTCGGAGAGAAATGTGAAAAAAGTGGCAAGTTTCTGTTCACTTTGAAATTCTGCTGACATGCTAACCTGTTTGTCACAAGAAACGCAGTGCATGCCCCTCCCCCGCCTCGTCCAAAGATAAATGGTTGTCACAGCGAAGGAACGTTTAATCAACTCAAATGTGAATAAATGTTCCCAGTGTTGCCAAAAGCCAACTCCCACACACAAAATCGAGGGGGATTTTCAGCCAGTGGAGAAAATCTAATTAGTGACAGTTAGCAGTAATATCCATCTGGCCTGTCCCAGTGAGACTCCAGACTCTAGGCTAGACTGTAATGGTGTATGAGCTCTGATTGTACCTGAATCAAGTACTTTATGTCTTTGTGGTCAGTTTTGTAAATAATGTTGTTCATCTGTAATTCTCCACCCTGCTGCACTCAAGACACAGCTGTACTTTGTGGTCATGTTCACTGTAGGTACATCTGTATTCGTGTGTGTGTGTGTGTGTGTCCTTGGGCATCCAGGTCTGTATTTCATACACTGCGCGCTGTGTTGCTTTGCAGTGTTATACGTTTTGTTTATGTGACACTGTATTAGCATGCAATAATACAGTTGCATTATATTATTTATTTAATTTCTAACTTTGGATGTTTTCTTTCACCATACTTTATATTAAACAAAACTTTCTCATAGATAGATAGATTTCTGTGTTTCTGGTCACTCAGCGATTGGAAGTCCAATATTTTAGCTCTATTCTGATCCACGAGCTTCTGTTTTCACTGGCTAGCTGCTCGCTAACTTTGTCTGCTGTTTGTTGCTTGCCTGATGGCTTAGAGTAGATTTGTTGAAAATAGCTGCCGCCTACAGCTGGAAACAGGAGCAGTGAGACTGAAACAAAACCGTAAAGTGGTTTTGGCTCCATAAAACCAAAACAACAAGCTTAAAGATACCAGAAAAAAGGTTCTGAGCTGAAGAGGAACTGCAGAGTTTGGCGATAGTTCTCTGGTTCATTACTACGAGTAATGAACTGACAGTATAAAAATATTGATTAGTGCAGCTTTAAAAAATCTTTGTTATCACTGCACACAATAAAGAATATTGTCATAGTCATATAAATGTAAAGAATATGTCGTATCCGTGTCACATGTTAATAAAACCAACTTTGGATAGACTTTTTCCTATTTTTCCTATCTTGCGGGTCCATGTCTGGGCTGAGTGTATTATCAGCCCCTGCAGTTCTTTGAAACCTCTCAACTGTCTGTTTCAAAGCTGCATGCATGTCACTGAGAATATACATTGTCTTCTTGCCTTTTGCCGTTCGGTGTTTCTTGCCCTACAACTGCCGTATTGTGGCTCCTGTTACACTAAAACCTCAAGAAATATGCCTCGCTATCAGCAATCACCTCCCAGTGGAACACGCAGTCCCAGGAGCTCGCCTACATGTTATCAGCGGTAAAGCAGCATAACCCGGCTCTGCACTGGAGATAAAGTGCAGTGTTCTCTGGAAGAGACGGACAGAGGGACGGAATGGGGATGCAGGGAAGCGATTAGGTTTAACAGGATTACTGTAACTGCGTTCGGATGGCCACGGCTCTTTAAAACGCATCTGAGAATGGGGAATTTCCTGTCGGGAGTATTTTGGGAACTCCCACATTCGGTAGCAGCCGAGCGCAAGGTCCTTTTTCACAGGGAGAAGGGGAGAGAGCTTTTTCTGTGCTTTCTCCCTTTGTCCGTTTAAAGGCTTTTTCTGAGTGTCCAAGGAACGCATGTGTTGCCCCCCTCTCTCTTTGCCTTTTTTTTTCTTTTTGCATATACCATAAACAATCCTCTGAGATTCCCACAGTCTGACAGCAGAGATAGAGAAAAAGCTTGCTGTGTTTTTTCCTGTGTGTGTGTGTGTGTGTGTGCATGTCTTTCAGAGCATTTTGCACACAGAGGGAACAATCAGTTGCATTGTGTGTTACTGCTCAGGAGGAATCCAGCTCATTAAGTATGTGAAGAAATGAGACAAAGTGAGACATCCACCATTAAAAACATTAAAATACGGTTGTAGTCTAGTTATCATTGGCAAGAAAGTTAAACTCATAATACTGTTAAAGGTATGAATCATATAGGAACCTGTGATTACTTAATACAGAATCATGTGTGTGTACATATGAACTCAAGTCAGGGTGGGTTTTACAATAAAACTACTCATAAGCGCAAACAATAAGGAAGCGACAGAAACATGGAACTCAAGAGGAGGTTAACATCTGTTTTCAGGCTGCTGAAGGGTGGAGGAAACTGCTGCAGTGATGTACGCATGTGTGGAACATCACTGCAAAATTTATGAAACTAAAGCTCTAATAACCTTTCCTCAACAGATCGGAGAAAGAGCAGAGTTCCTGAACAAATCAGCGCAGAAAAGGTAAAAACGTCCCAACCTTTTTTTAAGCTTTTAGTTCAGCATGTGAGCCTTGCAGTCATGTTTTCGTTGATTAGGAAAAATGTAACCTGCAGTTGAAGTTTTAATCCCTCTCAAGGTAGTGACGATGAAATGTTTGACCACACTGTGCGTAATATTCAAAGTGGTCCCATGCTGCGTCTGCTAACTGTTTGCCTCTGCCCAGCAGCACAGTGAAGGCGTCTCATTCTCCTGTGGTGTCCAAGATAGACAACAGGCTGGAGCAGTACACCTCGGCTGCTCAGGTTAGCATGACTTCGGCTGTAAAACTGAAAAAATGTTGGAGAAAAACAGCAGCAGTGTAGGATCCACATTAGGTTTTACTTTCGTTTTTTGTGTAGATTTCTGTGTCAAGCAAAACATTTGGACTATCCAAACATATTCTTTGCCAAATTTGGTTTCTCTGCCTCATACTAATTCTTATATAACCACTATGCTTCTCTGTTGATTTGAATACCCAAAACAAGACAACACACTCTCTTGGAATTTGTCCTTGTTATTCTCAGCAAACTCATGTGGGTTTTTTTTCTTAAAAAAAAAAAAAAAAAAAGACATGTGTCAGAGCTCTGATCTGAACAGCCATCCCTGCTGTTCCCCAGTTTAAACCATCACCACTTTGTCTCAGCAGAGAGAGAACAAGGAGTCTCGATCCCCTCGCTCTGGGGCGGTGGATCTGCCCATGGTCACCGACAGCATACGAAGCATCAAGAGCATGTGGGAGAAAGGCAACGTGTTCGCCTCGCCTGGGAGTGGCGGGAGCACGTTCAAGGTAAAAGAAGAGGTGGTGGAGGATGTGAGGAGGTTCGTGAAACTTTGTGTGTGTCAGTGGAGCAGAGAGAGAGAGGAAAAAGCCCAATTCACTGGCACTTCCTGCTTGGCCCTGTTGCCGATGACGAGCAGGCTTAGCTGACCTTTGACCCTATCCAAACAGGAAGCAGCTGTGATGAAGACAGGCGTGGCGGGCCGCATCAACGACTGGCTGAATAAAACTCCGGAGAGCGGCAAAACGTCAGGAGGAAGGCCATCGGTAGGTCGTCACCGCCGCCGCCGCCAGGAAGCGCAGTATATGGACTGTACAGCTCAGGGCCCGAGAGAGAAATGCTCACTGTCCTCTGCAGCACAGCTGATGCAGCTGTGTGCTGAGTGACCTGCAGTCTGCTCAGATGATCTTAATGTATGTGTAGATTTATAATGTTTTAAATCATCAGAGATGTTTTGTGATGGGCTCGTACATGAGCACACAACTCTCTGGCTGAGTTAGGACAGTTCTGGTTTTTTCACATGAGACATTTCTGTATTTCTTTTTTTTTTTCTGTGCTCATCTCGCTGGTTTGAAGTAGGCGGGACTCAGTGGAAACAGTGTGATGTCACATATTTCCATGCACCAATCAGGATTCAGCAACTTTTGAATCAGAATCTGATGACAGTTTGGGGGTTGTTTGGTCACTGTCAATCAAATCTGGTCAAACCACTTCCATGCAGTGCAGAGATGCACTCAGACTAATTTCTCTATTTGCAGTTGTAGAAAAGACACAGCTTGATACATTAATGATGCATCTACTTTGTTCAAAACCTTTTAAAATCTCACTTGAATGGATATTTGTCTTCAGGGCTCAGTAGTCAGATCTGAGCTGCATTAATTCCAGCAAACAAAGGTCAGCCTCATAACAAACTGCAGTACTCTCACTGTTATATCACCCTGCAGTATAATTATTATTATGACACTGTCACAATCGCTGCTGGTCATGTTCTGCACAGTCGATGTTTTATAATCATTTCAAATGACGCAGGGCAGGTCGAGACTGCCTGGCACCACCTGGTGGCCTTAAAGACAGATAACTCATGAAGGATCTGAGCTTGCTGCAGTCCACTCTTCCATCTGTCATAACATACTGCCACAGTGCATGCGGATATTATGGTCTTGGCATCAGTTTGTTATACAGTGTCACTTAAGTATTTTATCTTAAGCTTATCATAAGCTTTGCGAGCCGACACACAGCAAGCTTGAGTGTTTGCTTTGTTTTTTTTCTTCAGCCCTGCTCATGCATGTCTGCCTCTCTTCACTCTTACCTATATTTTACCCAAATATTTATGTTAGAGCTTTCCATGTCGTGGATTATGGCTCAAATATTTAACATACAGCAGGAGAGACTGAGGAAATGAAAGGAAACTTTGTATAACTGGAACTCTCTTGCCATGCAATGCTGCCATCCAGTATTACAATATTAATAGTGTCGCCCACACTTTGCATTGTGCTGAGGTGTCTTGAAAGAGGAGCCTCTCATAGTGAAAGTAAGTGCTATTTTACGCTTCCTCCAGACAAGCACCTCTCTGCTTGAGAGTGTCCTTTGCTCCCCTCCTTCCACCTCTCTCCTCCTCTGTCACTCCTCTGCATCTCAGCTACCATTTGTCACAATATAACGACTATTTTCAAATTGACCCACAAAGGCCGAGCGCTCCGAGCACCGCTGATGTGATGCTTTGTTTTTGCTCCCTTGTTTTCTGCCTCCCTCTGTCAGGACCTGAAGCCTGTCGACGTCACCAACAAGAGGAGTCTATGGGAAAACAAAGGTGCCTCTCCAACCAAGGTAGCTTTTATTCCTTTCAAATTGCTCGCTGTCTAGTACCATGAAGAAAGAGTGCCAGTCTCACCCATCGGGGAAAATCCAATCCATTGCACATCCTGGAGCATATCCAGGCAAAGTTTTAACTATGCCAGATTGGTTTGTGGTCTTGGAAGGATTCCCCGTGGTTTTTCATGGTTTTCCAGTTGTTGTCAATCAAGAGAACTTTATGTTAAAGAGATGGCGTAGGAATATTAATCTCACAATATTTTGACCCCGGTGTCTCGGCAATGGGAGTAACAATCACTTCTGTTTGTTTTTGCTTTAAAGAACTCTCATAGCTAGTTGACCTCACCGTTAAATCTGGAATAAGCCTGGAGAGGTAAAGGAGTGATTGTTCCATGTTTCTTCACAGCACTTGTCACAGAATGAGCTCACACTCTGCTGTCACACTGTCGACTTTGTGCTTTGTGTTGTTGGCAAAGCTGCGCTCTGTTCTGCTGCTGCTGGACACAACTAATCATAGCGCAATTAGGCATTTCTGATTTGACAAATGTGTCTTACATTCACATGATTTGAGTGATTTTTTGGCATAGGCTGGCATTTATTATTCATGTCCATTCGCACACAAAGTCACAACATTTTAGAGGATGTAATTATCTGCATTTTGAAAATATTGAGCAATAAACATCGGTTGCTTTCCCAAATGCACAGAGGGCATTAAGAAATGAAACTCCTAACTTGTAAAGCATGTCTGCCAGATGTTCTAAGTGCTGTAAAATAAAAGGAACAAAGTGAACACATCAACAAAGCCATAGTAAAGCCAATTTTAAAGGATTACGCCGTTGACTCCATTAACACCCATAACTCGTTAAAGCCAACTCAACAAAATCCAGAAGATTACAGTTTAGTGTAAATTCTGTGTCATAAAAAACCTTTAACAGTGCGCCTGTTGTCCAACTGCGGGCTGAATGCTTTTCACAAATGGCTGTATCACATCACCGCTCCTTCTTCTGACAACCACAAATCACTACCCTCAGTCCAACTTCACTTGACTTTATATTGCCCTAATGGAGAAACTGTTTACAGCATTCTTTACAAGTACGACGCCTTGCTGAGTTGCACGGTGGAAGTTTGGCAGTATTGAATCACTGTTATCACCTCGCGTTTTCAAACAAGTCTGACTAAACCTGACATGAATAAATTGTCTTATCTTTATTTAGCTGTGTTTGTAGAGCAACTTAGTAGAAGTAAGACCCCACACTACAAGGATGTCCCACGTACCCAACTTACTTTACTATAAACTTTCCTTCCTTCCTTCCTTCCTTCCTTCCTTCCTATACTGGTAGTAGTGTGTTTCTGCAGCCAACAGCTGCAGTGCAGGCCGGAGGCTGTGGTCCACCACATTGAGTAGTGGAGCTGTAGGGCACCAGGCGGTGGTCTGCACTGACGTAAGAAGGGCCCTGGACAGGAAAGGTAGCGGTTAGCGACCATGTCATTAGCTAACTCTGCTATGCTGTGATGTCAGGGGAGGCATGATGAGCAGGATAACGACTGATGAGGGAGATCTGGACAGACTCAAGAGTCTCTATAGGTGGAAGAGTAAGATCAGAAGTGGTTGTAAGCACCTGCTGCTTTGACTGGAAGCTTTGCTCATTTGTTTAGCTAACTTTCTGCATCTGTCTGCATTTTTGCTGCCTTATTACCCTCCTGTCTTTGTGTCTTGCAGATGGCAGGCAGAGGGGAGACCAAATCAGTCGCCAACGGTGAGTTTTTACAAGGCAGCAGAAGTGTCAGCATGTAACTGCAGAGCTTGTGAACGTGTGTGCAAGAAAACACACAAATGGGTGGGCATGTGGGTATGCATACTGCAGCTGTTGGGTGAACTTGTGGCTCCAAAATGTCAGCTTTTCAAAAGTTAAACACCGCCTTGTTCTTAGCTTGGCCACAGTGGGGGTTTTTTTTCTAATTGCTTTCAGAAACCAACAGACGAGACTTTCTCAACCCATAAAGGAGTGCCTAATCCTTTAGTTGAAGGAAAAACAAGGAAATGACCAAAATGAGTTTTGAATGAGGTTTTCACCCAGCAGTGTGTTTTTAAAGGCATGTAGGCAGCCTTCTTGGCTTGCTGACAGTGCAGCTGTAAAGATAAAAGGAAAGCTTGACACTCATTTTGTCATTGTCTCGTGTCACCAGCCATTTGTTTCTTATGCCCGCTAACAGCTACACTGTTCGCACATAATACGCATCAAGTCAGGCATCTCAAAACACCCCTCAAAACAGCCAGTGCAGCCAAACACATGATCCCTCACTGGCTTCCCAGCAGTAAACCTTTCCAGTTGTGTTCATTAGGGCAGAAGTCCTCGCACTTTGGCCCAACAGTAATTATTGCAGAGAATTGAGGTGTGACCTTCTCGTTAAATAAGTCATCTTTGGCTCTTTGATTTATACAACACCATGTGTTTCAAAACCAGTAACCGACCGTATCATAGCCGACCCTGCAGTCTCTTTCAGTTTGCCATTTGGCCTTTCGCTCCACAGCATTTTAGGATGCCATTTAAACATTGCTTGCTATTTTAGAATCAGATATGAGCGCAGCCTCCTCCTCGTTTTGTTCCCCCGGTGGGCAGAAGAAGGGTTTTGGCCTTGAGGGATTCCGTACATGTCTGCATAATGCATTGCTTATTCAGCACACACACATGGCCACACACCAATTTCACCTCTATAAACCCACTTAACAACCATCTCGACGCCACTCAAACCTTTCAGCTTTTCCACTCATGTACACGGCGACTTGTGCTGCTCATCCTGCTCCTCGGAGTGCTGCCAGGCCGGTTTGTCAGATTAATAGCTGGTATGTTGGAGATTAGCACACCATCACAGTCTGACAGAGGATGACAGAGGCTTTGTATAGATTTTGTATTTCTTGCAAGTAGCTGGCTGCAGGACCTTACAGACATTTGACACCACACTGGAACTCATACAAGTCAGGAGCCTCACACAGTCCACATGCTTGGATCTAATAGAGATCTTCCAAAATATTGTTCACCATTTTTTATATCGTGTATACAGACATTTAAATCTCATTGTCTGTATTAAATTTAGAATGGTAACCAAGTGAGAATTCAAAATTGATTGCATTTGTGCTCATTAGAATATGCAACATTTCTATTTCTGTTTCATATATGTGTATATAGAAAGTAACATTTTTGTGCACCTATCAAGTATCTGAAGTATTTTGCAGTGATGTGACCTGTTCTGATGTGTGGGTTTAGACCATGAAATGTAGGACAAAACTAATTGTCTACAGCCATGCTAGCAGCTCTGTGAGCCGGTGCTCAGGCACAGCAGTGCTTACAATGCTCACCATCTCAGTTTAGCTGTTAACATGCTAAAAAGTGCTTATCAGTGCTAAACAATGCAGAAGAGGCTGGTGGGAATCTGGTCAGTCTGATCATAAACCAAAGGACTGAAAACACATGAAGACAGTATCTGTGATGTACCACATAGTTTTCAGATAGGATATTAAGAAGTCTGCCAGCCAGCACATTTTAATTTTAGCAAGTTTTGAGTGGACTCTGGGGTGAAGCTTAAGTAGGACAAGGAGAACCAAACGAGACAGTCTAGTAGGCCTGTTAATCAAGCAAACACCCCCAAAAATATTCCTCTCAAAGATGATGTCTTTTATTCCAGAAATATACTAAAAGCAGGAAAATTACTTTGATTCCTTGTGTAGGGGGTCTTTTCCATGAAGTTTAGTGCAGCATGCATCAAGTGGCCTGTAAACTGCTTGTTAACTGCCAGACTTCAACACTTCAGTGCAGTGTTTGTTGCTTGGTTTGACCTTCTGTGACACAAGGTCAGAGTTGTGAATCCACACCTGTCTGCAAACATATAAAACCACTGATGGACTTGTTTTGTCTTTCACCAGGTATGGGACACTAATGTCTTGAGGGAGCCATGAAAGCTGGGGCCCACGACAATCCAAGACTCTTCCTTTGACTTTGTCTAAAGAACCAAATAAATGATCACACTCCCAAGAGGGACCCCACGAAAATGGAGGGACAGGAGAGACACTGTCCATAGCACTGTACCGAAACAGCATCACATTTTTTGTACGGTTGCAACGTATAGTGCCTTTGCACAATGATTTTTGCTTTCTAAAAGAAACAAAATGCTGTGAAATTTGGACATTTGTAATTACTATTACTAATTACTTTATACAATCCTGCCAGGAAGAAAAAACAAATTAAATTTAGATTTATCTGTTGTACTCCGTGCTGACAGTTTTGATAGAGACAGAGTAGATGGGTTAAAAGTTTCCACATTCCAAAGAGATGGGTGAAGTCATCAGTTTCCCTCATACAGTACATTTTCCATCTCTTTTTTTATTTATATTTAAAGCAAAAGCTTCACACATTGCTATTTTATTCAACGTTCACCAGTTCAGGATAGAAATATAAGCACTTCTAGAATTTAGCTGATTTCACTTTTATTATGTCTTACCAATAGTGCAGCAATGGTCTGAGTAATATATGTTAGCACACAATGTTTTGAATATGACCTATCATACTGTATCTTATATAACATCTTTATACTCATAACAAAAGGTATTTTTGCTTTTTTTTTTGTATCCAGAAACTATTCACCAACAGGCAGTTAATTTCGGTGGTGATAGGAGTGTTGAATATTCAGAAGGTCATTTTGACTTTTATTATCCTTTATGTCATTTTATTTATGTTTTAATGTGTTTCGTCCTTTTCTATTTCTAGCTGTTTTTGTAGCTTTTGTACCTGTTTCATCACTTTAAAATCTTCAGACATTCCTCTTCAAAAGCAGGTGCACAAGGTGCCTTCATTGCTTAAAATCTGTAGGTTTTATAATGTAGAAAGTCAGCAAACCAACCCTCTTTTTTTAATAAATCTACCTTTAACTTCTTTATCGCCTCTATGCACACTCTATTGCTCAGCAATAATTTCCTAATTGAGGGCATACAAAGTAAAACCAGGGTGCCTAAGCATATAACAAGATACTAGTACAAGGATATTTACCACTATGTAATTCTTTTGGCCTTATGATTGCAATGAAAACATTTATGACAGCTGAGGTACAGTACATGACAGCCTCAAAGCAACTCAGTATGATATTAAGACTTGTGATTTTCATGTTTCTTTTTCACTGATGTGGTCTTAAGTAGCACATTCCCTTTCATAGCTTTTGCGCGATGCAAGCTTTGATAATATTAACGATTTGCCGGGGCATTAAATTCATCAATGTTACTGCTCAAAAGTCTGACAATCACATTCCACGGCTCCTGAAAAGAGCAGGGGAGCTTGACCAAAATACTCTTAAGCTTGATTTAATGTGACATTTATGTTTTTTTGTTTGTTTTTTTTTTTGTTTTTTTTAATACAGTGATTTCAAAATGCTGTATTGTTTTTTTGTTTTTGTTTTTTACAACCTTTTGTCCATTTTATGTTTTTTAAAGTTCTTTTATTTCCATGTTTAACCAGACACTTGTTGTTTGTGTAGTGCTAAGCCTATGCAAAACACACTATCTGTAGTCTCTCTAAACACTCCCAATGTCATACAAGTGGGCAGTTTCCAACTGGATGAATGTTTTAAACATTGTACCCTTGACTCAACCACAGCAATAAAGACATAGAGGGATTCCACATTGTTAAGTTTACTTCCATATTTCCACCACTCTACTGTGGACCACATACTGAATCAAAACTACAAACTACAACAATTTCTTTTACTGTTCTATTTATCTTTCATTAGCTCATTTTAGTATTCGCTGCTCAATATCTCATTTTTAATTTTCCTCATGCTAGCTTAACTGAAAACACGAGTATCTTAATAAACTGAGCACCAGCCTTTCAGCTAGCTATGGAACTGAAGCTAACTTTTGCCATAAAAATTGCGTAACATTAAACATCATTGCTGTGCCATCACCGTACAAACTCTTGTAGCAGCTAGTATAGGCCATTGTTGTCCTCGCTAACTGTTTCCAACTACCTCATGTCTCATTCCCGTGTACAAAAACAACATTATAATAATGAACGTAAACAGCGGACATGCAAATTCCCCCCAAAACAAAGCAAACCAGGTAACCAGTCCAACAGAAATACAGCAATCGTGATGTCACTTTTCACTTCCTTCAACTCCCTCCGTTTTCGCCATTGTTGAAAAGTCAGACTAGTGTTGACTCAGGTTTTACCTCTTGTTGCATCCAACCTGTTTTTGTGGCCTTTTCTACACCTGTTTTTATTTTCTTGCTTTTAGCAGTGCAAGCTGTTGCAGATATAACAGTTTGGCGGAACAGGAAATTCTGGCTGCAACGAATGTTAGCTTGCCATAGTTTTAGCATAGTTTTAAATATATCTGTCTAGCCTTGTGCAAGACAGCAGCCATGTGCAATGAGTGTACAGGCAGAGTGTAAGTGGGTCAACAGTTACGTAGGTAGACAGCCACAGAAAGGCTACAGAGCATTTGACTTATTGATTGCTGTAGGGATGTAAAGAGAATCTGGCTTTAAATCACATACTGTTCATCTGCAATGTCATGGATGAACAGGTAAAATCCAACATTTTATTTTTCCAATTTGAGTCCTTGTAGACCAGAGATTACTCCGAGATGAAGCTTTGTTATGAAGATAGATGGTGCCACACGACACACGTCTTCCAAGTAGCATGAGTTAGCTGACTGTTAGTGTTAGCTTGTTGGCTAAGTTTGCTTGGCGATTGGCGGTAAAGGAGAGAAAAGTACTAATTTAATTGGAGGTTAAAGGAAAAGCTTTAGATTCCTATTGACACACTATTTTAATTACTTCACATTTCAAGGTATTATATATACAAAGCTCATTTTTTGACTATTTTGATAACTTTTACTACATTTTGTCAATTTTGGGGCTCCTTATAAAAACCTTATTACTACTATGGCAATTGTGATAAGTGATAATCTTTCAAGTCATTTTTTGAGTACATCTTCCTTTCATCTTCTGTGAGGATTTGTGATTGTTTTGTCTGTATTGTAGGCTGTAGTTATAATACCCAGTTGCCCTAGTTGCACATGACAAGTCATATAGTGTCAAGCGTATGACACATGAAAGACCCAGTCATTGCCAAGTCCTCTGCTGCCTTCAAGTACAATCAGAAATATTGTAAGAATGATCTTTGCCAACTTTTTTTTATCAAAATCAAGTAACCAAGATGTGGTAAAGGTTGGTCAGGCATTAATTAATGATTTAAGAACTATGTTGCAAGCCTTTTCTACTTTACATTCACCGACTTCAGCACAAAGCAGCTCTGTGCTGCATCAATTCTCAAAGCAAACAGCAACAACAAACAAAAAAAACTTTCCAAGTTCTGTTTTTTCTCCAGCCAAATATCACTTAGAGGTGGAACAAGTTGTATTTCCAATATCTGGCTTTGAACAAAGCAGATTGCAAAGAGCACTTGAAGGCAGCATTCCTCTCCAGGTATAACTCATCTCCTGCCTCCAACAATAGAACAGACGATCCTAACCACTCATAGAAAAGATATGTGGTCACATGATGGACAGGGCTGTATTAAGTGTGCTTTTTGGTTGTGAGGATGATTGAACTCTGTCTGGATGTGAAAGAATAAGACCTGTACTTGATGCTAATTCCAGTTCTTCCATAGGGATATACAGGAGGTAAGATCTGAGCATGACCATGACCTCTGGGCGCATGACAGCAAAAAAGATCAATAACATCACTGAAGTGCAGATAATATTTTTCATTTCTAATGGAACTTTTTATTGATAAATTTAACAAAAAAATGTGAGTTCTGCTGAAATGCATAAACCTCCTCTGCATGATTTAAAAACTAGCTATTACTCATTCAATGTCATGAATGCTGAATTAAATTGACTCAGACGCTGCCTAAGTAGACTCTTAAAGATTTTATGATGGCTTTTCTTTCATGTATTCTGATCTGAGCAGTGCATAGGCCGGTGAAGAAGGTGCTAAGCTCGCCCCTGAGACTGCCATGTTGGTAGCATGCTTTGGGCTTTGCCGTAATACTGCGTAATGCCAAAACCAGCACCCGCAACATTCCTGCCACTGTCAGACTGTGTGTTATTTCACTGTTTCAGCCAAACGGGGACTGACCGCACGCATTAAAGCAAATACACATTTAATACCCCAGCCATGACAGCCCTCATACACTGTGAATTCTTTTTGGGTTTCCAGTCAGTGCTTTTCATCAACCAGATGGTATTCTTATATGTCTCCCTCTCTATCTGTCTCAGGCTCACTCACTTTCTCCTCTTCACATTTCTCTTTGTCCTTTGATGTCAGCTGCTCAAACTGATGACACAAGTGACAACCACACAGGAACTCCAGCCTCCACAATGTTTGAATTTGAGCTGATACGTAACAGAATTTAAACTCTGGACAGTAGTCATATACAGGGAAAGTGTAAATATGGCATTCAGAGATCAAATGTGTAGCTGGTCCTTTGAAACCCTTTGGAAAGAAAGAACAGGACTGTAACCAGGTAGAAGGACGAGGGAGGGTGGGATTGGGGATGTGGAGCAAAGTTTCTTTCACCCATTCAACATGTATATCACATAACTCACTATTATTACCAAAAACCTGGAATAAACTTGTTTTTATGAGGAGGGACAGAAGCAAGACAAACTCCTGAGAGACATTGCTATAAAAATGTTCCCTGCAGCACCAGCAGCTGACCAAGCCGCAACAACAAAAATAGCCTGTCTGAATGTGGGTCCCAGCTCATTGATTTACTGTGAGTACGGTGAGGTGAGCCAAACCCATTGTCTGGAGGAGCAGCTCCACACCTGTTCAAAAGCATGCTCTATTATTCTTAAAAATAGACCCTCGCCCTCCCCCGCTGTTCTGTACTGACACCGGTTTTTACGATCTGGTGATTTATAAGCCCATGGAAAAAAATTCAATGGACTGTTGTGCACAACCACACTCTGACATGTAGCTTATATATATGTGTGTGTGTGTGTATATATATATATATATATATATATGTGTGTGTGTGTGTGTGTGTGTGTATATGTATGTATACCTTGATGAATCCACCCCTGTGACCTTGACCTCAAACACTCAAATGTTGGTGGGGGTTTTTTAAAGTTAAAGAGGCTGGGTCTTATGTAGTACACTTTTTGAAAATAAAAATAAAAATACTCAAGAAAGACACAGTATGTAATGGACATGAACTCCATTTAAGCCCTAGTGTTAGTTTATAATATGATTTTTACCAAGTTAAACAAGTAATTTAGCACTACAGAGTTTAACATTTTAAGCTTATTTGCTGTCCTTTATAGGATTTGATGAGATTGATTACCATTCTGTCCCGTTAAAATTGAAGGTATAGCCAGGAATTTGAGGTTAGCTTAGCTTAGCATAAAGACTGGAAGCAGGGGGAACAGCTGGCTCTGTCCGAGCTAAAGGTACGAAAATCCACTTATCAGCATCTCAAAAGCTCACTTATGAACATGCTATATCTTGTGGTGTTTTGGGGGGTTTATGTGCTCGAATATCTATTGACTGAGAGAAGTAACTTCCCTGAGTCTTCACTGGTTGCCTAGCAACCTAATGTAGACAAGCATCCAACTGTGAAAGTGGCATCGTCTCTTGTACCTCCTGGCAAGAAATTAGCAAATTCCCACTATATCTAGAATGGGCAAAAACAGAGCAGCAGGCAGACATATCCTGACTTGTAGTTGGTGGATGGATCAAGTTTCAAAAACAGTGGTGTCTGCATTTCCCATAATGCAAGTCGGTTCTTTCATTCGACCTACATGATAAACACCCATGCCATACTCCACGTCTCAGGTTTGTAACACAGGATTTCTGTTAAAAATGTGAAATTTCAAGCTCAATACAAGACAACCCTGATGACATCATCATGACATCATTAGTTTTTTCAGACCTTAGAAAGCTCCTCCAGAGCCACAGAGGACATTATGCAACTGACTCCACAGGCTGTGTGAGTGGTGTAAAATTGGTGGAGTAGCCTTGAACAAATCAAATGTGTTTCTAGAGGATTTTTCAAACTGCAGTGAAATCAAATTAGATGTTTTTGAAAGACGCTGTTACGCATGAATATCTGACTAAATGACACTTGTTATTATGGATGTTTCTTGCATCGTACCACTTCAAAGCCTTTTGAGCTTCAGAAATGTTTTTTCGCGATCGTACATGTCTGAGCCAATATGGTATGCGTAGCTTCAGATGCATCAGTTCGTCCATGAAGGACTCGTGCAGTCCTGGTTGTTTCAGTGCTGTTCAGACTCCAGTCGGCTGCCTGCAGCCTTGCTCAGTGCCAAGAGGAAATGGCTGAGGATTAGGCCTGGAGCTGTTTAAAGCCCTGGGCCTCTGCTTGCAGTGCCCATGGTGGAATCATTTCAAATTCTACAACTGCTCCAATCTCACAGCATGTAGCCAAGGTTTTTTTTTTTTTGTGGGTTTTAGTTCTGTTGTTTGCACAAATGATAAAAGCACTGAAAGGAGAAGAAAAGAAAAGAGATACAAACCATCTGGCCAAGGGAAAGAAATCTCAAGGGCATTACAGTTGATAAGATAAAGAGGAAAATATCAAGAAGGCAAACAAAAATACAAATTGCAGCAAGAAAAACATTATAATACAAATATGAATATAACCAACTCTAATTATACTGATCCTAAGAGAATTAAAGGTCTGGCTGTGTGTGTGTGTGTGTGTGTGTGTGTGTGTGTGTGTGTGTGTGTGTGTGTGTGTGTGTCAGAGAGACAGCTGCATTAAAATTCCTCTTTTATCTCAAAACAAGGAAATTCATTAAAAATGCATCTAGTCTATTCTATGAGGTGATTCTCGATGTTTTGATGAATTGCCTGCTTTCCTTTCTGCTGCAGGTAATTGGAATCTAAGATGTCTGAAGAAGTAGTCGAGGAGATGCTGTGAGTACCTTCATTACATTTTAGTAGCGCTTGTAGTGTTTTAGGTTAAATCAACAGACAATCTGAGCTGATTTTGACTCATTGCTCATTTCTTTTCTTTTCAGGGAGGAGGGTGAGTAAGAGTTTGAGAGCATTCATTGTCTTTTTCAATGGCAAATGTCACTTCCAAGCCTCTGTTGCGAGACGTAGCCGACCTGATTATGTCTTCTCAGAGGTAGAAACCCAGCATGAGGAAGGTAAAGGCTTCTGCGTGGCTTCATGTGTGTATCATCTTGTTTCCGGTGTGTCTCCTGCTTTTACAGTGTCTGCTGCCGGTGATGAAAGCCATAGCGTGCTAGCCGAGAGTGTTCAGTTTGTCTTTTTTTCATTTTTTTTCTCATTGGTGCAAAATATCAAAACAAAAGACATGAGGCAGAGTTGAACAATGGTGGACGTTTCAGAGCGTACAGACATTAACAGCAACTGACAGCGAAAGTGTAGGAGGATTGTGGGAAGTTTATGCCAATCATTCTGACCAGACTGTTCTCCATCGTCTCTTTGTTGGACTCATGTGCAAATACTGCACACCGAATACGTATAATACTTATTAGAGTGTAGATATTATACTGCACTACACTTAAACTATACTAGGTTATATTTTATATTCTATGCTGTACTGCTGTGCTATATTATGCATAACATTCTGCTATATTACTACAGATCACCTTTGTTTCTACATTATAATAAATAATACTATTATATATGTATGCTGTTATAGTAGATGGTGTCATATTACTCTCATGTTTCTCAGAAGGTTCCATTTAAACAGCTGTTCAAGGTCTAAAGAGATAAAATTATGCATATTTTCACAAAATATTTAATATTTATCTTGTGGCCACTGGATTAAACTGGTGAACTGTAGTAAAGTAGTTAGAACTAAGTACACCTTGAACAGCTGCAACAGTAAAATGCTGCTTAATCATCCATGCATCACTATATTTTGCAGAACGAGTTTTTTGTGATTTTGATACTTTATGCACATTTAGCTGCTTCTTCTGCACTTTGAAGGATTAAGTAAAAAGAG
Organism: Chaetodon trifasciatus; assembly: GCA_037975065.1. Lineage (NCBI taxonomy): Eukaryota > Metazoa > Chordata > Actinopteri > Chaetodontiformes > Chaetodontidae > Chaetodon > Chaetodon trifasciatus. Next base: position 5,407,884 of record JBBMOE010000040.1, read on the forward strand.
AATGACACAAAGTAAATCGAAATGATGATGATTTTTCCTGTTGTTCTGTCATGTGTAGAGATTCCCCTTTGATTTCTGACATATTACAAACAGCTCGTGGGCTCAGTTTTTTGATCCCAGATCATTCCCTGTTTTCAGCTTTGTTCAGAATGTCAGACACCAGCATTGGTTTCAGTGCATCCCCAGAGACATTATCACAGTGCTCAGAGTTTGACCAAATCCAAGCCTCAAGCTGCTTGCCAGAGTCTCATTGATCCACTAATCCTTATTTTGTTCACTCAAATGTGGAGACACTGAGAAAAGAAAGTTTGTATGCCTTGTTTTTGTCTGTAAATAATGTCTTTCCCTTCATATTTATCTTCATGTACACACTTCAGGTATAGTGCAGTAAGTAGTACCATGTTTTCTTTGGGTTTCATTAATCCTTGTTATGTTTTTGTTGTATAGAAGAAGCTCCACCTGCAGTAGAAGGTAATTATGTGCCATTATAACTCCATATATAAAAATCATCATGAAAAGGGCTAGGATTAAATGTTTGATATTATAATAGGTTTATGTGTGGAACTGCTCACATAGCATTGCTTAAATATAACATACATACCTATTTTCTATTAATAACACAGGCACTCAGTAAGAACTATTCACTCCACCTGCGCAGCACAATGCAAATTAAATAGTCTTTTCTTGTTTTACCTCTGGTTTACTTCAGCACCCTTCATTTACCTGTGTCAATATTAGCTTTTCTATGCTCGATATTCACTCCTCACTGCTGTGTTTGGCTGCCAAGGAGCCGCCTGCTGTGTTAGTGTTTGATGAATTTGTTCCAAAATGAGACATCCACTTTGTGAAAATTGTGACATCTACTCAGACAAAATTACTGTTTGCATGCAAGTAAAACTCCCCCGCTTACTGTTGAGATGGGAGCTTTTTTCATCTATTTAGTGACAGAATATTGACATTTCCAAGGTTTAAACATTTAATTTAATATGACAGTTTTTCTAAAATGTTAAAACATCTCATTCATCATATGTACTGGTTGTCTTGCATATTTCATGGTGCAAAGAAAAGTTATCCCAGTCTAATGACTTCATGTCATTTCGCTCTGTGAACATATTGGTGCATTGCATTTTTCTAAAGACAATGTGACACATAATCACATCTTCATTGTTTCACACAGAACCTCCAGCTGCAGAAGAGGGTAATGACATTTTGCTACTCTTTTTATTTCTATTCTAATATATTAAGTGTTCAATGGTCCATCTTTAACAAATATATTGTATACATGTGAGAATTAAACATTATTTTGCTTTGAAATATGACACCTCTTATTTGGCAAATGCTAATCTTCTTTAACTTTAAGTAAATTGGTTGAATTGTACTTCTGGGAATCATTAACACGTTCTAGCTAAGTTGCGCCATTTACTGATGAGCTGTTCTCCATTTCTTGCACTGATTGTGATTGCTGTCACTGATCAACGGCCTGTTTGACATGACCTTTACAAAGAGCCTGCAGAAGAAGGTAATGATCACTTTTTCCACTATTTGATTTTTTCTAATATGATATAAAACAGAATACGATGGTCCAGTTTTCACAAATATATTGTATACATATGTGAACACAGCCTCCTTTTGCTTTCAAAATGACATCTCTTGTATGTCACATGCTTATTTTCTTTAAGAATTTAATTATAGGTATACTATGAACATTTACTATATTCTCATTGATTTCTTGCATTGATTGTGATTGCTTTTGCTGATCATAGAGCCTGCAGAGGAAGGTAATGAACTTTTCCTACTTTTATATTCTATTATCATAATAATATAGTATATAATAATGCATCTCTAATAATGTCTTCTACGCCACATGTTTATTGTGTTTAAGTATATTTTGTCTAAACCATACCCCTCAGTAACAACACATTAAAGCCATGCTATGAAAATTGACCATATTCTCATTGATTTCTTGTATTGATTGTGATTGCTGTCGCTGATCAATGGCCTGTTCAACTTTAACTTTGAAAAGAGCCTGCAGGGGAAGGTAATGAACTTTTCCTGCTGTTTTATTCTATTAATCTGATTTAATATTTAATAATGCGCAATGGTCCAACTTTCACAAATACATTGTATACATATGTGAATACAACCTCCTTTTGCTTTGACATCTCTTGTACGCCACATGCTTATTTTCTTAGAGTATATTTAGTCTAAACCATACTCCTCAGTGACATTAACACATTAAAGTCATCCTGTGAAAACTAACCACATTCTCATTGATTTCTTGCATTGATTGTGATTGTTGTCGCTGATCAATGGCCTGTTCAACTTTACCCCTGCAAAGAGCCTGCAGAGGAAGGTAATGGACTTTTAGTACTGTTTTAACCTATTATTATATATAATATAATATATAATAATGCGTAATGGTCCAGTTTTCACAAATACATTATATATGTGAATAAAACATCCTTTTGCTTTGACATCTCTTGCATGCCACATGCTTATTGTGTTTACGTATATTATGTCTAAACCATACATTAACACATTAAAGCTATCCTATTTACCATATTCTCATTCATTTCTTGCATTGATTGTGATTGCTGTCGCTGATCACCGGCCTGTTCAACACTGCCTTCACAAAGAGCCTGCAGAGGAAGGTAACTCATAGTCTCTCTGTTCAAACTCGTATGCACGGTGTGGCTTCGCTGAATAAGAATATGTCCCTCTAGTTTGTGCATCCTACCATGTTTTACAGTCATTTAGCCATAGTAAGAAGACCTTAGTGCTGAGACATTTGTGGGTAATAGTAATAGTGACTTTCAGTCTTTTCAGTTCCCTGTTACGGATGAATTTATGTATGGTGTATATGTCTTTCTATTTTATTTTTTTCTCCACGCCTTTATATTTATTCTGATAACACATTTATATAAAAGAACTGCCGCCACTGTCTGAAAGTGAGCTTTCATGGCTTGAAACCCCCCTAGACCCACCAACCCGGTCTGACAAGGCATACAGAAACTGTTTAGACTTTCTATTTCTCTTTCTGACAGGCAAGAAAGTGTTTCATATCAAAATATGTAAAGTAGATATTATTGCTGTTTGCAAATAATAAAGTCAATCCATTTGTATTCCGCTAGCTGATGCACTAACATGTCCTTATATGTCCTTTGCTGTAGAGTCTCCAACTGCAGATGAAGGTACTGTAACTTGCTGATGGGGCCTTATGAGGACATTTTGTGACCGTTGCTGTAGTTGAAAATGGCTGTCTGGTATCTTCACTCATCCACTGGAGAACCGCACAGTGTAACACATGCTCACAGACACGCTGTCTGCCAAAATAAACCATATGTTGTTTTTTAAACAAGCTTTTGGGAGATGTCGACGCAACCCCTTTCATACTGAACGACTCAGTTTCAGAATGCTGGTGCGCATTCTGTTACACATGCTGCTCATTTTATGACAAATAAGTGTATTGGATGTCATGCATAAAATGGCTACAGAGAGTAATAGTCTTTTTTATGGCAGAAAATACTGTGTGCCCCCACTTTGTCCAAAAATGCTGCAGAAGTGCCCTCTTGGATGGCCCCTTGGTAGATAAAACATGATAAAGTGCCCTCTATATTGGCCCACTGTGCAAACATGATGAAGGGCCCTCCAGGATGCCCAGTGGAGAAAAATGCCAAGCTGCACTACATGCCAGAAAATGTGTTGGCTTTTACGTGCCTCTAAATGGTTAAATAGGCAGTTCCTTCTGTGTTTTAATGACTGAGGTGTTGTAGTTGTACTTAAAATCTGAGCCACATAATGAAACAATTTTAATCTTGGAGTCCTCCTGCAAGATCTATTGTTCCAATACTCATTCACTTACGCAGTACATTCGTCAGAGTGCATATTGAGTTTATTTGTCTTCCACTGTTGCATGAGAGAGGATCATTAATGAATTAATAATCTTTCACTTCAATGTTCTTGGCCTACAGGAGAGACTCAGGGTGAGTGAGCGCTGGCATTTTATCCACTAAAGCCAAACTGTTTGACACTGGTGGATTTTATAACACAAATATATTGTTTTGTTAAGATCAGCATTTTATTTCTATATTAAAATGTATGAACTGGTGCTATAGTAACTGTGATTATCCTTTTTCATGGTGATAGATGACTCCAAACCCAAACCAAAGTAAGTGTTTTTTCATGTGAATTTCAATCTGTATACGACAAGCAACTGGTCGTTCAAAGGTCTTCTTATTGTAACCCAGAAATGTGATTTTAGGGCATTTGCTGCACCGATAGCTGTGCCAAAGATACCAGAGGGAGAGAAAGTGGACTTTGATGTAAGTGATTGATAATAGTGTTTTTGTATGTAGTGTGTCTGCGTGCATAAATGTTTGTCTATATTATCAGGATCAAATGTCTGCCACAGCAGACTTTGTTCAGGACTTGATTAGAGTTCTGCTCACTGAAGGCTCTCATAAATTTGTCAGTACAAATGTGTGTCTGTGACTGCAGGACATCCACAGGAAGCGTCAGGAGAAGGATCTGACTGAGCTGCAATCTCTGATCGAGGCCCATTTCATCCAGAGGAAGAAGGATGAGGAGGAGCTCATCGCTCTCGTTAACAGGATCGTAAGTCTTCCAGGAGAGCCAGATGACTGGAGCATTGCACCACCCAGAAATTTGGCCCACCATGCATGTTTGTGTGTGTGTCTGTGGCCGTGGATGTGCAGGAGAAGCGGCGTGCTGAGAGGGCTGAACAGCAGAGGGTCCGTGCCGAGCAGGAGAGGGAGAGGCAGACTCGTCTCGCTGTGAGTTCCCTCTAATCATCATCTCATCTTTTTCACAACATGACCCCCACATGCAATAAATAAATAGTGTTGTATAACAAATTACCTTGCTTCCCAAATACAATTAGGGAGTCGGGGATGTGTGTCTCCTGGCAGGGAATCTTCTCTGGCTGGAGGAAGTGACAAATATAAACTTGTAAACAACAGAAAGGGAATACACCATCCTTGATCTTGTGCTTTGATACATAAAACACCACGGGCCAGTCTTTTAAATGAGCGTACTTAGTGATGTCACTTTACAAAACAGCCCTGTGCAGCTTTAATTTCAGCTCAGATGACATACAGTAGACTTGGATCGACCTGAAGTTCCTGCCTCTGGGGGCTCATTTCTCTGTGCAGCCTGTTGCAAATAATTCAGTATTTGATTTGTCTTTAAAAGAGCTATAATCTATATTTTTATAATGCTGCAAACTTGTCACATTAAACTGCAGTTCACTGTTGCTTCATGTTTCTCTCAGTCCTGCTGTGTGTTCATCTCCGTTAGCTGTAAGCTATTACCTCTTTTAGCCATTAGCTCTATTAGCTCTATTAGCCAAACACACCACAGGACTCTGCTGCCCACGTGCTGCTGACAGTTAGTTAGCTCTCCTCCTGCATTTCAACACAGATCATCAGGAAAAAAATAGTCTGTCCTCCATCAATAGTGAGCTTACTGTGTCCTTTAGGATTTTAATGCATCATTATTTTTCGTAGGCCTCGTGCTGAGTCACCCTGCAGAAATTGTACAGCATGAAAAGACGCAGTCTGCTGCCATCAGCCGTCAGTTCAGTCCATCGTTTGCTAAGTGATTGTTATGCATACACATACAAAAATCCTCTCTGTCCCGGAGATGTCCCAGGGACGACCTCTGTTTGTCCTAATGTATACATATGACACCACAAGTCCCAAGCCTTGTTGTATCGTAAAGCTCATTGTTTTAGTTTTCTAGCTTGCAACTTTAACATTAGTGTTTTTGTCACGGCATTATTTTCGGATGCAGCAGGCATCTGTTTTCTGTGGAAAAAGCTTTAAAAAGTGTACACTATCTCCACCAAATTGCACCAAAAATAGCTACTAGTTGGAGAACATGTTGCAGCATTTAGCACATGAAGAGCCTGACATTTCCCCCAGGAGGTGGTGGAGACCAAAAATAGAGCTAAAAGGAGAGTGAATATTGGATTTACACTTTGCCAGATGGCCCGAAACGCAACTCCAAATGAACGATGACATTGCTGGATTTGTAACTAGGCAACAGATTTTGGTTTCAGTGTTGGTTCAGCAGTTGGAGAGACAAAGTGGACAGGTGGTGTGTTTCTTTCTCCATTGACTGTGTTGTACAATCTGTACCACAGGAAGAAAAGGAGAGGAAGGAGCAGGAGGAGGCACGAAAGAAGCAGGATGAGGACGCCAAGAAGAAGAAGGCTCTGACAAACATGACTCAGCAGTATGGCGGTGTCCAACAGAGGGTCAGTCATTGCACGCAGACACACATGAAAACTGAATTCTAAATGATTTAATATGCTGTCATACAAATGTGAAGCACTGCGGGTACCCACAATAACAAAAATCCCAAATCCCTTGTGGTTTTAAGCATTCTAGTGTTGTGAAATAATTTCCACATTAATTCTGAGAAACACACAACCATCACCGAGATGATTGACAGAAGATGAAGACCGTTACCGCGATCATGAATGCAGCACGTGTGTTCGAGCTTGATTGAACGGGAAATGGGGCCAGAGTTTGAGAATTTGTGGCCTCTTTGATATTTTTTTTTCTTTTATTATTTCTTTGTTGCGATCTTTCAACACATCCTCTTGGATTGGTTCCCCCATCCAGCAAGATGGAAAGAGGGGAGCGAAGAAGCAGACTGAGAGGGAGAAGAAAAAGAAGATCCTGGCGGAGAGGAGGAAGCCTCTCAACATCGACCATCTCAGTGAGGACAAAGTGAAGTAAGGATACTCAGTTTTTGTAGACATTTATGAAGTCATTGTTCACGGTTCTATAGACCAACTAATATCCATATTTACAGTCTGATGCAGGTGATTTATTTGTGAATAAACGTCCACCTACTTTCAATCCCTCGTATCATAGACTCTTACAGGTTTGACATGGCCTTGTGGTTTTCTGTCTCTGAAGTACTCCCGCATTTTACTCAACAGGGAGAAGGCCAATGAGCTGTGGCAGTGGCTGATGACCCTGGAGGCTGAGAAGTTTGACCTCACCGAGAAATTGAAGAGACAGAAATATGATGTAAGTACTTTGCCCCGGGGCTTTCATGTGCCAACTGCACCATGAAATGACAACCGAAATAAAAACCAAGCTTTTATATGCGCCTTTAGAAGAGCTAGCCTACCTTTATATCAACAGTGTAAACGTTAGTCAGTTCTAGTAAAGGTAGGAAAGTTGAGGAATGTTTTTTGGCTCCAGCTATATTGACTGCACAGACATGAGAGCGGCAAGAAGAAGAATATACTTCCCAAAATGTCTTAGTATTGCTTTAAGGTGTTACAATGAGGCCTCAGACTAACAGCAATACATGTATGCCTGAACCTGATTTATGAACTATTATTTGATAATGACAAATACTGCATATTGATAGTATACACCCCACAGCAATGACAAAGCCACAGAATACGAAACAGTACGTACTGTGCTTTTAAGTGCAAGGCTGTCCTGAGGGTGCCTATCTAAAATGAATGTGGCTTGACTTCCAGATCAATGTACTGCAGACCCGAATCAATGAGCAGCAGAAGTTGTGAGTAACTGTTAATGAGCAGTGTGAGCCTCTTGGATGTTGTGTAGTTTTGCAGTCCGTGTGTTGGGTCACAAACTGAGTTTTTCGGACAGTGGAGGAGGAAGGAAGCTGGGCGACAGTCACGAACAGAAGGTGAAACTCGCAATACGCGTTGATGAAGAAGCCTGCAGAAGCTACCATGTGGTTGTGTTTAATCTTAATGCTACAGCTAATGTCTGTATGTAGATGTGAAAAAAAAAAAAAAAAAAAAAAACTCCACAAGTGAAAGTCCATAGTAGTATTCATGAAAAATAACCTGCAAAATACGTTTTGCTCTGTGTACAAAATCTGATCTAAAACATCTCCAGAGCATCATTTCAGCTGTCTTTCCAGCTTTTAACAGCTGTAATTCAATCTGAAGTCACATTTTGCTATCCGAGCAGCATCTTGTCCCTCATCTCTAGCTGTTAGGGACAGTTTCACTTGTAATGGTGTAAGCACAGCTGAAACATGTGACCTTTTCCTTCAGTGTTTAGTTAAACGATCAGCACAGAGGTGAGTCCTGATCTGCAGGTGAGAGTCTTTGGACGTCGGGTGAACGCATCTTTCTCTGCTGAGCCGTTCTTTAGGACCACACGGTCCGCTCTTTGGCTCAGCAGGTGTCCGTCTGTGTCTGCTGCTGTCCCTGTGCTTAGCCAGTCCTCCATGTTTGTCCCCCACAGATCAATGTGCTTCTGGCTCGTGTTAAGGACCACCAGAGGTAAGTGGTAGCCACCTTTGAACCGAGGTTCATATCGGTGCTCCGAGTATCATCCGTTGCTCTAAAAGACACGGATATTGTATTGAGGTGGTTTTGGTCCTCATTTAAAGAGCCTCGGGAAATTTCAGATCATGTACAGTATGCCTGACAAAATGTTTTCTGTAATACAAAATTTGGCATTTATACATAGCCATCACTGCCCTAATCCATGCTGAATCTTTCTTTGCCCAAGTCCTTTATATATGAATACAGTTGTAGATATAAACTATCCCATATGCAGATCTTCAGTGTCTTATATTATCTCTTGCACCCCAAGGCCTTTTAAACTCACATCATCCTACTTGATATCAAGTGGGAACATGTGACAGTCTTTACTGAATGAGTTGTGAACATAGCAATAGTTCTAACTTTGTGAAGCACAGATCTCACCTTCCTATGGCTTAAAACAAGTAAAATATTGCATTTTACCTGTTTCAGACAGCCATGGAAAACTGATCAACTGAGTAGAAGAAAGTCTGCCATTTTAAGGCATGCATGCAGTATTTGATTACTTGTTTTTACCTCACTGTACTGGATTCTTACTATGCTTAATATTCTTTATTCTCCTTTAACTGAAGTCTTCCCCATTCATCTGTTACTCCCTCTTTACATCTCCATCCAGGCAGCGTGAAAACATTGTGTTCCTGATCCACAGCTATATTTTAGCTTTGAAGTTGGTAAAATTGAGACGCAGTGTGGTTTGAGTGAGCGTCCCACAGCGCCACATATTCTGAACTGAATTTGTTATCAGTTACAAATTGTGATATACAAACCAAACCTCTTGGAAAAAAAAAGTCTCTTAAGAAGCTATGTGTGTCAACGTTTTGAGGCAGAAAGCGAGACGTCTGTGTTGAATCAGCTGGTAAGTGTCTGCAGTCTGCTTTTCAAGTCAAATATCTGGTAAAGTCTGTGTGACGTTGTGGGCAAAGGTGTAAAAAGAGAACAAAGGCAGTGAATCAAAGGTAAGGCTGCTGCTCAGAGGACGCAAGCATCGTTTGCCAGCTGTGTGAAACTGCGTGCGTTTCCCTTTTCTAATTGCATGTTCGGTGTTTGCCCACTTCAGTCCTCCACATCGCTCCAGCTCACCCTCCTCTACTCCTAATTTCATTATCCTAATGAATACTACAGCACATGGAGAACTACATGACGTCACACTTGCAGAAAAGTCTGTCAAAATAATACACACAGTACAATATGTACTCAAAGTTTGGAATCATAGTGTTATTCTTTGATCAGTTTGTTTCCATTTTAAATCGGAATTCCCCAATTTTAGACTATTTCACTTTGGCCATGTTCCTGTACGGCCAACTGAGGTCATTATTATGAAATGTTACCCTGCTTCTTTTCACAATACCAGAAGTCTATTCAAGTCATTCTTACTCAATTTTAACATTTTAAATTTTTTTTTCTCAAATTTCTTGTTTTCTAAAGTCTGTTTCTGTTTCACAATGACTGCTTTAATTGTTAATGCCACTTTTCCACCACATTGTCTCCATCTGTCAATCAAAACAAGCTGAGCAAAGCCAAAATGTTTATGTGACTGGCTGCCTGCTCATTCAGACCAAAGCAACAGCCAATCACATAAACAGCAGATGGGTGAAACAGTTCACATTAATGAGCTTTCAACCAAATTAAACTGCAACAATGGAATTAATAAATATTAATTGAGCCATGCAAAGAGTAAATACTTGAATGCTTTTTGTTTCCACAGCGCCAAAGGAAGAGGCAAGGCCAAGGGCAGGGTGAGATAGACGCACACGTTGGCAGGAGCTCCTCAGGGAAGCGCCTGAGAATGACTTCAATCACATTAATGTACGCTTAAACAATTAAACAGCAATGCAACAGCTGGTTTTAGACATACACAATAAAAAGACTTGTGATTTTGAACGGCTATGTTTGTGTGGTTTAAGTTTCAAACTTCTACCAATCCCCCAGTGTGTCTTCATCTTAAAAACAAATGAATGCAAATCATTCAACCGGCAATAAAATAGCTCTATTTATTCATTTGGGACCATACACAGAGAACCACAGTGCACCAGAAATTTCACATGTAGGCAGCGATATGTAAACATAATTAAATGACTTACTGCAGCAAGCTGCAACAGTGCTCATTACATTATCCACACATTTAAATAACACATTAATAAATAAAGATTGTGATGGTAATACAGTGTCAGGATGGTGGACTTTCTGTACAGGACAGTGTGGTGACAACAGTGCAAAAAAAATGTGTGTGAGTTTGTACACAGGTAGGAGGACTAACGTTTGCTGCAAGGCCAGAGCAACTTCTGTACTTTAAATCAATCCCCGCTGAGGTTCCATGGCTTCTGACACATGACAGCTACTCCTAAATGAAAAGGCTGCAGATGAGGAGATGAATAATATTTTTTTAACTTCTTTCAGAACCTCAAGCCAAAACATTTGCAGAGCGCTTTGTGGAGCTGCCAAAATAGCATCAAAACTTTCATTTCCACTTCACACAAAAGTCCATTTTCAGTCTGGTTAACCACCGTCTGTCAAAAGATAAAAAGTGCTTCGCCTTTGGCTGCACTCTCGACTCCTCCAGGAGCCATGGGGGACAAGTACGGTTTCTAAAATCTTACCTTGAACATTAGCTAACAGAGGCAGTGTATTTTCATATACTCAACAACACCAAGCATTTTAAATGAACAACTTAAATTTCTTTCAGGTAGCTTGTGAGCTAATATGCTAGCTACTTTACATTTGAGTAGGGATCAGAACAGTGCATTTTCATGGTCGCTAATCCAAAAACTTCATGCTCACACATGATGAATGCATGGAGCGTCGGCCCTTCAGGCGTGGTGAGGAGATAATGGATCAGGTTCAGCGCCCTTTGTTGATTTTTCACCACAGATGTGTTTCCCTGATCTCAGCGATCACCTGGCTGGCTTTTTGTAAGGCCTGCGGGCAAGATTTAAAAAAAGAAATGACTGGTAAAGGAACCTCAATTCATCAGGGAGAACTGGACACAACAAGGTGGGAGTCTGTTACCTGTAGCATGTCGGCGGCCTCCTTGCGCCGCTGGGCCATGTCCTCCGATTCAGTCAGCAGATCGTTGAGGAGGCCAGATTTATACAGCTGGCCAACAAGCTCGCTCTGGAGGCTGTCCTTCACATGGTTGACCAGGAAGTGCATCACTGCCTTTGGCACACTGCGGCAGAGGGAGGGAGTGAGAGAGAGGAAACAGACCGAACAGATGGTTTAGAACAAGGATGCAAGATGGCCTGGTGACTGTGCCATCCCCCAGACAGAGGGGCTCGAGTTTGATCCACCAGGTGGCCGTGTCTGTCGAAGTATCGAGTTGTTGAAGTATGGGCCACGTTTGAGTTTATCCTCAGGGACCTTACACTCCAACAACATGGTAAAAAAAAAATCCACTTTGGTAGGATGGAAAATGAAATAAACACTTCTGGTTATATCACAGCAGGTAGCGCTGCTACTGTGCATCTGTGTGCTAGCAGTTGGTTTATAATGAATTTTTTGTTATGGTGGGGTTTGTTTCACAAACCATTTTCAAGCGCAAGGCTGCCCATATTCAATATTTGTGTTAGTGTAAAGAAATGTCATGAAAAGATGACAAGCAACAAGATGTTGGTTCATCTCTCCATACTTTTCAAATTTACAAATTTCCATGTCGACATACATACATACATACATACATACCCAACCAGATACACATATACATACCTACATACTAGATATCTTAATACATACCTATCTACATACATACATACATACATACATACATACATACATACATACAAACATACATACATTCAAACATACATACATACATACATGCATGCATGCCTACACACATACATATATACATACCTACATTCATACCTACATACCTGCATACACGCATGCCTACATACCTACCTACATACATGCCTACATACATACATACATACATACATACATACATACATACATGTATACATACATACACACCTGCATACACACATGCCTACATGCACACATACATACATACCTGCATACATACATAAATACTTACCTACCTACATATACACATACATACACATGTACATACATACCTACGTGCACACACACGCACACATACATACACACATACATACATATATACATGCCTACGTACATACATGTATATGTACCCATATACATACATACATACATACATACATACATACATACATACAGAACCAGTCAAAAGTTTGGACACGCCTTCCCATTCAATGATTTTTCTTTTTCTTTTTCTTTTTTTTTGTAAATTGTAGATTAATTATGTAGACATCAAAACTCTAAAGGAACACATATGGAATTATGTAGTAAACAAAAACAAGACAAAACAGAGAATGTTTTTTGTATTTTAGATTATTCAAAGTAGCCACCATTTGCTTTGATGACAGCTTTGTACATTCTTGGCATTCTCCATCAGCTTCATGAGGTAGTCACCTGGAATGGTTTTCCAACAGTTTGGAAGGAGTTCCCAGAGGTGCTGAGCACTTGTTGGCTGCTTTGCCTTCACTCTGCGGTCCAACTCATCCCAAACCATCTCAATTGTGTTTAGGTCAGGTGATTGTGGAGGCCAGGTCATTTGACACAGCACTCCATCACTCTCTGTCTTGGTAAAATAGCCCTTATATAGCCTGGAGGTGTGTTTGGGTCATTGCCCTGTTGAAAAACAAATGATGGTCCCACTAAACGCAAACCAGATTGGACGCTGCGGAATGCTGTGGTAGCCATGCTGGTGTGCCTTGAATTTTGAATAAATTACTAACAGTGTCACCAGCTAAGCATCCCCTCACCATCACACCTCCTCTTCCATACTTCACGGTGGGAACCACACATGTTGAAACCATCCGCTCACCTTTTCTGCGTCTCACAAAGAAGTGGCGGGTGGAGCCAAAAATGGTCTAATGGTCTAATGTTCATTCCTTGTTTTTCTTGGCCCAAGCAATTCTCTTCTTGTTCTTCCACAGAAATGGTTTCTTTGTAGCAATTCGACCATGAAGGCCTGATTCACACAGTCTCCTCTGAACAGCTGATGTTGAGATGTGCCTGCTACTTGAACTCTATGAAGCATTTATGTGGGCTCTAATCTGAGATGCTGTTAATTTGCACTTTATGAGGCTGGTAACTGATGAACTTATCCTCTGCAGCAGAGGTAACTCTTGGTCTTCCTTTCCTGTGGCGGTCCTCATGAGAGTCAGTTTCATCATAGCGTTTGATGGGCATTGCAACTGCACTTGAGGATACGTTCAAAGTTCTTGAAATTTTCCAGATTGACTGACCTTCATGTCGTAGAGTAATGATGGACTGTCATTTATCTTTACTTAGTTGAGTGGTTCTTGCCATAATATGGATTAGAACAGTAGTCAAATGGGGCTATTTACTGTATAGACCTTTGTACCAACCCTACCTCTGCATAACACAATTGATGGTCTGAAAAACATTAAGAAGGCAAAAAATTCCAGAAATTAACTCTTGACAAGGCACTTGTTAACTGAAAATCATTCCAGGTGACTGCCTCATGAAGCTGATTAAGAGAATGCCAAGAGTGTGCAAAGCTGTCATCAAAGCAAATGGTGGCTACTTTGAAGAAACTAAAATATAAAAACATATTCTTTACTATATATTTCCATATCTGTTCCTTCATAGTTTGGATGTGTTCATTATTAATCTAAAATGTAGAAAATAAGAAAAATAAAGAAAAACCATTGAATAAGAAGGTGTGTCCAAACTTTTGACTGGTACTTTACATACATACATACATACATACATACATACATACATACATACATACACACATACATACATACGTACCTACATACATACAAATCTACATACTTATATACATAACTACACACAAACATACATATATACATGCCTACATATATACATACATACAGATCTGCATACATACATACATAAGCACATACATACATATCTACATATACATACATATATATCCACATACATAATCACATAACATCTACCTGCATAAATACATAAATACATATATACCTACATACATGTCTACATACATACCTGCATATATACCTACATACTCACATACATACCTACATACATAACTGCATACATACATACATACATACATACATACATTCATGTCTATCTACATACATACATACATACATACATACATACATACATGTCTACATACATACATACCAACATACATTCATGTCCACATACATACATACCCATACCTACAAAAATACATCTACATGCATACCTACATAGATTCATACATACCTACATACATACCCACATACCTACCTACCTACATACATACATACATGGCTACATATATACATATGCACATACATACATAAACTCCTACATAGATACTTATACATACATACATACATACATGCATACATACATACATACTCACATACATACATACATACATACATACATACATACATACATACATACATACACACACTCCTGAATACTTATACATACATACATACATACATACATACATATATACCTACATACCCACATACATACATACATACATACCTACATAACTGCATACAGACATACATACATACATACATTCATGTCTACATACATACATACCCACATACCTACAAACACAAATGCATACCTACATAGATTCATACATACCTACATACATACCCACATACCTACAAACACAAATGCATACCTACATAGATTCATACATACCTACATACATACCCACATACCTACCTACCTACCTACCTACCTACCTACATACATACATACATACATACATACATACATACATACATGCCTACATATATACATATCTACATACATACATAAACTCCTACATAAATACTTATACATACATACATACATACATACATACATACTCACATACATACCTACATACATACATAAATTCATACATACATACATACATACATACATACACTCCTGCATACTCATACATACATACATACATACATACATGCATGCATATATATCTACATACCCACATACATACATACCTACATACATACATAACTGCATACAGACATACAAACATACAGACATACATACATACATGCATGTCTACATACATACATACAAACATAAATACCTACATACATACATGTCTACATACATACATACCAACATACATTCATGTCCACATACATACATACCCATACCTACAAACACATCTACATGCATACCTACATAGATTCATACATACCTACATACATACCCACATACCTACCTACCTACCTACATACACATGCCTACATATATACATATCTACATACATACATAAACTCCTACATAGATACTTATACATACATACATATATACATACATACCTGCACACTCACATACATACCTAAATACATACATAAATTCATACATACATACATACATACATACATACATACATGTCTATATACATACATACCTACATATATACCTACATACTCACATACATACCTACATTCATACCTACATACCTGCATACACGCATGCCTACATACCTACCTACATACATAAATACATACATACATAAATACATACATACATGTCTACATACAAACCAACATACATTCATGTCTACATACATACATACCCACATACCTACAAACGCAAATGCATACCTACATAGATTCATACATACCTACATACATACATACATACATTCATGTCTATATACATACATACCTACATATATACCTACATACTCACATACATACCTACATCCATACATACATAACTGCATACATACATAAATTCATACATACATACATACATGTCTACATACATACATACATACATACATACATACATACATATATACCTGCATACACACACCTACACAAATACATACATACATACATACATACATACATACATACATAGCTACATCCATACATACTTAAATACATACATGCCTACATACCTACATACATACATGCATACATGTCTACATACATACATACCTACATATATACCTGCATACACACACCTACACACATACATACATAGCTGCATATCTACATACATACATACCTGCATACATACATACATAGCTACATCCATACATACATAAATACATACATGCCTACATACATACCTACATACATGCATACATGCATGCCTACATATATACATATCCACATACATACATGCATACGTAGATACACATACATTCCTACATACACACATACATACCTACATACATTCATACATGCCTACATACATTCCTACATACATACATACATACATACATTCCTCCTTACAGACATATCTACATACATACATACATACGGTTTCCAAAATTGATCTTTCAAAAAACATAACTCATACAGGACAAAATACTGCATTTGTTGGGGACTATTTTCAGCCATGGATTAATATACATTTTTTGGCATTAAAGACAACTCAAAAACGGGAGCTGGCTGGCCTACCTGTCCTGGATATTCTTGCGCACGATGAGGAAGTAAGACTTGATGAGGCGTTCGATGACCTCACAGTCCCGCTGCTCGCGTGATGACAGCTTCCTAGCAACCGGCACAGGCTTGAGGAAAAAGGAGGGGGGGGTGTTTTAATCAACCGCTCACTGAAAAATACTGTCCTCTCCTTAATGGGGCATGTTGATAGGAACATGTTTAGTTACCACATCCAGCAGGTTGACAGCTCCTTTAAGGGGGCTTCCAGGTCCAGAGCCAGGGGCTTCCTCTCCTTTCTTCAGCATCCCCCTCCAGTTCCCTGTGCCGTCCTGCTCGCCTGGCGGCCCTGCTGCTGGGGCCTGAGGAGCCAGGAACACAAGAAAAATGATGATTAACTGTCATCACAGCACCCAGGCCGCTAAATTATTTGAACAGCTACCTTGGCTTTTCATTAGGGTTCACAGGGAAAGGATGGTTCAGCTATGGTGCATCATAATTTCTACAGGTTCATATGCAAAGACAAGTCAAACAGGCATGTACGCAAAAAGATTATAAAATCATACAAAATAAATTGTCAAAACTGAGCATAGTACATACAGCCACTGACAGAATTATATGTCTCTGTTTTGGATATGACACTGGGAAGACACCTGCATGGCTCTCAGAGAAAAGAAGTGAACTGAACTATTAATGGACCAGTTCATGAGAAAATTTCAGATGCAATGTAGTAAATAAAAAAGCCACGCTAGCAGCTCTGAGACGGTCAGTCACCATGACGTTGTGCTACATGCTCACAGCAGGTATAATGTTTACCATGTTAACAATCTTAGTTTAGCGTCTTACCAAGCAGGTTCTCTACAGGAGGAAAAGTCAGGAGATCACCTGAATCACTTGGGTTCATAGTCTGGGGACCATGACTGTCTGTACAAAATTTCATGGCAATCCAATCAGTAGCTGTTAAGAAGTATTTCAGTGTTTAGTCATGCTGCTAGCATGGCTAAACAAACTATAACTATTGTTATATACAAACAAACGACAACAAGGCAGCCAGAGTTTGGAAAAGGAAAGAGAGGAAGGCGTTTGCTGTGGGACAGGTGGATCAACTTTGGGGAAACAGAGTCTGCAGAAAACACAAACCGTTGTTAGTGCAAGTCCACACAGGCTGAGGGGAGCAAAACAAGAGCATTTCATCAGCAGACAAAGATCAGAGTGCATGCCAGCAGCCCATGCCCACCCACCCATCCATCCATCCATCCACCCATCCATCCATCCACCCATGCTCCACCGCAGCCAGCCCCGCACAGAGCTGCGTACGTGCCCACCTTGGCACCGTCCATGTCTGCTCCAGACGCAAGGGGCTCGCCAGAAACCACAGCTGGACCAGCCAGGCCTTTGCCAGCAGACTAGCAGGAATATGAGAGCAGGAACGAAGAGAGAGAAAAAAAAAGCATTGAGAAGAAATGTGGAAAGACGCGGAAAGGGAGCCTGGCAGTGGAACGTTATTTGGGGGGAGGAGAGGAGGCTCCCTGGGAAGGAGAGAGGAGATGTGGGATAAAATTCCTGGGTGGAAACTATCCGAGGCATTTGGTTCACAGACCCTCATCCTGCAGTGCTATGAATGATTAACACTGCACAAGTCGCCTTTATATTCGGGACGCTGCAGACTGCAAAGCAAATGTTAGTAGAGATGAGCTGCTGATATTGTATTTGAAAATAAGGTTGTTTCTTTTACCTTATCCCTGGGCACTGCAGCGGGCAGCTCTCTCATCCTGTTTCTCCTTTGCTCCTGCAAACACCAGAACACATGATGGCACCAATAACAGTTTTGTAAAATTAGACATCCTAAGAAAGTGTGTATTGAAATGTGTGTAATATAAACAAATCCCACATACTATATATAAAAGACTAAAGATTTCCTCAATAATAACAATGTAATACCTAACATTGTGACAATGCTGTGGAAGCAAAGACAGGCCAAAACAAATGAAATCTTAGAAAAAACTGAAAATACCTAGTACTATGATACTATTTACTGCACAACAAGGTCCTCTGTTTGTAAAACTTATAGAAAAGGAAAACTTGGTCAATTTTTGATCGAAACATTCAAGTCAGGTAAAAGGAAAAAACAAGGTTGCACATATTGGATTACTGGTAAAATTCGGACTCCACTATATAAAATGGAAAATTCAAAATCGAACATTCAAGTTGGAAAAGGTAATCAATCGGTCACATGACTGACACATGAGCGTGTGATCAGCCTTAAATACAAGCGGAAAAAGGATCTTCAATAACCTGATGTTCAAGTTTGAACTCTTCAAAGTGAAGTCTGGTGTCTGTTTCAACAAATCCAGTTTGTCCACATTGTTTTTGTTTGTTTGTTTTGAATTTTTAGGTCTGGGAATGACTGAAATTGAGTACAGTACCATGTTTTTTTTTTGTTTTTTTTTTTAATATGGGACACTAAAATTGTGAAAGATCAGCTTCAATTTCAACATTAGTGGTTAAATTTCAACATTAGGTTTTCAGTTGCAGCTTTTCTTTGCTTCCATATGTTCCAGTTGAATGCATCTAATACTTTTTATATACCTAAAAATATTAATATATAATCCCGGGCCTACAAATAACCAGTGTCAGGTTTTCACCTCCTCTCTCTCTCTCTCTCTCTATTCTGCCAGGAAAATGTAGGAGCTATGAGTACAGACCTCTATATTGTTATTCAAGACGCCGCAGGCATCTGCAAAGTCTGGATGTTTGGTGTTGATGTAGGCCAGCTCTATCGCAACCAAGTTATGCACCTATGACGAGAAAAGAGCTTCAGTTGTCATTAAACACTGCAGCCCAAAAGGTCGTGACTGCACGATGAGTGTGATGGTACCATCTCATTGGTGATGGGCAGCCTCTTCCTCAGGAGGGAGGTGACGACTTCCACGATGGCCTCGTGCAGCTTGGGGAACCTCTGCAGCTCCTGCGGGAAGGATCACTGTGAATATGAATGTGTGCGAGGGAAAGAGGAATGAACGGCATCACCTGCTTCGACGGAGCGGATTACCTGTGTGCTGTAGTTGCTGCAGTGCTGGATAATCCTCTGCATCTCCTCGTGGACCAGCTCCACACAACGCAAACTGGGCTCCTCCAGGCGTTTCACCTGCTTCTTCACCAACAGCTCGAAGGAAACCTCGGGCACAAACAGGGAGGGACGTGGGCCCTGGAGGAGGGGGGAGGAGGGAGCGGCAGGTGAGCACTTATTACCCAGAGCTACATGTGCTGAATGAGCGAACAAAAGCAACACAATAAAGAGGTTGGGAAAAAAAGTCATGTTTCTGTTGTTTTCCGATAGCTCACTGAACTAACGATGACCTCCAGTGACTCTAATCCATCACACTCATGAGATCATGCAGCAGTCACTCACGGTTGCATTCCTTATGGCTGTCAGGATGTCTATGGTGCTGAGTCCTCCCAGAGGATCCACAGACTCCAGCGTTCTGCCAAAAGTCTCGTGGAATATGTAACAAATCCTGGCTCCACCGCACCTGAAAAACAGCAGCAGGGGGGGATATTAGCTGTGATGTGAACCCCATGGCCTGCTCTCCTGTCAGCTCTTCCTCTTCCACAGAGGCCGTGCGTGCCTCAACTTACAAGTTGTATCATATTAAATGATGAAACCAATGCAGTTGTTTCGCTCATTTTCATTGCGCTGGAGCAACAGCATCACCATGTGGCCGAGGGGAGGAGAGGCGCCTGTACTCACAGCTCTGCCGTCTCGATGTACTTGGCCGTGCCCTCTATGGTGTTGCAGTATTCTGTGGCGAACTTAGTGATGAGCTGGAGCAAGGTGGCGCTCTGGTCTTCGACAGGTTCTCCGTAGCTGCTCAGCAGGGACTGGTACTGGGCTGCCAGGACGTTGATCCGTGTCTTCAGCTCGGGGAGACAGTCTCGGATGTGATGCATCAGTAACCTGACATTACGGCGGCAAAGGGCGGACAGTTCAGTTTTTATGCAGATGTGTGAAATTATATGCTGAGCTGTAAGTATTCAAGCTAAACGTCTGTTGTCTAAATGAAAGACAACAGCAATTTCTCTGATGGCTGTCATTAATAACAGGGCTGCTGATGCTGACATAAATGGGATAACCTGGAAAAATTAAGAATTACATAAATATATATTCATAAAGAAATGAAAGCATTCTGCACACAGCCCCAATCCTGGTCTATTTTGACAAGCAGCTTTTTGGAGTTTACACTGAAAAAGTCTGAAAAGGTCTAAGAAATACTGACAGAAATTATTTACAAAAGCACAAACACGGTGAAATTCTTTTTTCTTGTGTTTTGTTTTTCTTCTGTCTGCAGCAGAACAAACAACTCTTATCATACTGACACTGGGAACTCACACTGGTTCACACCAACAGAGGCTTTGTCCTCAAATGGCACAGAGTTTGTCAAGGTGATATAATAAAAGTCACGTGCACCTGTTCAGGGTTCTGGCCAGGTATTTGGTTCCATTTCTGTTGGCGAGAGAAGGATATTTCTTCTGCAGGAAAGCGTGTTCGTCTCGAATGGCATCGGTCACAGACTTTTTATTATTGATGTCCAGCTGGCTCCTAAGAGTTTAAACACAGTAACGCACAAACAATCAGTCCTGGACAATAAAGGAAAATGAATGTGAGAATATATTGAAAGCAGTCTCATATCTATCTGTAGAAAATAATAAAGGCTTACTCCTGTTATGCTGCCAATGTGCTGTATATCATAATACAGTATGTGCTTTTGTATGGAAGATAATGGTTATTGATGTTCATTTAAGTGAATGAGAATGGATTCACAGCTGGCAGTTTTTTAATCAATAAATGCAGAAATAGCCGCATTAAAAGTGTATTATCGTACGCTCATCTCTGTTCTCTACATCTCTATCGAGCCTCTAGTCTCTATTATGAGCGATGGATTGTTTCATAGTATATTCAGTCCATTAAATGTGGTTTTCCAGACCTGTTGACTACTCCGATGAGGCCGAGTTTGACAGGAATGACTCTGCCCATCAGTACGTCCATAGCGTCGGTACCAGCGTCCATCAGGTCCAGCTTGGTCACCACAGCCAGCGTCCTCCTGCCTGTTGAGTCGATACCGACAAACACCTCCTATTAGTCCTTTACTTTTTCCTCACAATTAAATGGGAAAAGCCAGCCAGTAAAGGCTGATTTAGACTTTTAAAAAAATCTGATTATCATATTGGCTTTGAACCTTCCTTTCAGTACTTCTTACCGTCTGGGTCGACCTCCCGGGCCACCTTCAGGGCCTCCGAGGTGGCCATGTCAGTGTTAGCCGCAGTGACAGCCAGGATGATGCAGTTGGGGTTAGAGATGTGCTTCAGGATTAGATCTCTTATCTGAACCTCAATGTCCTTAGGCTGATCACCCACGGGCACCTGAAGGGAACAATACCAATTAAAAGCAAAGACACAGTGCATGCCAATTTGATTCATTAGAAAGACAGGACAGGGATTTCTCAGATTAACACATGTTCAACCAGAGGGGAGGAACTAATGAGGCTGGAATCAAAGCCTGCAGACTCCTGGGCTTTGACAGCAGGTTCAGAAACATCGAAAATAAGTTAACTAATTCCCTGTAGTCCACCAATATCAAATACACAAAAAGCGTCGACCAGACAGGAAAGTTAACACCAGTGACCAGGCACATCTGGTAAATCTTGGTTTTTAGGTGTTGTAGAACAAATTTCCCCAGAGGGACAAGATGATCAAAGCCTTGTCTCAGGGAGTAGGAAGCAGGAAGTAAAGCATGCGTTACCTTAGTAATTCCTGGCAGATCCACCAGCGTGAGGTTGACAACGTGAGGAGAAAATATCTTCAGATGAATGGGTTCATCACTGATCCCCTGCAGAGGGACGAGAACAGAACAGGCATGCACCGTGTTTTTCACAGCTGAGCGCAGTTTTACAATTAAAAAGCAGCTCTGTGGCTGCGCAAAATGTTTGGGCTTTTTCCGACAAGCTGTCAGGTTTTCTGATGATAATACTGGAGATAATACTCCCAATGTGAGACTCATGCTACTCTGTTAAGCCTGGTGATGTGAAGGCTGTGGCTCAGGAGGTAGAGCGAGCCGTCCACTAATCAGAAGGTCTGCATGTTAAAGTGTCTTTGAGGCAAGATACTAAACCCCAAATTGCCTCTGATGGTTCTGCTATCAGAGTGAACGCGACATGCGCTGTAAAGCTCTCTGAGCGGTCGGTAGACTAGAAAAGCGCCATTTAAACACAGTCTGTTTACACAAAGCTAAATGATGAGCAAGTCTTTCAGCTTCCTAGAAGCATCTCCAAACCCTTTGGGCCCCAGTAGCTCAAAGCTACGTGCCAAAAAAATGTTGGTGTGATTTTCCACTGTGGTCTCAAATTTGATAAACATACTATATAAGCTCTGCTGTGAAATCCAGTTTCCTCAGCTCAGGGCTGTATCCAGAGTCAAGCCTTTACTCACCACCTCAGATTTTGGAGGGAGAATGAAGTTGCATACGCTTTCATCTCATTGCATCTGGATTATTTTAATTCTCTCTACATATTATGTGTTAGTCACTAATCCTTGGTTTGCCCGCAGCTAGCCCGGGATGTGCACCTAGTTTTCTTACCGGCAAAAGAAGGAAGGAAGACATTTGTGATTGCTTCACAGAACAGATATAAGCCATTTGTATTAGAAAACATGCAGAACAATCCCTCCATCCACGTCTCACCTTATTGTTCCCTGATATTCGCTCCGTTTCATTTTCAATTTCTTGCCTGATTTCGTCAAAATCTGTGTAGATCTGCAACAAGAAAAGGAAAAAAACATATTAAGACAAGAAAGGGTCAAGAGTATTAAATGCGTATTCTGTATTATAAATGTCATACCTTATTTTTCGTGTGCAGAAACTTGCCCCACTCTTCACCTTCTCTGCCTGTCAAACGAAGAGAACAACGTGGGTTACAGCTAAAGCTTAGAGTTCTCAAAGGAGGCAAACACAGGTGTTAACTATCACAACTGGAAAGACGACTACTCAGTGCAGGAGGTTAAGGAAGTGCAGCTAACGCCTGACAACAGTTTCTGGTCAATGAAGCAGCTGCAGTTGCAGGTGTGACTTTGAGGAGGAGGAGGAGGGAGCACAGCTATGAAGCTAATCCAGGTGATTAAATGTGGAGACACCTGTGCAATGCACCTTTGTGAAGCACATAGCTTTCTCACACCCTGGCATCTGCAAGTGATTAGAGAGACAGTGACAGAGACAAGTTTACAACTGCTGCTGGTATACTGACCACCAGCAAATGAGGTCATGCTTTGGACACACACATGTTCCCTCAAATTCTGGTGCTTTTTGTGCAATCATCTTGACACAACATACAATGAATGAATGAATCCAAACTCTGCAACGGACTAATCAGTGGAGTCCTCGGTCTAACACAATGCAGAGATTAGAGGGATTCCAACGCTTACCACTTTCATCATTTTTCCTCGCATCTCCAGGATCTACGTGGACCAGCTGGAGGATGAGAGGTCGCCTGGTTACGATACCGGTCCCACGGGGCAGCAGGTCCCTGCCTACCAGGCTTTCCAGCACTGAGCTCTTGCCACTGCTCTAGAGACACAAAATGCAGATCGAGACACGAGTTAAACAAGTGATAAACCATCTACGTCTATTTCTCTACATAACATAGCAGATCCAGCATAGCCTTCCTCCTGAACCATGGTGGATCAGGGCTGCAGCCAGCACAGCTAATTGCACCTGTTTTTCCTTCAAGCAATGACCTGGTTCGTGCTAATAGAGATTAGTTTGTGGGTGAGGCTCTTAAAATAGCACTGATTGAAGATGAAAATAGCTTTCACTGCCACTGCCAGTGCAGCCTTTGTAAATGAGATGTGCAGCAGTCCTGCTTAATATGCAGCAGGGTTTTAGCAGAGCTGCTTCCTCTGGCCTCTGTAGCCTCAGCTCGTTTTGGTGTGTGACTATTAACCATTGCTCTAAATCGAGGTGCATTTCTTCCACATAATGTAATCTTTATCTGTGCATGCACTGCGGTAAAGCAAGGTTACCTAGCTAGCATACCAGCCGCTATATCACAAAACACACAGAGCATTTTAC
Source organism: Chaetodon trifasciatus (assembly GCA_037975065.1). Lineage (NCBI taxonomy): Eukaryota > Metazoa > Chordata > Actinopteri > Chaetodontiformes > Chaetodontidae > Chaetodon > Chaetodon trifasciatus. The sequence continues at coordinate 5,432,788 of JBBMOE010000040.1, forward strand.
CTGAGTCCCCACCACTGCTATCTGTGGCAGCTGTATGATATCCGCACCCACTGTGTTGAATACATCTTGGAGCTTGTTTATTACGGGGATAAGAGCCTCCATGCTCGCTAATTAGGAATAAAACGAATAAACCTGCAATTTTCGGGATAGAGCCAAAGTCATTCAATGTCCCACCGACACCACCATTGCAACAACACCCACTGAATGAAGGAGATTTTGTGTGGTGTCGGGAGTGGTAGTTCTTCAATGGGGAGTAACTACAGCTCAGACTGAGGAAAAGACTACAGTACATGTGCTCCGGAAATAACGCGATATTCTATCTTCTCGCGCATGCGGATACCTGTTGTTGGTGACGGGCTAGCTTGGTTAGTGAATTGGTTGACTACTTCCTTCTAACCTTTACCTTACTGCCTGATTTTAAGTCAGTAAGTTAGTCTTCTGCTACCAGTCCTTCGTTATTCCACCATGCTACAGTTCCTGGTGAGTTGAACTAACGTTTCACGCATGACATCGACGTTTGACAGGATGCTGACATGCGAAACTAGCCGAGCTACTGTGTTAGCATAATGATAAGTTAGTGTGAAAGTCGCTGAAAAGTAGGTGTCACCTGCTATCCAGCTAATAGTTAAGCATAATACCTGATAAAATTACTTAAGTTAAGGTTAACAGGGAACAGGGACTTTGGTGATGTTTCTTAATCAGTAAATCAGAAATATCGGCCTTGGTTGACATTTGTCTTCTGTGTTCTAGGCTGGCTTTACCTTGGGAAATGTTGTGGGGATGTACCTGGCGCAAAATTATGACGTAAGTCTGTTTCAGTTTTATCTTTAAGCGTTCATGATTAAACTTCAACGAGGTTTAGTTAAGTTATTACTGTATTTTCCTTTCTAGGTTCCCAACATCGCCAAGAAAATTGATGCCTTTAAAAAAGACGTGGAGGCCAAGAAGAAGCCTCCAGAGTGAGCAAAGCGGGACCATGTTTCAAGCAAGAACAGATGGAGAGAAACTATTTATTGTACAGGGTTATGGTACAACAAGCATACATTTGATAATGTAAAATATGTGTGAGAATATTAACAGTGCCTGGAACCAGATCTGTTTCTTTCCTTAGTTTTATAGGCGTGTTCTCATTGTAGCCTATTTTTTTTTATATAAGATAAAATGTGCAAAGACTGGATTTTCAAGAATATTACAACTAACTGGTGGGATCAATTTAAGTCCAGTATCATGGCACTGTTGGATGGCCTTTTCTGGGATGCTCTATGGTGTTCACTGACACGTGACCATCATAATTTCCACATTGGGCGTATGTAATGTTCTCCAAATTGAATATCAATAGAACATGCAGTTGCTCTTCTGTGCTGTTTTCCTTGACAAGCTTCCACCTCATCAATAACTGCCAAACCTTTTGTAACATTGGTGTGAAATACAATTCTGAAGCATTCAGCTGACAATAAAGTTGTTGATAAGGAGTTTTGAAGTCTTTGCCTCATGAACTGAAGTTTGCTAGCCTGGCTGTGTCAGTATACATCCACTAGATGGTGCCATTAGCAGGGCATCTAAATATCAGCATCACTTTCGCCAAAAAGGAAAAATCATTTAGGTTTGGCAAAAATTCTGATCTACTTTTTCTTCTTCCGTTTCGTCCCCTTCTTCTTTTTCTTCTTTTTATTTGAATGTGGCCAACCAAAGCCTCTGAACTCCAGACAGTCCACTGCATTGTGGGAAATGTAGTAGACATTCTCCATGGCTGCCGGGCTGAGGATGTCCACCTCTGTCTTGGTGGATTTGGCACTAGTGGACCTCTTTTTGCGTGTTTTTGGACTCCCAGTCTTCTTGGGAGGCCTTGAACTGTGGGACCTTGACTTCCTGGATTTGGTGGGCTTTCAAGTAAATAGAAGTGGTTTACACTGTTTAGGTTCAGCTCCTCTGCATTGATTGACTACAATGAATAGTTCTGATAGTCTACAATGTTACGCATACTTTACCATAGCAAAAGATGTCAAGGTCGCTTCCAGTTTGATGCAAGATTATTCACCCATCTGTAAAATGAGAAAAACATCAGGTTTGGATTATTTAACATTTTAACACTACATGAAGCACATTCTCAAAACAGCCTCAGCGCTTTGACACAGATTCAAATTTGCCCATGTTAATCTTACCAGTGTGGCCTTGGCACTGTTGTAAGTGGCAACTGGATGACTTCAACTGGGACAGTGATACCTCATTTGTTTATGTCCTGTTGTCATAGAGACGGAGCAGACTCATGAATGAAGGGGCTGGCCTGTAAATTCTTCTGTTGCATCCAAGACGCCGGTTCAACACAAACCTCAACAACAGATGAGTGGAAAAGGAGAGCACTGAATGGGAAGAACTGAACGTGGTGTAATTCAAATAAAAGCCGACAGCCTGAAATCTTTGCTTTTTTTTTTATTTTCAGTGCAGCGCTGCAGTGGAATTCATCACTTATTAAGACAATAAGCTTTCAAATTCTTTGGCAATTGTCCCCAAATTCTCCTAATTTAAAAAGCCCTTGCATTCACATTGTGAAAATGTAGATTTGACATCACTGTTAACATTTAAATACATTCAGTAAATGTTAAACAACCGAATACCATGCAGAAGCTCTTGCATCTTTCAGTCATGCAATACAAAGAATAAATATTCGCAACCATAACAAGTGTGCAGCCACCGTGAGAGCAAGAAATCCAATATGGACCCATGAAACTTCACAGTTGTGAGCCAGACGCACAACCAAAATAAAAATGCACTGTATATAAACGACATCTGACATCAAATTCAACAATCGCGTGCCAGTTTACTGCACGTACAGCAGTAGTGTGGCATCCAAAAGTTCTATTGTTGCATTTCAGAACGGTCAAAGTAATAGCGAGACGTGCTATATTCCAGCAAAAATGATGGAGGTTTGTGGATCACCTGCATAGTGCCATATTTTTTTTTCTTTGAAAGGCAAAATTTGCTTTAAAAAGCCTCAAGTGCAGCAATACAATAATAGCTTTGTTTTTGTGTAAACTGATACTGACGTGTCAGGTGGTAGCAGGACGGTGTGATGACCGCACTTCAGCCAGAGGACCTCACTTCAAGTACAGCATCTGCCCTGCTCTTCTGTCTGTGATCGATACAATACAAATTTGAACCAGTTTCAGGGTTGCTGACCCCAACTGCACAAATCAATGGAGCAACGTGTTATTAAAATCACTTTGTGGCAGTGATGCAGGAGCTGAGAGACATTTTTACTGCAGAGCTCCGTGGATTTAAGCCCTTGAGGGTGACTAAAAGGGTGAAAAGGGGGCGTTAAGTAGCAGAGCTACTGGGTAGAGATGAGGTGGACTATCATGTGGATGATGCGGGAGCCGCGGGGGCAGCTGCACAGGTCCATGCTCGGGTTCCTGATTTTGTCCTCCAGCAGCTGATCCAGCTCCCAGCGCAGCTCCTTCACCAGCTCAGCCACCTGGGTAACAGTAACACACACAAATTAATTTCCATAGACAGTAATTATGTGGTTTTTTTTTTATAGTTATTGCTCTTTTACAAGCACAAATAACCATTTTTCAGAATTAAACCTATGTTAATGGGGTTTTGTTTATTGACTTTACCTTTTTGTTTCTTATATGAGTACAAACAAAGAATGTATGATGCAATTTTGATAATTATTATGTCTTTTATGATGACTTTTATGTTGCAATATATGTGACTACAGCGCACTGCTTTCTTAGGAGTCCTCGTAAAAAGCCTATTCAGTCTCTTAAGCATATTAAACAGCTTGTAAACTAACTTCAAACTAAAAAAGCACTTGCAGAGACACTTCTCTGGATTATGTCTTATCTCTGACCTGATGAGAAGCAGCAGCAAACCGGATCCATCCGTCGTCCAGGGAGATGACAAACTCTCCCTTGTGCAGCTCCATGTTGACCTGCCCGCCTCCAAACAGCACCAGCGGGTAGACAGACACCATGCTGCAGTCCCTGATGAAGACGCGGCTTGTTTTCACTTTCTCGTGGTAAACCAGGTAGGGGCTGTTGTAGTGGCGAACCTGCAGCACAAAGAAGAGTCACAAGGCCTGTCGCTCTGACAAGCCGCTGACTACAAGACGGCTTCTCTCTCGCATCTCACCGTGTAGTTGACAGACGAGGGGTGCACGTGCACGCAGCCGTCATTCTTGGTCATGAAGCGGAGCTCGTTGGCTTTGGGCTGCATTTTCATCGCTCCTTTGCTGGTCATCTTGTAACTCCCCTGAGGAGCTCGCACCTGGAACAGAGAAGATCAAACACAGGACAAGCGTGAAGCCAAGTAGAGACAGCAGGCCTGAGATGGTTTCACACTTGTTATTGGCTTGTTTCTTATTCCAAGGACAGAGGTAATGAATATACACCTGGACCACATTGGGATAGAGGGCAGCGCAAAGCATGGCGGACATCAGCCGGATGTTCTCAGCGTTCAAGTTCGCCTGGAAAGGTCAAAGCAACATTGTACAACTGATATATCAACATGTATTGGAACAGCAAATAAAACAATTCTAGCACTATTATGCATCTGTATGTGTGTGTTTGAGTGTGTGTGTGTGTGTGTTACCTCAGGACCAGTAGCCTCCAGGACACCATCTGTACCTTTAGAGCACATGCGCTCTATAATCCTGGCCCTCAGTCCCTCTCTGATGAAGCCAATGTCAGACAGCAGCTCAGCAAACTGTCTCTTCAGACTGGCGATCTCCTGCACACAACAGCTTTTTTTTAAAACTAAAGGCCTCTACATGTACAGAATTACACAAATCGTAGAAGAAAATGCATGAGGCTCTTCAGACAGCACCACCTGACCTGTAAGCCTCGCCATGACAGAAAGTTCTCCCTGCAGTAAAGGAAGCCGGCCTGATTGCCATTCTTTGCAGCACAGCACCATCCCTGCAAGAGAGGAGACAATAAATCACATCCATCAGTTGAAAAGCTACATCAACATTTCTACACATAAACAGTGTGTTTGTGTTAGTACCTTGTATGCCTGTAACAAAGCCAGATGGTCACTACTGGCCACAGCAAAGGCCAGTTTCTTCTCATTGGCTTCTTCCCGCTTATCCCACGGAGACACCTGGAAAACAGACCGAGGAACAAATATAGAAAGTATTCATACAGAAGGACAAACAACAAGCCACTGCTAATGGATCCTAAAATCTGAATTGTGATGCCAAGATGTGGCAGCCGTTTCTTACAAATGGCGATTTGAAGGCCAGGCTGGCAGCGATGGTGAGTGCTGGGTCGAGGCAGCGAAAGATGGCACCGAACAGCATGAGCTTCCCAATGCGCACATCGACGGGCAGGCAGGCCAGGTGGTAGCCCAGCGGGGTCAGCTTCTCATCTGCAGTCAGAGCTCCCAGGTCCCGCAGGCGCTGCTTGGCTGCATCCAAGCTCCCCATAACCGGGGGCTCGATGAGCCGAGAGAAGACCGACTCCAGCGTCTGCTCGGCGAACACGTCCAGGATCTTGATTCTGTCAGAGGGGGAAATGGTGTTTTTCATTTCTTAAGATCTGCTGTGGCCCGTCTGGAGAGAACACCCTCTGTTGACCCAGTCTTCCCTTCATTTCAAGGAATAAATCCCAACAGCTATGTCATACAAGAAGCTCTATTATTTCCATTTGCAGAGACAACAAAGCAGGTTGGCGCTGTGTGAAGAGCAAACAGATGGATCTACCGGAGGCAGAGCTGCTCCAGAGGCACTCTCTGGATCTCAGGCAGCTGTTGCTCAGCCAGCTGGTGTTGGAAGCAGTGGCTGGTGAAGAGGTGGAAGCAGACCCCCGAGGCCACGCGACCCGCTCGACCCTTCCTCTGCAGTGCGTTGGCTCGAGAAACCCACGAGTCCTCCAGGCTCTCCATGCTTTTAGATGCATCATACCTGAAGAAAAAGATGACAAATGCAAATTTTAAACACAAGTTCCGCAACACTCAATTCACGTCAAATCTGAACACAAGCAGATAATGAGACTTTGGTTCCATGTGGCAACAATATGTGGCCCAATTAACAACCATTGTTCACTAAAATGCACAAATATTCATAAAGTGCAAGTATCTAAAGAATGAACATACAGCATCTGCTCACTTTCGTGAAATGTGAGGTTACCTTTTCTCCTTCATCTTGCCGGAGTCGATGACATACACCACGTCATCAATGGTTACGGAGGTCTCGGCAATGTTGGTGGAGATGATAATCTTTGTGACGCCCTCTGGGGGCTGGCTGAAAACCGCCTGCTGCTCCTCATTGGACAAGGTGGAGTGAAGTGGGTACACCACACACCTAGTGAGGGGAAAGCACAAACACATTAGTTAACATGTGAATAGTAATGAGTGTTGCAAATCCTGTTGACACACACGGACGCAGACCTGGTTGCGCCCCTGTTGTTGAACATTCTGTTGGACTTGAGCTGCTCGTACAGCATCTTGATCTCAGCCAGGCCCGGCAGAAACACGAGCACTGCCCCTGGGTACAGAAACCAAAAGGTAACACCAACATAACCAAAGTCCACTTCCAAAGAGTTTTGAATGTAACTCGACTCGATTCTTACCTGGAGGGTAGTCGTGTTTTCCATCTACAATCCACTCCAGCAGGCTCTCTACCAGGTCCATGTTGATCTTGTCCAGGTCCATTGCAGCAATGGTCTTCAGCACAGACTTCTTAGTATCTGCATCAACAGCAAACCAAAACACAAAAGTTTATTTAAAGACCAAGGAAGTACAATTCAAGAAGCCATCAGTTCAGTTTATACTTGCTCTTGACTCACCTTTGAATCTGAGCGTGAGCTCCTGCAGACTGAGCTGCTGGTCTGGAATGGAGTCTTTGACAAAGTCCTTCTTACAGAAAGACATGAAGTTCCACATGTCATCACCTAAGTCGTCCACCATGTCCCTTGAATCTCCTTTGCTACCTCGTCCGCTTGCGGAAGACGAATTCTGTTTCCCTGAGCGCATGTAAGGGCTGCCATCCTCAATGACATAGCTGGGAAAATAAATTCATTTGTGATAATTTGGATCTGGATCTCTCCCTCTTTCTGTTTTTATAGCTTGCTGGACTTCTGACTATTGAGGCAGCGCAAGAAACAAACAGTTAATTATAACCTTACACATTTATATTTGAGACCAGTTTTAAAAATATTGAGTTAAACATTTGTTGAAGTGAAGGAGGATGTACTTACCGGGCTTTAGCGATAGCATCTTCAAGAAAAAACTGGTCGACAGGAAAAGTGCGTCCTGAAATGAGAGAGATTTGCTGAGTGTAATCCGTAAAATCTATGGACGGACTGTCTTGAGTTAAACATGTAATGAACATATCATGTCTTAAACAGATATGGCTGATTACCTGGAATGTGGACAGTGGGACAGTTGTAAAAATACTCAGAGAAGAGGTTGGCATTCAGTGTGGCGCTCATTAGAATGATCTTCAGGTCTGGCCTCTGCACAATAAGGTCTTTTAAAACCAACAGCAGGAAGTCACTGACAAAGACAAGATGAAACAGAGAGATGTACAGTGAATTTAAAAAACAGCCACAAAGAAGTTTCTAAAGTATCATTTACCTGTTTGAGAAGCTAGATATTAGTGATCGGTATAATCTCACCTCTCCTCCGTTCGCTCGTGCACCTCATCCACAATGACGTGTGTGACGCCTTTGAGGTCTGCTTCGCCCTCCAGTCTCCTCAGTAACACGCCTGTGGTGCAGTACAGCAGTCTAGTAGCCGACGTCTGACAGAACAGAACAGTCAGAGAAGAGAGAAGTAGTTGAGGCAGAAGTTATTTTATAATATAAAGCATGCTCTGAAATATGTGGTGCATATGACTCAGTGACAAAAAGCTGACGGCTTAATATCCTGCATACTAGACGTACATGTCAAATATGCCCCTACCCTAACACTCTCCAGGCGGATCTGGTAGCCCACTGAGTTGCCCAGACACTCTGCACGCTCCTGTGCCACCCTCTGGGCCACAGAGATGGCAGAGATGCGGCGTGGCTGAGTACAGATGATGTTGGCCACCTGCCCGGCTCGACCGCTTAACGAGGCGTCTAGAATGAACTGAGGGATCTGAGTGGTCTTACCACACCTGCAGAGAGGTAACAGCGTATAACCATCTTTATATTTATATTTACTTACAACCTTCCAGGAAATCCATAGGACTTTTAATGATGTTTGTTTAGCATTTCCCCCATTTGAGTCTTTGTGAATACAAACACTTCACGCTGTCCTTTGTGACCTACCCAGTCATCCCGCTGACCACCAGCACCTGGCAACAGTCTAACAGGTCCAGGATGTTTTCCTTCTCATGCCAAGCCGGCAGCTTCCTCCTTTGCTCTAACATGGACCTGTAACGCCTGGATGCCTGGGCGAACAGAAGGATGGAAGGACAGCGATGCATTAAAAATACATACATTACGTACAAAAGTTGCTATTTTTAGTCAGTCTTCTTTTACCTGCTTCCTCTGAAACTCGCGGCAGAGCTTGCCGTTTTCTTGCAGCAGGTTGTCTATCTTCAAGTTGTGCTTATTCACCATCTTCTTCCTCAGATTGACATAACTCTCGCTCTCAACTGGAACGGCTTCGCCCACATCTTCCTCATCCCTCTCATCCAGCTCCTCTGCCTCTGCTGCCTCTTTCACTTTTAAGACAGAGGTGATGAGATTTCAACCATATACACATAAATAGAGTGCTGGGCTTTAGTGAAAACAGGGAAAGTAAATCATATACAGTAAATAATCTTGTTGACTCACAATCTACGAGTTTCTGGTTGTTAGGTGGAGCAGTCCTTCTGTTGGTGGTATGATTACTGCTGCTGGTGCTACTACTCCTGCTTTCCTCAGAAGCATTGCTCCTCACACTTCTGCTCTTTGTTGTGGCAAGAGAGGGTGGAGGGATCACCACAACAGGCGGCGGCGTGCTGTATTTGTGATGACTGACCGCCAGCAGTTCATTCATGACAGTTTCATCCTCACATAAGGTGATCAGAGTGTAAACAACAGGCTCGCTGCTCTTTGCTGCTGCCAGCGCTTCTCCAAACAATCTTTCCGTCATGCTGAGCCTCCCTGCAGCCCCGACAGACTCGTCGGTGGTGCTGAAGGCAACTATTGGTGCCTGAAATGGATAACGGTTTCCTTTGGGGAAGCGGATCTCCAGTTCATACTCGGGCGGAGAATAGCTGCTGAAGCCAGGCTGACTCGGGCCTGTTGGGTCTGGGGAACCAGCCCCAGATCTGCCTTTGGTCGGGAGCTGGTGCTTAAACTTGCATTTGTCCCCATACCGGCAGCCTTGCCCTTTCAGGTAGAATCGGCAGACATCGCGGATGCTAACAGCTCCTCCGCTGCCTCGGCTCCTGGCTTGCCTGCCATTTCTGGCAGCTTTGTCTGAGAGGAAAGGAAGGTCGAGGGTTACTGTCCAGACTGCATTGGCAATGCGCTCACTGAAGCGCTCACCGTAAATGGCAGCTAGAGCCAGAGCTTCTTCCTGCCTCTGGCTCAAACACTCATCCATAGGCACCCCTTCAAGGCCATTAGGGGTTACAGCTTTCTGGCCGTAGCGCTCACTGAAAACCTGGTGGAGGAGCTGCTCCAAAGTGGCCCCAAATTCCCCTCCACCAGACTCCAATGCCTGTTTGCTGCGCTCCCTGTCAAACCCATACCTACACAAAGAAAAGACGAGAAAACAAATGGTTAGGAGACAAGGTAAATATTCACCATGATTATTTTTTTAAGGTTTTTCACTGTACTGCATCCTCATTTAAAGAAACAAACAATTCCATCACCTGCAGAGTTTTCCTATAGCGAACAAGGAAATGATGGGCTCAGGGGTGGGCCGTTCATCATCAGACTCATACGGCTCATATTCTGGGCTCTCTGCTCTCTCCACAGGCTCATCATGAGTGTTCCAAAACTGGCCTTCCTCACGGTGGTCCAACTCATCTATTTCCTCCTCATCCTCTTCTCCCCCTGAATAATCCGAACCAGATTCACTGAGGCAGAGAGGAAGATATGAGTTCACATAGATTTGAAGTGGGAAAAACATCACCAATTAATCTCTTAGTAGAACGTGCTTACTCGTATGGCTCATCAAAATCCTGGGACTGCAGATCCCGCAGCAGCTCCTTGAGTTGTTCTTGGTTCTCATTAGTCATGAATATCCTCTGCAAGGGCATGGTGCTCACCTCCGGCCTGATGCCGTCACCTGACTTTGGGCACGCACTGGTCCTTGCCAGGGACCTTGGGAGAGCCTTGCCAATGCTTTTCCCACTGCCTCTGCCGTCCCTGTCTCGATCTCTACCTCCTCCCCTTCCCCGACCTCCATCCCCACCACCTCCACGGCCGCTGCCTCGTCCTCTGCCAGGTCTGGACGAGATCAGGGTAAAAGGGGAAAGCAGCAGTAAATGAGCACACTGTGACATGGTTTACACCTGATAATTCCTTCACTATAAATATATACCTGCTGGGACGAGATGGTCCAAAATCAAGGCTGAAATCGTCATCGTCATCCCAACGACCAGCTCCTCCTTTCTTACCTCCACCTCCACCACCACCACCACCACCAGCTCCTTTAGGCTTGTTAAATCTCCCCCCTCCTCTGTTTGGTTTCCCACCCCTTCTCCTGGCATTCATGTTTCTGTTGAAACAGTGTCATCACAGGTAATGTATTTTTAAGCAGTCAAAGCAACACATCGTGGATCGCCTGAAACACACTACTGTCACACCAAAGTACACTCACCTCCAATCAGTGTCCTCTCATTGCAGCAAACACTCTGTGAAGAGAGACATAAAATGCATAGCTTGAAGAAATCGCCTGAACCCTGGGAGTATCCAGTAATTTTGAATGCACCAGAGAGAGCTGCTCGGTGCCGACCCGGGCAGAGCAAGCAGCTACTGTACATCCACTGCAGCGCAGAATCGCACATCGCTGTGGGGTGGCTTGTTGTGGCACTTCAGTTCAAGTGCGAGCAATGAGATGGTGGCTGACACACAGCGCTGGTGGCTACAATTACGCAATCAAACCGGGCAAGCAGACTAACAACCCAACGAGGGTGATGCCCATTTAACTCCACGCATGGCTGCCCGACAATGTGTTTAGTTAGCGAATTAGAAAAGTCCAGGATATAACTCGTGTCAGATAAATAACGTGGTACTGTGTCATGCAGTCTGGCACGTCAGTTAGTAAAGTGGCTATACTAAGCTTCGGCTAGCTAACAAGCTAACAGCTAGCAAGCTCACTCCTCACTTCTGATTTAACTAGCTAGCCGAGAGAAGCTTTCTCACAAGTCAAGTCGGGAGGTTTAAATGCTTGGGAGTGCCACAAGAAATTGAAAATATTTCATAAGCGATGAAATATAAAAAGTACTCGAAAAACTTAACTTTCATAACAAGTGTTAACAAACCTGAGACAGCTGTTCCGACCACCGGCAGCCTGCATCTCTTTCATTGGTCGAAACACAGAGTTCAAAGTTTCTTTTCCGGTGTCCGGTAACGTTTGAACAGGGAAACGTAATCATAATACTTTGTAAATGTATTATTTTAGCGTTATCTGTAGGTGGCAGGAGTAAATGAAAGGCGACATAAGTTTGGCCAAACTACATTTTTCTAAAAACAGTAACGCTAAAAAAAGGACTTTTTTGAGCTAAGTCAGCACCAAACCTGTAGCTATGGTAACTGCAGTTTGCGTCGCGCAGCCAGGACAGCACAGACTGCTTATTTTAGAGTAGTGAGGACTGCTTATTTTTAGGGCGTGCTTGCGAACAAATATGGCATGAAGTTTGCTTGTGTCATCGTAGCAACTTTGTTATTCAGTTGTTTGACTTGTCACGTTCCGTTAATTGGCCGGCACACAGCGTTTCCTGTCGGTTCTGACAGCCATCTGCTGACCGGGGGAAGCTGTCACGGATGTCTGGTAGGGTGTGATTGTGAAGATTCACACACACACACACACACACACACACACACACACACACACACACACACACACACACACACACACACACACACAAAACCTCTGTTTTTTATCTGTTGTCTAATTTTCATGATTTTCACTTTTAGACAAGAAGGAAAGTGATGATTTGACACCTCAAGGTGAGTAAGTGTCACACATGCAAATTGTGGATATCCATCTGACATCTTAGGTGCTTGAGGTAAATATGTCCACTTGTTTACAGGGGAAGAGCCAATAAAGGTGTCCTACATCTTCCCAAATGGGGACAGATACGGTGAGTGATAACTAATGATACAGCTTCACACATTTACATTCCAGTCCCATCGGTGTGTGTCAGCGTCTCTCCTCCACAGAGGGGGAGTGCAGCAGGTCTGCGTCAGGGGTGATGATGAGGAGTGGTACTGGGAAACACACCTCAGCAGGTGGTGTCATCTACACTGGGGAGTGGCGTGAAGACAAAGTATGTATTTACTGTCCTCTGATGTATATAAGGTTGGCTTTCCTCTGCGATTAGTCATGCACATGCTTGTCTCTCACAGATGCATGGCAGAGGGACCCTGCAGCATCCCTCTGGAGCCCTATATGAGGGGGAATTCAAAGACAACATGTACGACGGCGCGGGAACATACACATTCCCAGATGGCTGTACTTATAAAGGTCACTTTTGTGAGAACAGGTAAAAAGCAGTCCATTTTTTGGCACTTGCTGCGCCTTCCTTTTATGTTTTCTGAAAGGAGAGGCGTCCTTTATGTTTCCAGATGATCTCACTGTATGGCTGTGGTCTAATTAATGTAAAACGGTTAAGGTTAGCCCTCTTTTATCAGAATAAAACAGCTCCTGTTTCACATTTCCACAGCAATCAGTGCAACAGAGCTCTAAACTAGGTTCAGGGGAAATATTCAGACCCAAGTCTTGATGTGTTTTTTTCTTATTATGGCCATACAGTTACATCAAATGTTAAGCTTTTTCATGTCTTAACTGATGTGTTGCAGGTTGGAGGGGGAAGGCGCCTTCACTGACACACAGGGATTGGTTTGGACTGGGGAGTTCCATGGCAAAGCAGCCCTGGGCCTGAAAATGCAGCATTAAAACAACCATTACTGCACTGCACTGTAAATAAAACACTGTGTGATATATTCTATGTAAACTGTATTAGACTGTACTTTATTATCTAAAATTTTGCATTTATGACCCGTCTGTGCATGTGATAAACATATTCACTGCACTAAGTCCTTTCTGCCCACTCCCATGTGTTTCTGGCTATTGGTGGTTAAATTTCCATGCAATCAGTGAGTCATGTCTCTTGCCTGGAGTCACTGTCTCATCTGCATCTCCTGCTTAACTGGTCACGGTGCTCCGACACAGCAAGTGTCTCTTTGTATAAGCTTCACTTCACTCAGACAGCATCACACTGGGGTTATTTTTCCCGACCCTTTGTCGCTCTGCTTTTGTTTCGCTGCGAGAGGAGAGATGCATGACATGCTGCACTGACATAAATCTAGGAATACTAGTGGCAGGCTTGCTGAAGTTTGACTTCATTTAGACAACTTGTTCCATCTATGGAACAATAAGCATTATTTATCGCTCAAGGACAGAAAAATCTGAACAAAACCTCCAACCTCATTTCTCCCTGGTTATACCGTCTCTCAACTCTCAGGGTGAAGGACGAGTTTTACATCATTGCACCACCAGCCAATCACTGATGGGCATATGGTCACGTCCCCATCCACAACAGCTGCCTGAACTGCTGGAACATTGGCCCGAGGAGCAGTGTCAGGAGAGTGTGTGGTCAGTTTGACCTTCAGTGTTGGTGTGTGTATGCACAGTTTTCCACCATCGCACGACTCCTTCAGTTAATGAATAATTACTTCACAAACAATCACAACTGTTCAACATTGTTTAATAAGCAACTCTGATATTGTAATTTGTCATTCTATTGAATAATGCCTCTATGGATCTGTAATTGCACATACCCCTGAACAAATTCAGTATTGAGTATTTCTCTAGTAGACTATACAGATACGGAAATGTGTGTAACAAAAACACATTATACTGTAGTAACATCTATATAACATGAAACACTTACAATAAAATACTGTACCGGATACAGGAAACAGCTATTTTCATTGATTGTACAATTTTCAGGTAGAAAATAACATTTTTTTTTTGTATTGCAAACCTTCAGCTTTGACTTGAATGAAAATATGATCATGAAGGCAACAATGAAAATGGCACTCAAATTTGGCACAAGATACAAAAAAAACAACCTGAACTTGAAATGTAACGCATGAGTTATTGTGCTTAGTGAAGATGCGCAGCCTATGTAGTGTTTAGTGCTTCAGGTGTTACGTTAGTACAAGAGTGTGACCATAAACGTGTATTCATCTCTACAGGTAGTGAGCTAGATGATGGCAAGGAAGCTTTTAAAACCTTTTTCATATATTGTCTCCATAAACCTGAGAATCTATAAAGTATACAATATTATATATTTTTTTAGATTTCACCTTCCTGAAGAAGAAAAATAAATTCCTTGTAATGCAGAACACTGTGAGAGAAAAAAGTACACTTCTAATTGTGCTGGAAACATCATTAGACAAAGTAGCCATTCAACATATCATATTTAAATGTGAACAGGTACGGTGGCCATGCACATTTGCACAGAGACTGTGAAAATTATTGTTCTGTACAAACATCACACATGACTACTCTTGACCCCAGAGGTGAGTAGATTATCTGAATCGAGCAAGAATGATATGAGATTAAAAAACGAGACCATGCTTTTTGTTTTTCTGTGCTTCAGACATTTCCAGGAAACACTTCAGAGCTCGCCACTCTGGAGTCCCGCTCAGGTAGTTGGACGTGAAGGCCCGAATAAGGTACAGCGAAGACGAACTAGAAAAAAACAGCACCATTTTCGTGACAGCTGTGTTCTTCCAAGCAAGGGCGGCAAAGCGCTCACCAAGGCCTCCACCGGGGGGCTCAGCGGTTTACCTATTGTGCTGTTGCTGGGCAGACAGAGGGAGCCAGCAGGTTGAAGCAGGGGGTCACAATTATCTAGCTTAACCTTTAACAGAATTCCCACCACTCTGATCACTGCTGAGGGTCTGTTAGCCCCAGATGGTTCCACAGAAAAGCCGACAGGGTGGTTAACAGAGATCTGCAAAACAACGGGTTAGTTATATTCTGAAATTCTTTTCAGCAGCACTTGTAGGTGTTTTCCCCACAACAGCCACAAGGGGCAACAATGAGCCCATTCTACAGTCAGAAGACACTTTGATAAGCAGCACAAAAAGAGGTTTATGCTTTCTAGGAAGGATTTTCAAACCATATTTTAGGTATTAATAGAAAAAAAGCTAAGTAAAACTTAACTGGCTGATCTGGTAAGTGAACATCTGGTTAACCACCTCACCTGTTTCTATGGAGCCATAATGGGACTTCACGGTTCCATATGTGAACAGAACAAATCCTGCAATGACATCAGTGATTCACAGATTTGGAAGATACCTTGAATAGCAAAGATTCATATTCTATTAATCTATACTTCTACAAGTGAACAAACAGGATACCATTTCCTTCAGATTATTATTGTTTCTTACTTCAAACCATTTTCTCCACATTTGTCCATTTTCATTTGCTGTTTTTTTTCCTTTCTGCACACAGATTCTTTTTACACTCACAAACAAACCCATACCTATAATTATAGCTGGTATATTTCTTTTTTGGTGACATATCACATGAGATCATGAAGCCATATGTATGAATGGCTCCCACTTCTACATTTGGACTATCAAAAATGACCCTGTGGTTTGCTTCCAGAAGGCCTTTTTTTCCAGGAAATACATAAAAAAACTTTCAAATCCATCACCGACAAACTACAACCTGATACCTACAGCAGGCTTTATGTTAAAATAATAAAAAAAAAACATACACTTGTTAAAAATCATTGAAATTTACATCTTCGTTCAAAAAAATAATCGTAAAATCTTAAACCCACACACATTGATACAAATAAATAGGAAAACATCACTCGGGACTTGAAAAAGCACCAACATTTTAAAAAGGGGGACATATAAATTGACAAAGTGGTGAAGATGCTTTTGTCACGTGACACAGGAGGGGGCACTATAACTGGCCGAAACAGTCTTCTGCTACAGCGGTTTCTTCTAAACTGCTACCTCTGGTCCTGCCTGTCAAGTCCTTGTGCGTTCACAGTAGTTATAGGCACATCTTAGTGTCAAGTGTGTGTGTGTGTGTGTGTGTGTGTGTGTGTGTGTGTGTGTGTGTGTGTGCGTGCGTGTGTGTGTGTGTGTGTGTGTGCACCATCTATTTTTGGCGAGCTCACAGTAGGAAGCTCCATTTCTCGTCCAATTTGCTCCATTTCACCCTTCATCTTCCATCTTCTTCTATTACCGGACAGGCAGAGGCTCCTCCATCTCCAGCTCCTTCATCTTCACCCTCCCCCCATCCCTCCATCACTGATGCACCGTCTCCTCCTCTCCCCAGGCTCCTTTTTTGCACCACTAACACACCCTAGAACTACTCCGACAGGCTCGTATGTGATCTCTCCACCGCCCCCAACGTTCTCCCTCCCCCTCTGTCACGGATTCTGCAGCAGCCCCTCCCACTGGATGGGCTGGGAGAAGACCTCTCTCTCCAGCCACATCTCGTAGCTGTAGTGGAAGTCCTCAGGCAGCTCCACGCGCTGGCCCAGCACGCTCTGCAGGCAGTTGTCCACAGGCGTGAAGTCCCCGTTCTTGTTCTTGTCGTAGCGGCGGCTGTTAAACTTCTCGATGCTCTCCCGCAGGGCGCACTCCTCCGCCTGGAAGTCCCAGGGCCGTGCATCAATATCTGGGATGCGGGGACAGAGGAGAGGGCGCTTAATCGATCTTTTTTAATGAATGCTCACACACACACCTTTGTTTCCATTTGCTACCACTTCCCCACCTTATTCTTTCATCTCTCTCTAACGCTCATGGTGACAGATCACTTGCTCTCCCACAAGGGATGGTGACCCTGAAAAGTCCCCCTTTCACTGTTGCCATGGCAACACAATCCAGACTGTTCTCTGGTGACTGGTGGAGCATTGTACTGCACACACAAACGCACACACACGTATGCATCTACCATTAATTCTATAATTTGTATTTATTAATCTGAAATGTCATGTTGGGTAAATGTGTTCTCTGTGCTGCAGTCTATGAATCAGCTCTGTGTGAGGGCAGAGGAGGACTGCTGGGACTAATTATCTCCAAGACCACTTCATTTATGAAGATCTGAGAGGTCAAATGAGTCCAGGAGAATGATGAATCAGTGTGTGTCAGTGTGTGTTCTAAGCACTGGAGAGGAGCCAATCTAATGTGAGAGTCTTTGACACTCTTTCTTTTAATTAAAGCTACATTTGATGTGAGAATACACCTTATGTATCACCATAAAACATCCCATCTGTACCAACTGAGATGTTGTTTGAAAAAATGCAGAAACTCAAGCATGTAACTTGTAATAAACAGTTGAATTTACCGTTTCCGTAGGCCCAGTCGTCATTGAGCCTGTGGCGGACCTTCTGGTAGATGGCCGACATGGTCTTCATGTTGCTCTTCCTCCACTGGCGGCCCAGGTACTTGGTCTGGATCTTGAGCAGCTTGAGAACGTAGAGCTGCATCATGGCCTGCTTCACCTTCAGAGCTCTCTTCAGGATGGGGGCAGACTTGAACACCACCAGCATCTGAAAAGGGGAAACGAAATTGACCAGAGGAGCTCATTTGAGCAAGCTGTGCATGTCTTCTACCACTGCAGGCAAAACATCCGTCCATGGCTGGAATGAGACCTTAATGGAAGCCTTGCTCACAGCCTGAAAAACACCCATCCTGACAGCAAGAGATGAATCACTGACATTTGCTCTTCATATTGCCTTTATTGATAATTTAACTGTTGTTGCGCAGTATCCCGATGAAAACGGCTGTTCTGTGCTGATGGATGTGCACCACCCCATAACAGGACAATTTATTTTTATATTCCCTTGGCACATCCAAGAGCCCATTGCCCTGCTGGGTCCTTCAGTGTGCACTCAGATGCTGATGGGATACACAGATGGTAGATCTAGTCATGCATCCAGTTCATTAATACATTCAGTCTAGTATTAAGCATTAAACTTTTTAATAGAAATGCAAACTTTAAAAGCTTGATGATTGAATCTGATTTATCAGATACATTAGGATGGACAGGTTGAAAGTTCCACCCTTCCACAATTACTCACCATTGTCCTGGAGTGTTTCCACTTGGTTAGCTTGTTCAATATTCTCAGCAGATTGATACAAGAAAACAGGTTTCTCCAGCAGAACTGGTTGCTGTCTCCTGCCTCCTAAACCAACACACACATACAGACCACACGAAGGTCACTATGACGCCTGGAAGGCTACTTTACTCGCTGACCTTCATCCAGCGAGGATCAATCAGACTCCCACTCACCAGGCTCTCGGCTGTGAGCTCAGGCATCTCGTGGACCACGCAGTGGGGAAAGTCCAGCACACATATGCTGCAATGAAAACACACACGGACATACAATAACACAGTTTTTCTTTCACACCTGAATCTGCTGTCATTGCATTGCTGCTGTGATGCCATCTGTACAACCTGCCCATAATACTTGGTTACCTGTGTTGCCAGCGGGTCCTCAAACACTGAGCATATTTTTAAAGGTACAGTACAGAATACTGAAACTGGACATACAGTTTTCCTGTGTCTCCTGCGCCAAACCAAGCTCGCCACGATTGCAGTGCTTTCTGTGAGAGGACAGAGTCAGGCAAAGGGATCCTACCTGTTTTTGGCACTGATGTAGGACATGATGTTCTGATTGAAGAACTTGAGGATGAGTGGGATACAGTTGGCAAACACCAGGTGCTGGGAGACTATCTCGAACTGCAGGGAAAGAGGAGGCGGCAGCGTTGAATAGTTAGAGAGTCTGAGTCTGGAAAACAGCATCGCCTTAAAATCTAACTCTTATGAATGTCTCTTATGATATTACAGTTCCTCTTTTGCGGTGCTTTCTGGGTGAGATCAAGGACATTTGATGAAACCCTGCGAGGGAAACTGGGAAAAATCCATGTCTCAGAAAAGAATAGAAGGGAAAAAAAATAATCCTGTTGCCAATAATCCTTTGTCATTGATGAGTTTCCTGTGTGGGGATAAGGTCAGGGTTCAGGGGATTTTTGGTCTCATGCAGCAGCTGTACAAATCCGTCACTTCATCCAAGAAGCTTTACTATGATTAAAAACAGAAGCAATTCCCCTGCTGAATCATGAGCTCATATTTCAGTATGTTATTGACAGTGGTTGATTAAAATGCACTATATTTTAATGTTTCTTCAATGAAGGATTTAATAAGTTTATCCTTAAAAACGGTTCTTATAATGCAGCTTGTGTGGTTGTCAAATAATGTAGAACTGTAATCGAGCTGACGTCCCACTGCAGCTGTTAATCTGTCTGCATGTAATCTGCTTTTGTTGCAGCAGAGGGCGCTACAACTATGACTCTACAGAGCAGTCAGAGCGTGAAGGAATGGCCCGTCCCAGCAACAGAAAATATCCCTGTGAAATATGAGTGAAGCAAAGTGCAACTGATTGTGGAAATAAAGCAAAGAGAGCAGATTTTAGAGCAGAGGCTGACTTTCAATCTGTTCTCTGTCCTCACTGAGACGAATAGACCGACTGTGAGAGTGTCAGGCTGATGCATGAGGTTGTGAGGTGCGAGTGGAGGGTGGAGGTCCAAAGATGGGGGTGTAGAGGAGGATGAAAGGAGGAAAGTAACTGCATGCTTGACTGGATAATCAGGTGGAGGGCAGTGAAGGTAAGCATGGCGAGGGGGGGGTGCATGGACGCTGTATGTGTGTGCTAGCTTAGTGCTATGTTGGAGGAGAGAAAGATGGTGATGTGAGGCGCCTGTAGGAGGGAGGACTGGAGGTGTTTGTGCAACCTGATAAACATGGTTGAGTTTGAAGTGCTTGAGGAGCAGCAGCAGCAGAGCAGAGATGGCCTTGACGATAATTTCCTTGTGGCGGTTCACGTCAATTCCCAGCTTCATGCTCTGAAGGACTGTGATACTGGAGGACACACACACACACACACACACACACACACACACACACACACACACAAACACAAACTGTAAGGCCTTCAGGTCCAGTGATAATAATAATGCAGCCTTGCCTCAATAAAAGAAAAACATAACCATTAAGAGACAAACTGTTCACTCTGCTTTGAAAACAGTCTGACTAATGTGTTGATGATGCATCAGAGGACGTTCCAGAAAGAGGCGGCAAACTGAAACTGAAAAGTGTCCAGCATCAAACAAGGCTTCAAAGGTAGAGATTTGAGCCATGAAAATGTCAGACGGGTTTGGGAATTTTTTAAGTTGGGTGGTTTTCATTCTGTTCTCAGCAGGAAACAGTCTGTCAGCTCTGGTTAAGTGTCAGCTACTCTAAAACTGGGCCATACTGCAGACCAAAAACAGCACAGAATAAGAGGATTTTCAACAGTATTCCATCAACCTAAACATGACAGGAAAGTTATGTGAAAAGATGGTCGTCCTCACAGTTTATTTTTCCTGTTAGTTCCCTTTATTTGGAGCTCAACAAGTAGTTGTAAACAGTGTTGACATTTTATAACATGCAAGAATATTTTATCCTCACCTGCCTGATCTAAATGAGCCTCTAAATGTCTGCAGATGCATAACAACAGCATTTTAGAATCAAATAGCCAAACTGCAGCAGTCTTTCTACTTACGGCATCTCCTCGGGGAGCACATCAGCCAAGATGTTAATGGAGTCAGTTTTGGCTTTGGACGTTGGAGCTGCAGCCAGCAGCAGCTTCAGGAGGGCAATCTGTCCCAGGAAACAACAACATATTATCCTTGGCCCTGTTTGAGATCTGTGTTTTGCTGTGGAACAGGTAAAATGTGATTCTAAGACCGCTGGATAATGACTGTGTGCTCACATAATTAGCTGGCTACACAATTTTAAGCCAAACAGAAACACATTTGGGAGCAAAATAATGGGAATCCAGAGCCAATAACTGCAGTTAGAAGTGCAGGACGAGCCACTCACCACATACTGGGAGAGGTTAGGAAGCATGCCCAGGTACAGCATCTCTGTTGGTGTCTCCTCCACCTCCTCCTCGCCCTACACACATAAAACCACTGTATACTCACAACACTCACATTTCAGGAAGTTTGACTAATTATTCATCAATCGAATATTCACTTTATTTATCCATGTAGCTTTAAAACACATCTATGTCAAGCCATGGTGACATTACTGACCAGGGTCAGTGGACACTGCTGCAGCTCCTCCTCCCGTTTGATCTGGACCTCAGCGATGGACACATATTTGTGCTGGAGAGGAGAACAACACAATATAACACAGATTATAGACAACCCAGATTCCAAAAAGCTGAGACTTTGTGCAAAACTAAACAGAATGCAATCATTTGCAAACAATTTTCCAAAGTGTTCCTGAGTCAATGCAGTAATGTCCTTTATACAATCATGTGTACACAAAGTAGTGAACTTGCTGTGAATTAAATGTATGTAAAGGTGTTTGAAGAAGAGTTAATTAGCATTGCTAACTGACACCCGAAGGGATATTTCTCTGTGTAAGTACACTACTCGGCTTGTTTAAAGAGGAAGTATGGATTCTTAAGCGGGATGTCGATGCCAGCAAGGGAGTATTGATTGGGGAACACTGTGGCCACGATGAGCCAAATCAAAGGAAAAAGAAATTGGGCATTTGGAAAGGTGACTGAAAAAGGCCTGAGAATATGATGCTGCATGACTTCCCCTCTTACCTGCTTAAGAGTCTTCACACTCTCATGGATGGGTCTGGGCAAGCCCACCAGGGTCTCTATGTCACTACAAAACAGTAAACATCATTACACCAACTGACAAAAGACAACGTTCAGAATATTTTACTGTCTCAGATGAAATACCTACTTCCCCAGAGTAAAACCGATGAACTTGTTCCTACTGGTCTCAAGGAAGTGCTCGATGTCTTTCTCCCTGTACGTACACACACACACAGACTCCAGTCAGATTTTGGATTCACGAGAGAACACCTGCCGCCACAATGCTGCATGTGAACGAGCAACTAAACAGCCATTTTTCTGAGGAACACTCACATGTGTGCACACACCCACGCAAACAAGTACAAGAGTGCAGCACACTGCATTAGCTTCCTCCAATCCCATCAATCACACTGCTGCTGTGTGTGTGTGAAGGTTTCAGAGCCTCCCACTGATCAGTACTTTATCAGCTCTGTGTGTTGCAGCACTTTGATCCAAAAGCACCTAATGATAAGATTCACTAAAGAAGAGACAGAATATAGGTTTTCTGATGATGAATACATGACAAACGCTGTGCTGTGACGTGTTTGTGTCCTCTCTCGGATGCATTATTCATGTCTCCAAAGCAGAGGCAGCACCCTGGGAAGACACACATGCTACCGCCTGGAATACACAGATGGAGAGCGTATTGCTAGATGATAGCGAGGAGAGAAAAGCAAGAGAGAGTTTTCTAATTTTGTTTTTTAACTCCTCAAATGGTGGCATAGAATCAGGGTGGGAAACTGACAGCAGCTGCCAGCCAAATGGTGTAAAGTCCTGGCTGTGGGAGGGAAGTTTCTCTACTCTAGTGGTCAAAATGGCAGGTGGCCAACCATCATATGGAGGTTTTATTCAGTGGGATGAGAGCTAAGTGCTTTAAGACTAATAAAAAAATCTGACATTTTGAGCAAGTAAAGCAATGAGTGGCAGTATTATTTTTCATAGAAAGGTCTCACTGAAGCTGTTTTTAATGCCATTTGGGTTGCATGATCTGTGTTAACACTTCCTCCCTGAGTTTTGGGATTGTGTGTGGATATAATCAGTGTAATTTATCCTGAAGAAGAGCAGAAACAGAACTGTGAGAGGGCACGTTAAGCACTTTTCAGACTTTGAGAACAGGCACAGGAGTGCAGCTTTGAAGTGTTAACACTCTAAAAATTGCAAATACTTTTTCCAGTGAATGGGTATTTATTCCAGACTGTTAAAAAAGAATAAAGCAGGGCAATTAACCTGACTTTAGGGGCCCAGGGAAGGCCCTTGGGGAAGTTGACCCTTTCTGTGGGAGGTCTGAGGGGAGGTGGCGGAGGCGGCGGCTGGATGATGACATCGCGGTCCAGGGGGTCCACCTCGCCCTCGATGCCGCTGTCTGTGTCCTCGGGGTCCTCCTCCTCGTCCCTGGCGTCGTCGTTCTTGAATGGGTCCCGCTCATTGTACGTGTCCAGGCTGTCCTGCTTCACCAGGGGCTGCAAGGGAGAGAGAGGACAGGCGGTCAGCTGCACTGGGAGGTCAAGAGTCACAAGACCTATAAACACACACCGAGGCGTAATTAAAACTGGAAAATAACCCAAATCCACCATGTAGTGTATATTACCTTTAATCCCTTAACATGCTGTTCATTGTTCCAACTCTTTTTATTTTCCCAAAACAACCAAACATGTCACAAAGTTGCAGGAAAAGCATGATGAGATTTCCATCTGGTGGAAAGGTGCAGCCATAATAAATTCAGTATTTTAGGCACTCTCATGTCCTTTATTCTGAAAAGGTCAAGTTAAAGGAGACTGCTGATTTCATTTTGAGTTATGGCCAACATGCAATACTGGTGTTTTCATCTACTCTGCATTATTATATTTTGCAGTGCATTATATATACAGTATTTGATATCTCCCAACTGCACAGTGCACAGACACAATTGGCATTCAGACTGCAGCTTTAGTCTCAGGGGACCAGATAAGGTGAGTTTGTTGCAGACAAAGCGTTACAAGCTGCTGACAGAGGTGTCTCTGACAGATATTGACCACATTGAAAATATACTGCAAGCAGCCTAACAAATAAAACCTAAAATTCCTGTTAAGGGGATAGATCGAAAGGAAGCATGAAGGTTTGCATTGTGTACTGGAACACACTAACGCTTTTGAACGTTTTGGGAAATCTGCTTATTCTCTTTACTTGCAGAGAGTTTGATGAGAAGATTGATACCACTGTCATCAAATATGAGGCTAAAGCCAGAAGATGGTTAGCTTCATTAGCTTAACATGAAAACAGGAAACTAAACTTCCACCTCCTTAGCTTACTAACTAAAAGGTTATATATATCTAATTTGTTTATTCAGTGCAAAAAAACAAATCTAAAAGTTGTAGTTTAACACCTTTAACACCTTTCTCAAAGGGGAAGGACAAGGACGGCTTTCCACAGCAACCGCAAGCAACATTTCTGATTTAACTTACCACACATCTGCGCTTCAAAAGATACAGGAAAATGCAAGCAAGGCCCAATAAGGCTAAGACTTTATATGGAGCTCTTATCTACAGACAGAGCCATTTCAGTTCAAGAGCGAAACACACATTCACACACACCTCAAACAGTTTCTCCGATGAATGACCGTGGAAACAGTGCAAGCGTCAGGCATGAGTCAGCGTTCTGGACATTAGTTGAGCTAGTGCAGTGGATGTATGGCGCGCCAGTGGTGGTACCAACGCCAGACTACGTGAGGAGTACAGTGAGTGTATGGTGGGAAGGAGGGCGGGAGGGAGGAAGAGGTGAAACCGTGTTGTGAGCCATTCTCTATGGAGAAGCCATTCACTGCTATGTGGGAGGTAAAGCTAGTGTTCTGCTGTCGGGGTTAGGGGACAACTGCTTTCAATGACATCCATTTAAGAGAGAGATCAGATGAAACCCAAATACAGCACCTACAGAAGAGGAAAGATCTCAAATCACCTCCTCAATGAATGCATTTTCATGACATTGACCCCTAGTCCAGAGTCTACAGTGCAAGGTGACAAACCTGGTAGCAATGTGATGGAAACTACAGGGGAGATGCTACTACAGTAATGTCTGCTGTGACTGTCTTTATGGGACAGTGGATAGTGACTGCTCCAGCACCAATGACAACAGCCAGCAAGTCAGCCCTGTCTCTCAAACCCCGCCCCCCCTGTACTGAGCAGGCAACAGTGGTGGAGGAGGAGGAGGAGGAGAGAGAATTAGGGTGAGGAGAAGAGAGGAGGGACAGTATGAGGGTGTTGTTGGATGTGAGGAAGGGGATGAAAATGGTGGATTAAGCAAGGGATGGAAGGAGGACAGGAGATTGGGAAGAGGGGGAGGAAGGCGAGGAGCAGGGAGATCAAGGGAAAGAGGAGAAATATAAGGAGGAAATGGAATGTAGGAAGAATTAAGGGCATAATTAGGATGGGAGTAAGATGGAGAAAAGAGGCATGTATAGATGAGAAGTTAAAAAATTTAAGGGAATAAAGGGAAGAGAAAAATAGGAGATGAAAGGAAATGGTGAATAACAAAATGAAAGAAAACATGCAGGTGGCAATGATTAAATTACAGGAACAGTTCAGCATTTTGGGAAATGCAGTTGTCTGGGTTGCAGGAGAGAGTTAGATGAGGAGATCAGTACCAATCTCATGTGTGTGCAACCAGCAAAGACTTCAGGAAGTAACTGCCCACTTCCTGCGCCTGTAAAATCACAAACTGTTGTTTTTTGTCCAGACCAAACAAATGATTTTTTGTAACTCTGGACAGGGACGGGCTAAATGTTTCCCCCTGTTCTCAGTCTTTACGCTAAGCTAAGCTAACTGGTTGCTTGCTGTAGCCTCATATTAAGCTTTCAGGCACAAAAGTGGCATCTGCCTCCTCATCTAACTCTCGGAAAAATGAAAAGATGTGTATTTCCCAACTGTTAAATTATTCCTTTTAGTACTGGAAATGAGGCAGAAGCAGGATTGCACCAAAACCACTTTGAATATTTTGATTTCTTTCATAAGACACTAGAGATTTTGCCCAGCAGTTTCGAGTGTAAAGATTTATATAGAGTGTAATTCAACTTCCTTTTCCAAAATGCGCAAGGGCAGAATTCTACATGTTAACTATTGCTTTCTCAGTTTTGGTGCATCCTCATATGATTAGATGAGGGTAAATGACAGGAGAAGAGAAGAAAAGATGAAAAGCAGTGAGAGAAAAGAAGGTGGCGGGGATCTGGGAGAGGAGTGCTAAAAGTCCAGCTCAATGCAGAGAGAAAATGCAGAAGGAAAAAGAGGGAATTGATGGGTAAAGACCTGCTTCTTGGGAAAGGGACTGTCTCCTTCCAAGCTATCAACAAAGGCACTCTGTGGGAACACAAGGAAGAGGGGCAATGAGACACCAGAGGGTAATTAGAGAGAGAGAGCCTGTCCAGTCAAAGCTCTACTAAAAACAACGGGCGTGGAATTCTCAAAGCCGTCCCAGCGCCAATATCATCTGAGGCATCGCTGGCTTACAACAGAGAAACAGTGATGTTGGCACTGAAGAACTTTTGGGAAAACCTGACCCAGCAAGAGTTAGAGGGTGAGCCACAGAGGGAATTCTATAGGATCTATTCACTACAAACAGGTGAAGCTGTTCAACAGTACAAAGGTAAATAATGGAAAAAACAGTCGGAGGCACAAACACACTTTCCCCCCTGTGTTACTGAGGAAGATAAAGAGCTCGCACAACACTGGCACTACCAAGTGCATTGGTCACCGTGTGTTCTTTCTTAGCTATAAAAATACAGTGAAGACCTTAAATATGTGGCATCTGCACTCCTTCATACTAAAATGTTGCATTTATGTCCCCTTGTTTAAATCTGTGTGTGTATTTGAAGAGAGGCACTTCTGTGTGAGGACAAACATAATGCGTGACTGTAAAGTAATACATGTTTTATCCATGCCACACTAATAATACGCTCTGAATGT
Organism: Chaetodon trifasciatus; assembly: GCA_037975065.1. Taxonomy (NCBI): domain Eukaryota; kingdom Metazoa; phylum Chordata; class Actinopteri; order Chaetodontiformes; family Chaetodontidae; genus Chaetodon; species Chaetodon trifasciatus. The sequence continues at coordinate 5,459,548 of JBBMOE010000040.1, forward strand.
GTTGGGGGTTGGGGGTTGTGTACCCTGCGGCTGCGGCGGCCTCTCTTCTGCTGCTGCTGCTGTTCAATGAGCTCCATGGCAGAGGCTGGAGGCGAGGCTGCTCTCATGGCCCTGACCACCTTGATGCTGTCCTCTGGCAGCGGGGGCAGGTTCAGACGCTCCCGGCCCCGCACCTTCATCTCCTGGAGCTCCTCGAAACCGCCCAAGGTGAACTGCAAGATAAGAAACACAGAGATTCACAGCCTGTTGGCACAAATATGCAAAGCTCTCATTATGGCCCCGTAAGCAAATTAAAAAAACGATGATGCAGGAATAGATTTCTGTGCATTATGTGTCAGTGTGTGGTGGCACTCACCAGTATTGTCTTCCAGAGCAGCAGTAGTACTTTCTTCATAGGGAAGTGAGGGGCGTTCATGCTGCAGAACTTGGTCACCATGGTGAAGAGGAGGAGGGCGAAGGGTTCTCCATTGTACAGAGGTGCACCTGAGGGGTCAAAGGTCAAAGCTAGTGTTTTTGGCTTGGATGTATGGATATATGAAAGCACTGTTTAGAATTGTGCAAGTAAACTTACACAAAAATGTGGTTAGATCAAAGGAATATACATTTCTAATTTTAACTTTAATAATTCTAATTTTTCTAATAGACTACTTGTCTTGACACACACACACACACCTAGCTCATTCTTGAAGGCCTCTCTGGCTGCTCTCCACTCAGGTCTGTCATCCTCTGTTTGAACTCGAATCGTCTCCACCATCAGGTACATGATGCTCAGCAGCACTCTGCCATGAAAAGAAACACACAGGACTTAGCTTGACCGTGTGTGTGTGTGTGCGTGTGTGTGTGTGTGTGTGTGTGTGTGTGTGTGTGTAGCAGGCATTTAATTTGTACCTAAAACACTAATGATGGGCCTAAAAGGTCTGCAAGTACAATAATACGATGGAGAAAATGATGAGCAACAAAGGGCAAGTGCAAGGACCAGAGGATGATTTCATGCAATCTGCTTGTGAATAGAAGTATGAGAGGAAGTGATTTCTGTGCTCCGTCGGGATAATGCACCATCTATTCATAATTACCTGATGTAAGTCAGGCAGTGTTTTGTGCATTAAATACTTTGTTCGCTCAACAAAGCCTTGCACTCTGTTTAAAATGACTATAATGCTTTTCAATTTTGGAGCAGCAATTAGGTGCAAATCTACAGCTTTAGCCTGTAATTATCTGTAAGTGTTCAACTGGGGAATGCATGTGTGTATGTGTGTGTGTTTGTGCAGAGGGGTGTTGTGTTCAAAAATCAATCCCATTAAGCAGAGGCAGAGATTGAAATTAAATGTGAGGGAAAGGGACATGGAGTACAGATAAATTTTGCTGATTAGGTGTGCGTGCTTGTGGCCGGACAACAGAAAGGGAAGCATGAATAACACTGAGCAAGGCTGAAGACGAAAAATTCAAATATTTTTGCACGTATTCCTGCTTCTGTGAAGTGAGGAGAATGCAGAGCAGGCTGTGAGTGATGTGGTTATACTGCTTACTACCTGAGCTCTGTGCTGTCTGCAAGAGAGATGGCAGGCTTCCTCACTGCACTGCTGCACGCCTGGTTATTACTGCAGACACAAAAACACAAGTAATTGCAGCATTTGAGTGTTTTATTTGAAAAAGAAGAGCCGTTCTGTGCACATATACAATCAATTCTAACATGGATGAGAATAGAAATGATCATGAGGATATAATGATGCAGAGTTTTAACCTCACACAACCAGACTCTCATTTCTACTTTGGTGCCTTCGTGCTTTTTGTACAACCAGCCGTGCCTTCCAAAACACCATGTGTGCGTTTGCATGATTGGCTTGCTTACACTGCTTTGCTGTGCAGCATGGTGATAGGCCAGACTGTGCCTTGATGCCTGAGAGCAGCTTATGTAACAACAAAGAAGCGCTGGATCCCAAGTGAGACCGAGACCAGCAGCAACAAAGATGAGCTGAAGGAGCCGCTGCCACACTGTGTCCTCATCGGGGGGTTTGAGACGTGGATCACAGGCGGTGCGTTTTCTGTACTCCTGCATTTCACTCTCTCTCTTAATGTCTTTCTATGCCCACAAACCTCCTCTCGCTCCAGTGAGCGCCTCGAACCGTGAAGAGGAGATGGAGGATTTGGGAGGGAACAAGAAAGTGGACATGCTGAGGGACCAGAGCTTCAAACATGGCAGGAAACTGAGAGAATTTTGAGCTTGTAAGTGAGAAAGAAATACCGACTGTTTGAGGACTTGCACTTATGACTTTTCAGTTAATATGACAACCATTAGCCCACCCTGCTGCCTATGAAAGACCTCCAGATTTCAAAGATAAAGATTTCTTTTATCTGACAAACATGGCCCCCTCCCTTCCTGTATCGCCGCAGGCCCTCGCTCAAGGGGGAGGCAAATTCTAAAAAGACGTGAGGACTGTTTTGCACGTCTCTGAGGGCTCAACTGCACAGTCTATTTCAATGGCTTTGCTTGCCCATCATGCCACTTTCTTTTACCCTCTGTTGTAAACATGAGCAGCAGGTCTGTCATCTCACCGCAGAAATCCAAGGTGAAAGTGCACATTCGGTGTATTCCACTCACTCTATCTCCATGCTCAGCAGCTCCAGCAGGGCCGTGAAGATGCCCATGTCGTAGAGCAGAAAGACATTGTGTCTGGACCAGTGGAGAACATCCACCTCTGTGTCACACTCATCGAACACTCCTGCAGAAAAAGGCACGAGGTGTTTTGTTAGATTGTTTTCAATGTGGTATATGTGTTAATAATGTACATTATATTTTGTCTGTTTGGTTTGTATGACTTGTGCATCATACTATATGTGAAATGTGTGCTATTCCTCAAAAAAGCATACTTTAGCTAATATAATTTCACATTAGTGTCACTGTATGCTGTACTGACAAGTACATTAGGAGCAAGGACGGCCTATTACCATTACCATGACCTTCAGAGGTAAATAAAAAGTGTGTGGGCACAGACCTAAATTAACTGCTACAATCTCACAGCCCGTGGGTTTTATACACAAAAGACACTGTCACGGCTAACAAGAAAACATGAATAGACGGGCCATCATTAATTATATAAGTAACATCTATGCTTTTTCCTTTTTCTGCATTGAATGAGGTCTACTGCTGGTTACAATGTGCTGGGCCTACGCACCCTGAGCCAGGTAGAGGATGGCCCGGGCCACCTTTAGCCTCTTGTCTCTGTCCGTCACCTCCAGCGCATCCAGCAGCCGCATCACATACGCCCTCTGCTCCTCCACCGTCAGCTCAATCCACCTCCTGCCTCGAGCTGCAGGAAGGACACAACAACACACACTTTTAGTATGCTCTTCCTCTGCCTCGGACAAGTCAGTGTCGGCCTCGATTATATGTGTCCACATTAAGTTTTGGGGAAAGGGGAAACACAAGGAGAGAAAGGTTAAAATGCTCATATGGTTTGGTTAAAGTGACTGATGGGCAGTTATGGGGATAATGCTAAACTTCTGTTTAGCCGTTTACCATTTTGTTTTTTGTTTACCATACTTGTGTAATTTAGGGCGAGTTTGACCACCTGTTATTTCTATCAGTCACATCCACACATAATTAACATACTGCATACTCAGAAACTTATTGTAGTCATACTCATTAGCCAACTGTAATTATCATACTTGTTAGTTTCTGTATAATCATACTTCATTTACTGTAGCTATCATGCTTGTTAGCTTACTGTATGCTCATACTCATTAGCTTACTGTAATTATACTGTTAGCTCTCTGTATTTATCATGCTTGTTAGCTTGCTGTATGCTCATACTCATTAGCTTACTGTAATTATACTGCTAGCTTTCTGTATTTATCATGCTTGTTAGCTTGCTGTATGCTCATACTCATTAGCTTACTGTAATTATACTGTTAGCTTTCTGTATTTATCATGCTTGTTAGCTTGCTGTATGCTCATACTCATTAGCTTACTGTAATTTGTTAGCTTTCTGTAGTTATCATGCTTGTTAGCTCACTGTATGCTCATACTCATTAGCTTACTGTAATTATACTGTTAGCTTGTTAGCTTACTGTGTTGTTACACTTGTTTGCTGACTGCACTTATCATACTCATTATCTTTTCTATCAGTCACTGAACTCGTTATCTTCTTTTTTCTTGTTTAAACACTTTATTTACACTAAAGTGTATCACGTTCTGTAATGTTCTCGAGAGCAACACCACAATGCATAGTAAACTTTCCAAACTGACTTCAAGTCTGCATCTTCTGCAGGTTAGGGATCCATTAAATGACGTCATTCGGGGTATAGCCTCATTTCTGAGAAGTGCTTTAATGCTACAATCTTTCACAGTGTTCACAGCAATCTTGTTACAGTGTGTGTTTAAATATAGAAACTGACTTCTGCTTTGATCTGTCACTAGATTTTAAAACTATCCTCAGGCCCATTGGATAAGCTCTGGAAATAGCTGAAAGCTACACTGAAGCATACAGAGCAGTAAGTCACAGTTTATGTATATACAATAAAGCAATATTATTAAGACTAGCATAAACTGAGTCTGACCTAAATCAGATCTCAAACTACCACATAAAATACAACACTAAAAGAAATGTATGCCTTTCTTGGCAAGGACTCAAGCCTATTTTTCCCATAGTGTTAAGTCCTCTATTCTTAGACTCTTCACCTGATTATGCAGACAGTATTAGGCATTAAGAAGCATAACATCATAATGATCAGCAGAGCTTAGATCTTCTTCTACTTAAGAGTCTCTGACTTGCACTGTCTACTCAAGCACTGTCCTCAAAAATTGTGCTTTTCTTCGGCGAAGATCTTAAATTACATGTGCTGTGATAATCACAGTGATTAGGATTGGGAATTTATGAGTGATGGTAAAAAAAACTCTGATGAGCAAACTGTCAGTAGCACTGACAGACGCACAAACAAAGAGCACAAGTCAAACAGGAAACCATCTTCTCAGCTAACATACATTGCTTACTGAACACACACGCACACACATACGCACACGCTAATGAAAGAACTGTGATGCAAAGAGGCAGCTCTGTGCTCTATCTCTGTAAAACAGCAGCCAAAGAGGCTCTCATCTAATCCTGCTATTCATTACCACTCATCTTGAAGAGGAGGTGACAGATAAAGAGGACGAAGCTCGCCTCCCTCTTTTCTCTATCGTGTGTGCCACAGTCACTTGAGACCTTTACGCCGTCTTGCAACCAAATGCACTAAATTACGGAAAATTTCACCAAATTCCACACAAGACAAGGCATGATTAAGAATATCAGGTGTACAAACGTTGTATTTACACATGACCTCTTGTCAGACTGACGATAATTCGCGTTGGAAAAGCCGCCTTGTTCTTGGTAACCAAACATTAATCACATGAACAGGATCAGGCCCTCCCATCTGTATCTGTAGGGATATTCATTCTTTGAACAGCTTAAAAGAGCACAGCTTTGATCACCCTCACCTCACACAGGTCGGAGTAAAAAAAAAAAAAAAACAACCCCAGCAGAACTCTGCAGAGCGGCGCTGGCTTGTGTCGCACTTCGGAGGTGAGACAACTGAGCTGAGCTGAGTTTTAACACAGCCATTGTAACATGAATACACCTTCACTTTTTCCATTTAGTCCTTTCACTTTAAAATTACCTTCAGCACACATTTTATCGTGTTTGCACTGCGTCACTAACATTTTGTTTTGTTAACCTTCACCATCTCACTCATGGATGCTGTTATCAAGCGCTAAACTGAAGCCAGCGGGGACATTCAGAGCTGCACAAAAGGATCTGTCAGTCAACAGCAGTTGCACCATTGAAAGAGCCATCAAGGTCTGTGCGATAAACAGTAGCAACATGAGGCAGCAGCTCCAGTCCACTGGCTGTGGGCTCCTTTGTGTTTTCTTGTGACCCCATGTTGCGTCTCAAACGCGGTACATGCAGCTCAGTTTCACCTCTCTCCACCTGTGAGCCACTGGCATCCTGCAGGTAATCTAAACACACTGAGGGGTGTGCAGAAAGCTAATCCACAACCATTTAATAAACCATACGATTTCTCTCCCTATCGCACACACACACACACACACAGTACCATGGCTCCTGAAGTCCTCCTCAAAGTAGTCTCTGTTGAGGGCAAACTCTGGCTCCTCTGTGTAACTGTAGAGCTCTGTGGACAGAAGCGCAACAGAATTAGAGCTGAAATAAGAAGTCAATCAATCAGCTAGTTGACAGAAAATTAGTCAGCAACTATTTTGTGAATCCATTAATCAATGACAACATTGGTCAAGCACAAACTGGCTCTCTGGTTGCAGCTTCCTCTGTATGAGGATTTGGTAGTTTCTTGGTATTTTCGCAATTCTCTGATGTTTCATAGGTCAAACGAATTAGTTAATTAAAAAATGGAGACAGGTAAACTGTGCTACCCGACAAAAACAAAGCAGACAAACTTCAGTCTCCTCAGTGGTGATCTTATCTGCTTCACGCACAGTCTAACGATTCGTCACGTTGCCATGCGTCTCCTCCTGTTCTGAGAGCAGTTGTCATCCCTCGGCCCCGAGGAGCTGTCGCTGGGACTGTCTGTCTGTTTGCGCTTGTTTGCCAATGTGACTAAGAATCTTGGCAAATCAGCTGCTGCTCACCGTCTACCCAGAGGGCCACCGTTTTGACTTTTAATCAGTGTTCTTAAACAGCATTTCTCTGCACGTCACCTTGATCTGAGAACAAAAGTTGGTGTATGAGAGGAATCTTCAATACACACTTGAAATAAATTTAAAGTACAATCAGAAAACAACCTATTAGCATTGTTGAATTCTGTCATTTATGCGTCTTTTGGCATTCAGAAACTAAGCTGCAGGTCATGCATGAGCTGTTACCAGATACACGGATCCTGGAACAATTCAGACAGTTTTGAATGTATAATCACAGGGTTTATTATTACTCAGAACATTACTCACCCAACGTGTCCTGTGCCTGGAAAACATGTCAGGACCACTAAATTTTGTTCTGTGCCTTCAGCAGTCTGTCAACTTATTCTCTCGTTTTAATGAACAATGCTGTAACATAAAACAGCTGAACCCGAGGAACGCAGTTGAATTATTTTCCCAATCAATAGCACATTGTAGTCTGTGTGCTAAGTAGAACCAGAGGTACGACTGCAGGGATTCTGGGGGTGAAATCTTGTGTCACACATAATAACCATTCATAATTTTAGCTGCAAGTTTGACAAAAGCTACTGAAAGCACAAAAAGGACAGAGTCGTGTGCAAACCAGGTTTACCAGCCTCTCTGTGAGCCTGTACAGAAGCACAGCCGTGCTTTTAGCTACATGCTAACGCCAGCATCCTAACACGCTCACAGAAACAGTGCTAACATGCTGATGCTACGATGCCTGATGTATTACCTATGGTAAAGTTTAATTTGCTAACATTTGCTAGCTAATTCAGCCTAGGCTAGGCTGACGGGATTGCCGTTGGCTTGGCAGATATTTGGTCATAAATTGAAATACTGGACAAATTTACAATTTGTGACCTGATGGTGGGCCCTAGAGAAAAAGTCAGGGGATCATCAAAGTCATTAAAATTCATCCTCTGGGTTTTTATTTTATAAAATTTATCTCCATAAATTTATCATACCAGCTTAGTGCATCAACTGCATTTAAGTAAGTGCACTGAATGCAGCACGACTGTAATTATCAGGGATAATTTTGCAGTAAATTGTGGCGCTCTTGAGAGTTTAGTCGCTTACCTGAAAGCTCAGCAGTCAGTGTGTCTGTGTCTCCATACTCAAACTCCAGGTTGGGAGACTCCATGGAGCTCTGTGAAGAACAAAACACACATGAGCCTACACATCACAACATGAACACAGCTGATCACAGATGTCCTGATGCCCACATGCAAACACACACTCAAACGTACTGGAGGCTATTCACATTTCTGCAACACCTACCGCTACTCTGTACTCCATATACGGTCACACACGTGCACACTCCACACACCACCCACGCACACACCTCAGGCTCGTTCACAGTTTTCCCTCATCATGTGTATTTTAGAGTTTTGATTGGCTGCTCGATCTCCAGGCAGCATTGATTAATCATTTACATTTTGGCTCTCCGATCCTCTAATTCAGAGCTGCTCACAATTCCGGATGGGTACACGCACACAGCGACTGCTTTGATCAACCTGACTGAACAGCTAACGGGTAACAAAGCAGCCCATCCGGATGCCCAGGCAGAGCAATAAACTGAAGTGAGGAAAAAGGGGGGAATCAACGCTGGCTCTGGTTCACAGCAGATTAGCTGCCGTATCCACATCCACATAAATCCGAGGGTCTCTCCTGGCTCTGACTTTAGCCTCACCCCGTGATTAGCACATGCCTGCTGTACAGACTGCACACATTAAGTTTCTATGAACACACTCACCGCCTACATGAAATCCTTCAAATTTTGCTGCAACCATCTATGTCCAAAATATCACCTCTTCATGAAATAGACAAAAATGTGCATTAAGCTTGATGATAAAGTGGCATTTGATGGGTTCCTCTAAACCCAGTGAGAAGCATGTGATCCACATTCACCTGCAAACACACATTTAGTAGCAGACATGCTCTGTTGAAACAGTTACAATGTCAGTAAAAGTGCACAGTGAAAAGGCCTTCAGGTTGGAAAAGCAGCTTGGTGACGGTCTACATTTCTGGACTAACAGTCTGGGAAACATTTCAATTACTGCTCAGCTTAGTGGTCACAGGTTTATGTATGATTACATTATCTTGATATTGAGAATCTAAAGTGAAACCTGGCCATGATCACCACATGGTGATGATGCCTGAAAGATTCTTGGTTTTTAAGGGCAGCAATGTCCAGCACTTTGATCCCAAATGATAATATTAACAGCCATTGGATGGATTGCCACGAAATCATGCAGACATTGAGCTACTGACTTTGAAAAGCTCATGGCATTCCCATCAGGCCCCGCTGTACCTTGTGTTCAATGCTAATTAGCAAATGTTAACATGCTATCACGCTAAACTAAGATGAGGTGAATATGGTAAACATTATACCTGCTGAGCATGCTAGCATTGTCACTGCTGGCACGCTGACATTAGCGTTTAGCTGAAAGCTCTGTAGACAAGCTCAAACAGGCAGAACAGAAGAAGTTACAATAAGACATGGATAGGCCAAGAGGTAACAGCTTATCAGAGAGGTGAAAGGTTCAGGCTTGACAATAGCATACAGTTTCATGATCTGGATTAGAACATTGTAGTTTTTATCTTTTTATCTGTCAGGCTGGGGATGTGGACCAATGAAATTTCCCTCCAGCGATGATTAAAGTTAATTTTAAGTTAATGGGAATGAAAACAAACCCTCCTGGTAGCACTGGAAGTCTCCGAGCTGCGAGTGTTGGATGTGTTTAACCCTGTGAAAACTGCCCCAGGGCCAGGACTGTAAATAAAGATGCGTTCTGAGTCAGCTTGGTTTGCTGCGTGCCGTCATGTAACCGTCTCCTATAAATACCTGCCGCATCCCAGTCAGCGTGAACTGGAAAATACAGGACGTCAGCCGGCCGGTTTGTTTATGACACCGAGCCAGAGCGTTGAGATTTGATGTCACTGCTACACTTGGAAAGCAGGAAATGAGATCCACTTGGGAGCACGGATGATTCAACAAAATTACCCACAACGACGTGACCAGTTGCTGCCTCACTTTCCCTTTTACAATCTGCAAGAAGCTCTGAGAATCACCGTGAGATTAAACTCGCTGTAAATCTTTTCATACCGTGCAATCAAGGCCAAGTTCAGGTCAGTGATGTGAAGCTTTAAGAGCACACTCCATTAAAACGCCCACTTTCATCAAGTGACCTGCCTGCGCCTTCCTGTGAGGACCAACCTGAGATAAACAGTAGCTGTTACAGGCTTGTTGTGTGATATCATCTGCGCTGCAGGCGGGCACTCCAACAGAAGCATTCATCCACTTCTGCCACAGCGCGGCCACGTCCCATTCATCGCAAAGAAACAGCTTAATGATATATGAGGGTGCAACTTTTTCTATTAATCAATTCGCTACTTATTCTATCAATCAATCAACTTGTCCTCAGACTGCTTATTTTGTCCAACCACCAGACCACAACCCAAAGATAATCCATTTGCAGCTTGCATGTGAGACAACATTTGCTTGATAAATGACTTAAACATGATCACACGGTTATTAAAGTTGTTGTCAGTTACTTTTAGGTTAATTGATTAACTGAACGGGCAGCCCCCACCGCCATCCATCTGGTGTAAGAGCCCACTGGCACCCAGGGACTGAAAATGAAGGTCTTTCCAAACCCCTTTGAGATGTTTCTTTAATCCCTGTGAGCATCAACAGAGTCAACCCTGCCTCTCCCTCTCTCTGCTGCATCTCTCTCCTCCTTCATTTTCTCACCGTCTCCCTCGCCATCACTCCCTCCAGTCTCCCCCCTCTGCCGCCAGCTGATAACGAAAGCCGTCCTCGCTCCGAGCCAGCGCCGCTTCTGTGCTCCCACACTCTGCAGCACATCGGTGTGCAAATACTGGGCACGGTGTCAAGACAGGCCACCCCCGCTCCTACCAACATATGCCACATAGACAAGAGATGGCTGCTCTGCCCAGCGCCAACGACGGGCAATTTACATACATGGATGAATCACATTTGAGGTTAACTCAACAGACAGACCAGTTTTCGAGCAGTGGCCAGGGAGCATCAACATCAACACATGGCGCTGACGTTAAGTGCTTTCATCTCATTCCACCCCCCCTGCAAGCATAAACAACCCAGAATCCAACGGCTGTGAGATGAACATGCTCCAATTCCCTCAAAAACCATTCAATGTGCCCAGACAAAAAAAACACACACATGTCAAGGGTGCTGTGGACTGGATTTTGTCCTGGAGGTCAGCTTTGACTGCTTAACTTCTGCACTGTGTCTGGGGCTGAGCACGGCAGGAATGAACACCCATCTTCTTCTAATTTTTTTCATGAGGGGATGAATTATAGCTGTACAACACTAAAAGAGGCGTCGTCTGACTGAACACAGAAAAGCAGAGGACACTCACTGCTTCGACAGGATCTATGGATCTCAGCCTCTTTGATTGGATAAAAGGAAATCAATCAATTGAGCATTTTCTCAATAAACTGTCCGGAAGCCAAAAATGCCCCAAATGAGCCCATCTGAGAGGCTAAAACCAGCAAGTATTTGACATTTTGACTGCTGGGTGAGTCTCGTTGGGCTCTGAGAGATTATAAAGGGCATTTTTCCCTACTCTCCATCATGTTACAGACAATATGATTAAGGGGTGGAGAACTGCAGATTAATCAATGATGATAAGAATAGTTAGCTGCTGATTTAATTCAAGCATGTTGTTGAAAACATATGATTAAGTGCAGCGCTGCAGCTCGATTTTGCCTTTGTGAAGACTTTATCTGCCCTAGTCTGCTATTGATAAGATACTAGATGAATTAGTTTAAAATTAGCAAATTATCAAAATTAAATTTTAGTCAAATAACTGAAGGACACAAGCCAATGTCAATTATGAGCGTCAGGGTGTTAGAATCAAGGGGGAGACTGAATGAATCCATAATCCCGGTGTTAACTGACCATAATACTGTGACATGTGTGGTGGTGGTGGTGGTGTGGTCCTGACAGCAGCAGTCACATTTCACCACCTGCATTTCACCACTGTAGGATTACTGCTGGGTTATTTATAGGAGCCGGTTGCCAAAATAACCCCTCGGTGTCTGCCTGCCTGTCTGCCTGCATGCATGCACGCTTTCCAGCCAAGATACCGACGGACTGCATGGGAAGGACACTGAGCTGGTCTGAAAGCTCCCCGGCAACAACACACACACACACGGACACACACACGCACACAACTCCAGTGCGCTCCTGGGTCACAAGCTGTGGTAGCCGACTGTACACAAACACCTATCCGATTTACCTCGGACTCCTTCTGCGGATCCTTGAACACATCTTTTCCTTTCGGCCTCTGTCTGTCGCCGTTATCGTTAAGGTTATTAATGATAGGTACCTCCATGTCCTCCGCCTGCATCTTTCTCTCTCGGTCGGCTCACTTCCTCCGCCGCGGGTTGCACATACCGGTCCGGTGGAGAGCTGAGACTGCACCGCACCAGGAGGAGCACCGGCTGCGGAGCCCAAGTTGAAGATCTCCTCCTCCTCCTCCTCTTGCTGCTGCTGCTGCTGCCGCTACTCCCCCAGTCTGTTTGGTTCGTTGTCCCTGTGCGCCCCGAGAAGGCGGGGTTAGACAGTCAGCGTGACAGCAGAGAGGACATCAAAGTAAAAGGACGGGGTCAATACACTGAGGGTTGATGGTTAATGTGGTAAAGGACTAATACACTTAATATCAAAATAAGTACAAACATTTGAAAAGCCTGACTTTTACCCAAGGTGCAGTCAAGCTCTGTTAATTAGGCTAATGCTAATGTTTCTGCGGGAATAATGGCAGAAAAGTGCTGCTCCTGTAACTCCCTCCTGTGTGTGAAGGCAATTTGAATGGCGGACCCCGCCAGTAACACTGAAAACCACAGAATTAATACAGTTACTGTTTGTTACTGAAAAAACTGTAGAAAACAGGCTTTTGTGTTGTTAAAATCTTAAGTATTATACCTTTAAAGTTGTCAGACAGTGCTTTCTGTATGACCCTGCTTGGGTTTTCTCAATGATTTTGACCTGGTTTGACATTGAAAATAAAATAAAAATACCATGCCATTCTCCTCAGTAAAGTGACCTGTTCCTAAATCTTACCAACCTCAACTCATTAACATACAAACTAGACAGAAGTATTTCAGTCTGTCAGCTGATTGCCTTCATGAACACACTGGGGTTTAAACATGTGACCATGTGTATATATAAATTTCAGTCAGAGGCAATACCTAATGCAAAATTAATACATTATTTGTAAGTTAGTGTTCCAGCAAACTAAGACTACACTAACAGTGTAATAAAATAAAGCAAACTAAAATAAACTGATGTACATTCATGCATTCCAAAAAGTCTAAAAATTAAGATTAAAACTCACTATTAAAAAAGGTAAGAAGTTTGAACTGTGTAACAGATATAAGTTGTTAATTGATTGTTTTATGCCTTTTTAGGCTGATTCCTAATCATTTCTCATTGTACATTAAAGTAAAAAAATGTAGATAATTGAGGGTAAAATAGTTTTAGCTTAGGCTATCTCACGAGCTAGCTTTAACCAACTAGACTAGCACTTGCTGATTTTTACATTTTACATGTTGTTTTCCCTCCAAAATGGCCCCTTTCTATAACAAGCTACTTTCATATGATAAGAAAGTGCAAGTTTTGACCTCTAATATTCACCAGCTTTGGCTGATGGATGATGTTTCCAAACAGCTGTGACAAAAAGAATGAACATAAAGCAAGATTTTCTCTTTCTAAAACGTCTGGCAACACAATCCGCTGTCAGGGGTCCAGATCAGTTCATGTGTGTGCATCTTAATTTGTGTGACTCCCCCAGTTTAAATGTTACATGAGGGTGGTGGTGCCCCCCGTGCAGCCACTTCACCTCCCGTCACCCTCCCTCCAAGAGAAGTAAATGAATTATTGACATGTGGAGGTGGGGGTTGGAGTGTAGGTTGCCAAATGCCCCTGCCGACCAGCACACACACACACACCCCTGACTGCGAAAACCACTTAAGATGACATGATTGGATTGTACAGCTGAAGGTAGGCGAGAGTTTCTGGTGGAACGTGACCACATGGCAGGGCAGCAGGGGTTGTGAGGGGACGAGTTCATGATGAAGTAATTATTCATTGCAGTTGAATCGACAATACAGTGTTTCAAGAGAAAAGGATTTTGCAAGAACAGCTACCATTACATGAAAAGGCTAACAAATATATTTATTTCTTTCACTTTAAAGGAGCACTTCAGTGATCTACTGGCCCACCATGTGTATTATTGATGGAGTGCCCTTTTAAAGATTATGTTGTAATGAAGCATTTGCAAAATATCTTTGTAAAAAACTAAATATTTCCTTCAAATCAATCTACAGATGATATTTATACGTCACAATATATTTCTGTTAAGTGTTTCTTCAGTCAGTGTTTTAAATTGTAAGTGCTGACATTTCTAAACCTTTGAATCATGGATAGGATTTTTATCAATTACAGTGATATCTTATTCTATATGTCAAACTCCTATTTTAACCCTATGATGCTAATTTGTGCATCTTGAATAAATAAAGGCTCCCAGCCAGCTATTGATGTCAGAGACATCCCGGTCTGATCGCTGCTGGCTCGGATGAGATCACGGTGGCTCTGACAGACCTCAGCAGCTGAGGTCCCCTTCCCCCAGCACACACAAACAGAAACCAATCCACTGTGAAACAACACAAACCAAACAGCTCCATTAGGACAAAGTCAGTCATTCATGTTATTATTTTTCAGGTGTGTTTGCAGAAATCAAAAAGATGCACACAAAACTTTTACAATTTTTACATCTTTATTCATTAAGATTACAGAATTTTTTAAATTATTGCTTATCATCTACCATTATCACTTGCAATATTTAAACATAGGGTTTTTTTATTTATTAGACAACTTAAAACATGTTTGAGAATTGTTTGCACTGTATGAGGATTTACAACAATAAATATAGGAGTTGAGAGATTTTTTTTTTTTTTTTTTTTTACCTTCCTATACTTGTAAAGGTTGTCATATCTGTATATAGTATGTATATACATATATGATGCTGGTGTCATCCCCCGCCCACCCATGTGATGGTCAGCTTACGGCTGACAAAACAAAAAAAAAGGTCTCTCCCCCGAACGCACAGGCTAGAATCCTGAGGCGGCAGCTAACGAAGCAACCATTGCCTACAAAAACCAAGGATGGGTACACACACAGAAAGACACTTAGACACACACACACTGTCAGCTCTCTCTCTCAAGAGGTCACATACTCTTTAACACATTCACACTCACAAAAGGGGAAAAAAATAAGACGCAGGACAACAGGTTTGAAAACTACACTGACAAGGGGGTCGCACTGCTTTAAGAGGGGATTCTCAACAACACAGGGAGACAGAGAAATGCACACATTGGCAGGGAACAATGTGACATTGAGGTCGTATGGGCTGTGACACAGTGCAGGATCTTGTCAGAGAGGTCCTGACACACCTTGAAAATTTCAATTTCTTTGTTTCAAATTTAACAATAGTTGTCCTTCATCTCTTTCCATTCGAGAGTTAGGCGAGAAGATCAAAACCACCTTCGTGTCTGTGCAGTAAATATGCAGCTGGGGCCAAAGCCAGTTAGCTTAGCTTAGCTTAGCATCAAGACTGGAAGCAGGGGGAAACAGCTAGCCTGGCTCTCTCCAAAGGTAATAAAAATCAACCTAGCAACACCTTTAAAGCTCATTAGTTAACATGTTGCATCTGTTTTAATTTGTACAAAAACTGAGGTTTAGAGGTGCTGGTGGTTCAATTTTGATACTGTTTTTAGCTTTATGCTAAGCTAAGCTAACTGGCTGCTGCCTCCAGAAACATATTTATCATACAAGCACGAGAGTGGTATAATTTCTCAACTCTGGGCAAGAAAGCAAACTGTTGAACTATTCCTTTAATGATTTTGGTTGGTTTTAAATATTATGCACAGTGATGTAACTGCTGTCAGAATTGCATGAAATGTGTAGGCATATTTGTATTTTGAGGGAGCAAACAAATTTATTCAACTGATAAACAAAGCTATTTGTGCTATTTCCTCCTGCTCCAACACTGTAAAATATCACTTTTATTTTCCATATAAAGATCAGTAAATTTCCAGACCTGGATAATGAGCAACTGCATGTGTGTTTAAGCATCTGATCCCTCACAGTGAGAGTAGCGCTGGCAGCGTCTCACAGCAGGTTAGCAGAGAATCTGATTGGATCAGGTGCAGAGTCGGTATGGCGGTGGGGTGCATTTGGCTGTCAGGTGAAATGACTGTCAGGACTTTCTAATTTCCACCGTCAGGTCAGTTGGGGACGAGCTGCAGAGGGTGACTGTGCAGCTCATTTATAGAATCTAAGCCTTCCAGGTAGGGAAGAAGAAACTAAAACATGTAGAGTTATTTCAAACGTGAAAAATCCCATGAATTTGCAGAAAGGGTAATGTCTTACTTGGATGCAAAGAAAATAAATCATGGTGGAATTCAGATTTTCATTAAGATGAACTATATCAGTGAGTACCAAAGAGTTGTGGTGTGTATGGTAAGTACAGTAAATCTTAACAGCACCATACTTTTCAATGAGGACCTGATTGAAGATATCTGCTTAAGTACCGGCAGCAACTTGCTGCACATTTGGTATCTCTGTAAATATTTCTCTGTCACAGTATTCAAAATGAGGGTTTAAGTACATTTATTACACTTATCATTAGAACATTTAATTGCTTATCTTCATGACATGTTGATTTTTTTTTTCAAAAAGTAACGATATTAGATGGCGCAGGAGAGAAAAAGATAGAAAAATCTTAATTTGAATATAAATATCTAAATATACAGTATACCCCTTGTAATGATCTGACAACCTGCCATGCTTCTAATACAGTATAGTCATTCTTGGTAAAGGGAAAGGCAAAATGAAAAGGTTCGCTCTCACTAGCCTGAAATACTTCTCATTACTTCAACACTGGCGCCATGTGAGCAGCTGGAAGAAAGAAGCAGCCAATGAGATGGTTTCACTGTGGCTTTGAGTGACAGGTGGGAAGAACAGGTCACCATTCAGTCATAAAAAAAAAAAATAATAATAATAATCAAATGATGACAAACTACAGGCTGATCTGAAGGGACAGAACTGATAAAAAATGTTTAAAAACAGACACAATGGTGCATCTCAATGAAACGATCAAATAAAAGACATGATATGATTGGACCCTGAGATCCCGCCTTACCCCCTCCCACTAGGTCTAACCCCACCCTCACAATATTACACAAGAGAAAAATGAAAACATAATTACAAGTAGAAAAGAAAAGACAACAACAAAAAAAAAGAGATAGGAAAAAATGTCTGTCACTAAATCTTCAAAGGTTGTCTTCATTCGCACAGAATTTTTTTTTTATTGAGTTTTTTTTTTTATATAGTATATATCTTTTTTTAGCATCATTAATTTCATCTTTAATAGTTAAACAATAAAAGATCTGGCAATGGGAAGGGAGGATGGAGGATTTACATACAACTCGACACACAAATGAGCGTCTAAAATTGATAACGATGGTGAAATGACGAGTGGAAGGGAAGTCGGACGTCTGGGAGCTAGCTAATGGCAGAGTTAGAGTTACTGTTATCATTATGGTTGTCAAGCGTGAATAAATAAAATGACTGCCAGAAGCGAAGGAAAGCCACGCCTATCGCCCCCGTCCCCTTCCTCTCAGGCTCAGTCAGAGCTCCTCCCCCTTCCCCCCCAAAATATAAAGCAGGTGTGTTGACTATTCTGTCCGTCCGTCCTCCTGTCCATCTCCTCTCCCTCTATGAGTCTGTGCCATTCATGGAGGATTTGTATTTCTTCAACCCCCACACTGGTTTTAATACCTTGAGAAATGAGAAGGGACACCAATTAGAATGACAGCTGCCGTCAATAGAAGGGTGAGGCAGCGACAACATGCTAACATGCTACTGTATTTGTGAACATTAACTAGGCTGCCAGACAACATAAAGCACAGGACTCAAACTTCACCTACAGGAAGGAACCAAAATAAAAATGCTGTTTTCATACCTATAGTAGTTTGGCTTAAAGGGCCCGTTCTTGTTCAAGCCCAGATACTTGGCCTGCTCGTCGGTCAGCTCTGTGAGATGTGCGTCAAAGGTCGGGAGATGTAGGCTGGCCACATACTCATCTGGAGGGCAAGAGGGAGGAAGCACATGTTAACATTCACCGGGCGTCTGTGGTGGAGAAACCACTCAAATGAGAAAAGGATGAGGAGTCGCTGAGGCTTGAGGGTTTATCTAACTCTCTCTTTGTTTCCACTACACTGTCTTCTACCTTCCTCTTCCTCTGCTCTTCATGTCTCTGCTTCCTCACCTCAGCCCCTCCTTTCATTCCTCTCCATCATCTCTCCGTCAGGACACTGTGGCAGCAGCAGCCGCTGTTGACCTACATTTGCTCAATGTTTTTCCTTTACTGCATATGTGCCCTGCTCTCACGCACAGAGGGGGAAGCTGAGACATCTGACAGGCTGTGTGCACGCACACGTATGTGCGCAGACACACAGGACTTATTCTACTGTGAATGATACGCCATCCAGGGAGACGAGTCGGACGGAACAGATGAGACCGACTGTGTTGTCTTTGGAGATAAATGCAGTGTGTCTGCAGGGGCAAAAACAAACTCTGTGCAAACACTTCCTGTTTGGTGGCTACTTAAATACCAAACAGGGAGTTTATTTTTCTTAATCTCCCTGACCTGATATCTTCACTTTGTGTTACCATATCGCATTTAAACCTCAATTTTGTGTATTTTTTGTAGTGTTTGATCAAGTTTTATCCCATTAACAAATTCCAAAGTGACAAAAATCTTACCCATCTTCTTGGGCAGCAGGTAAACATCCTGTTTGTAGCGTCCCTCTGGGGCATTGTACAGCTCTATCAGAGCCAGAGCCTGGGCACAGACACACCAGTGTTACTCGCATACACACAATGACTTGTTTTGGCATCTTTATTAGTAGCAATAGATGTGAGCAAAAGGGAGAGCAAGGCACATAAAGAGTACAGCACAAAAGAAGACTTATCATGTACGGCACTGTAAATGAGACATGAACTGACCTGGGTCGTTGCGGTGATGGAGAGCACGAAAGTGGGAACAGTGGAACAGCTGAGATTCAGCAGGCGACCCTGCAGAGGAAGAAGAACCGATACAAGGAGAGAGTACAATAAAGCTTGTACATGAGAGGACAAAGGACGTACAGGACGCATGTTAGAAAAGAGAAATCTTAACTTCCACGCAATCAACTTCAAACATTTCTTTCTGGAATCGCATCTGTTCGCTGTCCCTCGTCTTCATTCAGACACCAACCTGCTGCTGCTGTCTGAGATGCTGCAGTGCAGTGAGTGAATTTGGGAGATCCAAGTGTTGCAGAAAATTAGGTAGTTAGTATGTGAAACTGAAACGCTCTGCGGCGAAGGAGGAGGGGGAACAGAGAAAGGCTATATTGTAGTTGACATTTGACTATTGGTACACAGATCTTCAATTAGCCTCATCACTCCACAGCAGAACATGAATGTGTATAAGCAAATTCACAAACTTATAGCATTTCAATGTAAAACAAAGACGAATGGAAAAAAATAGTTCCTCTTATTGAAACCACCTATCCAAATTCTCCTTATTTCAGAGTTACTGAATGCGGATGTTAGGGCGATGCATCACTTTTGGAAGGCAGCTCTCTATTTCGGCTCAGAACTGCTGGAACAGGGCGTGATGATGGAGGTGGGAGGGGTGAGGATGGTGGTGGAAACCTGCTGTAGATCAAACAGCAGCAGAGACACAGACGTCGATGGGCTGGCAGGTTGTC
Organism: Chaetodon trifasciatus; assembly: GCA_037975065.1. Classification (NCBI taxonomy): domain Eukaryota; kingdom Metazoa; phylum Chordata; class Actinopteri; order Chaetodontiformes; family Chaetodontidae; genus Chaetodon; species Chaetodon trifasciatus. The sequence goes on from JBBMOE010000040.1 coordinate 5,479,079, forward strand.
TGTCTGGCCCTGTCAGACTGCTCTCATTCTGTCACGGCTTGAAACACACACACCTTGTCCTAACCTGCGATGTGTATATTCGGGGTTGTGTGTTTGCGGATATCAATGCTTGCTGATTTTCTTTACTCCTCTGGGTCAGAGTGTGTGCCGGTGTGATCCAGTGTGCGCGTACCTCAGCCAGCAGCACTATCCTCTTGCCGTCAGGCCAGATGACGTGGTCCACCTGAGAGCGCACTCTCTCCCATGTCAGCTCAGGAGTCCGCAGGCTTGCCTACAGGGTGAGCACGACATCGTCAGTGATCATTTGTTATTGGTGGGATTCTTTCTGAGCTGTCTATCGTCACGAGCATCGCTGACTCAGTGCGCTTGGTCTTTTCCAGGACTGCAGTTCTTAAACAAGTGACTCACAACTTCCCTGAGTGTCTGAAACTACTTCTTTCCTCTACCACTCATTCAGGTCTATTTCCAAAATCCTTCTCTCTCACCGTTTCCTGGCCAGCAGAATAAAATCAGTGCACCGTGGCCTTTACGATTAGCTGCTATTAGCTTCAGTGATTTAATTGTATTGTAACGCTGCACTCACTGTAAGACACTCAGCGTGAGGACACGAGTCACAGGCATTAATTCTAATTCCACCCCAGTCTACGCTCTTCCACTGATGACAGAAAGCAGTGAAAAAAAAAGAAACTTGGCTTGGTCTCAGACTCCTTTTTGATGGCTTGTTAAAGTCTACTAGCCTTTCACTACAACCCCACTAAATCAAGCAAAGCTGTCAGTTACCATGACAACACTGAACAATCACTGCCCAAGGTCAGCGTTGCATTCAACGTGCTGTTGTGTGTTACGGAGAACTGCCACGCTTTTGTTTCTGTGTCTTGATTGTGCTTTGCTCTTCCGTCTCTGCGAGTAACCCTGTGCTGCTCTCACGTCATTTCTGTCACTTCACACGTTCGTGCGAGTCGGTAACTGACCACATCGATCTCGGTGTTGGAGTGTCCCATGTTGCAGACAATGCAGCCATTCTTCATGCGGTCCAGGTACTCTCTCACCACCACGTTCTTGTTGCCTGACAGAGGGAAAGAGAGTTGAGGAGGAAAGACAAGGACGAATGCACAAAGAGTGGTGAGAAAGCAAAAACAGAAACTGACAGATGGGGAAAAAAGGGACTCAATGTAGGAAATCTGGTGACCAAGACTGCGTCCATTTCAACAAAACTGGGTTTTTAATGTACTTCATTTCATTACTTCTTATCTAACCATGCAGCATTAGTTCATTAAATCTGAAAATATGAATATTCCACCTGCCTGTGTTGTGCATCTTTAATGATCTGCATATGTCTCTATTAGGACTAACAGAGTTTCCAAACAAATCAGGATACTAATCATTTCTTGTACAGCAGAGAGGAAGACTGATTTCCTTATTTCATTACAGCAGCATCATCAATTCACTACGAATCCAACAAGCTCTCTGAATTTTGCTCTAGTGAAGCGACCTTAATATCCTTCCATAAACAACCTTATTAGTGCTAATGCTTGTCTATTTTATTTATTTCACGCACTTTGAGACTTCATTAGGGAAAATCTTGTGCAAATGCCACGCGTCTTCTTCTACCTTATTATCCTCTCATTATCTTTTCTGTTCAATTGCAGCCGCCCTTAAGAGAGGCCTGTGCTTCGGGCCTGCCAGCAGCATTAGGTAATGAAGCAGACAGACAAGTGATTTCTCTGCTCCAATTAAGTGTTCAGGACAACTCCCTGGCTGTGGAGCTGAGAGCTCGATTAGTGACTGTCACATGCTGACGACACAGACTGAATATCTGTCGAGTCATCCTGAACCAAAGGCGACAGAGCAGTGACTATGCTCTATGTCTTGCACCTTAGTTGTGAACAGTGTTTGGGAGTAACTAGCTACATGGAACGATGCTGCTTAAATTACAAATTACATGTAATTGGAATCTGTTATACAGGGGTACAAAGGGGTTTGAGGCTGGTCGGTACCTGTGCAGGTGATGACGATGTCCACTTGCCTGATGACTTCATTCAGTTTCACCAGCCTGAAGCCGTCCATGCTGTGATCAAAGACAATTAAGAGCAGGAGACTAATGCAACATCAACTCCAGCAGTGAGCAATGAGGAACTCAAAAACCGCAGAGTCTTACCAAGCCTGCAAGGCACAGATGGGGTCGATCTCTGTGACGTAGACGATGGAGCCCATTGCTTTGAGGGCAGCGCAGCAGCCTTTTCCCACCTGAGGAGGACAGACGTGGGATATCATCGCACTCATTTAGGTCTCTCGGTGTGTGTATTAGCCTGTATGAGAATGACAAAAACGCCTGCCTTACCTCTCCGTACCCACACACCACCACCTGTTTGCCTCCAAACATGACATCGGTGGTCCTCTTCAGGCTGCGGACGGAAACACAATTATTTCACCGGCAGCCTAACATTTACTCTGACTGCGCAGAGCGGAGAGGAGGTGGGTGTAATTACCCTGGGAAATAAAAACAATTAACATGTTCGGTATTATGATCCCTAACGAGGTCAAACAGGAGAGTGTTTCGTACCCATCTAAGATCGACTCCCTGCAGCAGTAGAGGTTGTCAAACTTCTGCTTAGTCACAGAGTCGTTGACGTTCATGGCGGGAACACACAGCTTTCCTGCCTTAGACAGCTGGTACAACCTACACACACATACACACATGAAAAAAAGATGTCAAATTTGGATCTATTTGATTAATTAATAATGCTCTACTTATCATTCTACTCTTACATAAACACTGATGCTGCCATGGTGTAATCACAGTTCATGATGGGAACATTTTCACCACTAGATGGCAATGTTACCACACCAGAAGCTGCGAGAGTGTGTAAGTGTAATTCAGTGTGTTAGTGTAAACATTCACTTGTTCACTCTCTCATTTAAAATACAGACAACTGGTTAAATATTGTCAACCTTTGTGAGTGAGTCCCACCTGTGCACGCCGGTAACACTCTCCTCTACGATGCCCTTGATCTTCTTGAACATGTTGGGGTATTTTTTATAGATCCAATGAGTCAGGTCTCCACCGTCATCCAAGATCTGATGGACAGCCGGAGGTGAAGACGAGCAGAGCGAAAGACAGAGAGAGAGGGACAGGAAAAATTAATGAGGGTGAAAAAGACAGACGGAGAGAGAGCACATTTCCAATTCAGTCAAACATTGTTTCTTAACATTGAAAATTCATTTATCTAAAAACGTAGGTGTGCTACCATGTTGGGCTGCCAGCCTTCCACGTTGACACAGCGATCGATGCACCACCAGAAGTCGTCCTCGGACTCACCCTTCCATGCAAATACACTGAACCCTAGAGAGACGCGAGAAGCATTTGATGCACGGCGGAAACAGAGAAATAATGAATGTGCAGGGTGATGTGAAAGAGAGAGCATCTGGATGTTTGAAGACAGGAGAGAGAGGGAAGAAAAGGGCAGGTGTCACACACAGGAAACACACACAAAGTCTCACCTCCCTCTGCCAGGGCAGCTGCCACTTCATTCTGGGTGGAGTAGATGTTGCAGGCTGCCCATCTGCACTGAGCGCCCAGAGCTGACAGAGTCTCCATCAGCACCTGAGGAGAGAACAGAGGGTCAGGCTTGACTTCTTACTGTAGCTGCTGGAGTAAAACTGTGTTATGTTTGGGCTGTGTGTGTGTGTGTGTGTGTTCTGCATTCCGACTCACAGCAGTCTGAGCAGTGATGTGGGTGCATCCCACCACTTTGGCACCGGCGAGGGGTTTCTCCCCCTGGGCTCGCTTCCTCAGAGCCATCAGGGCTGGCATCTCTGAAAGAGGAGGAAACACACCAACACACAAGCGGAAAGAGGAATCAGCCGGGTGGTTAAGGAATTCCCATCATTTGAGCCTTCTGATACTTCATCACTAATCCATCGACTCATCCAGCCGAAGGAGTTACTGATGCTAAGTGGTGTGTGTGCGCGTGTGTGATTGCAGCTTGCAGGGTTCAGCTGAGGCTCTTTGTATGTTCTGTGAAGTGATTAGGGAACGATGTGAATCATGTGCGTTTATGTTTTGGTTCTTAAATGGCGTTCACACTTGCGGTGACGGGTGACATATGGCCACCCACCGCACACAAACCCACACGGACACTCATACAAACGCGCACACACAAACCTAAAAAGACATTCTTTGCATCTAGTGTGTTGTCGTGCTTGTATGGCCATACTGCACTGCCATGTCACCTTCCTCTAAGCGTGTTTCCATCCACCTGTTCTCATGCACATTTTCAGTTTGTGCATAACAAACAGCGCAACAAGCGGTGACTTACCTTGCTCGGCAATCTCGATCTCTCTGCGTCCAAAGTCGGCCTGTTTGATGTTTTTGATGCAGAAGTCTCCGTTGCCTTTGGAGTTCTTCTGCTGTTTGTCCCGAGGAGACGTCTCATCGTCAGAGCTGTCCGTGTATGACGCCGCTAAGACAGAGACACATACACAGATAACAGTATCGTCACTATGTCAAACATACATACAAGTTACAAAACTGCAAATAAAGGTCTTGTAGCTTTATGGGGAAGTGTAGGTTTTTACAAACACAATCTTAAGAGCGTGCCTGCTTAAGGAGCTTTCCCACAACAACCTGTAAATCATTGTGAGGATCATTTATGACAGCTCTGGGTTGTGCCAATTTACTCTGAACTGCCTTCTGCTGCCAACAGTGTTAATGCAACCAACCAGAAACTTGACTGCCTTCCTCGAGACAAGGATATTATGCCGGAGAAGTCTTCTCTCCAGTGTCTTCAGCTGGGTTAGCTGAACGAGCTCATGAAAAATCACCCAGACAACATTTAAATGGACAGCTATTTTTAAATGACACCATGACTTTGCCCAAGAAACCAGAGAAGTCATGTGGTGTGAATGGGATTTCCACCTGATGGGATAATCTGGGTGCTAAACCTAAAGATAAGACTGTGCTCCCAGAGGGGGCAGAATTTATGGATTCAGCCAACTTCGAATGCGGGACAGCTAAAGGTGGTAATGAAGCATTAGAGTTAGAGATGGCTGCTGAGTTTGGAAGTGGAAGCATAATGAAGACAGAAAAAGGCAGAAAAGTTTCATTTGGAGGAAAAAAATCATCTAAAAGATTTAATCTCCAACTCTAGCTGTGGGAGAAGCTGCAATCAGAAACATGAGCAGTAGGATATAGAAAACATATTGCTTCCCAGATGTTATGGTCTGTGACATACACAAGAAAATTCCTCAATGTTTTACTGTCTAGACAAACTGGACGCCCACTTTTTATTAGTGGAAACCTTCCAGCAGGCAGCACAGGGGTCAACGGGGTCAGCACACTCTAAAGACTCAACACACAGCTCAGCAAAACCTTCAGCCATCCTTTCTGGGTATGTGGCCTCCAGCCAAGCAGATCTGGAGGTAAAGTATCAAAGGATTTGGTTCGGTCTGTGACATCTGTAAGCCAGGCCTAAGATGCTGCACCCCTGACAAACAGCAGCCTCGGCTCCACAAAGACAAAAAATCCCAGTCTCAATGTCAGCCTGGTGACAAGCTGCTCATGGATCAATCTTGTAATCCCTCCTCCATTCACTCTCCCTTCTCTACTGTTTTGCTCCTTTTGGGTTCACTGATCAAATGGAAATGCTGCCGCTAAATTCACCATAAAAATCACAAATGCTACTAATGCCACTGCCCCCACTAGAGCTGGGCTCAGACTCCAGGAGTTTTGGGCCAATTTATCGCCGATCTGGGACCTTGGTGGTACCCCAAACTAATCACAGACTCACTGAGGCCAAACTGATCATTTCAAACATGTTTGGTATTTGGTTAAAATCTAGACGATTACATCAGTACTTGTGGGACTTGACCACAATAGCCAATGAGAGACACAAGTTGTTAGTCCTGGAGCATCTGATGGTGTTGCCACGTAACAGCAAACTTACCAGCTAACCTTAGCACACTACTGCTAACAGCTAATAAAGGTGACAGTTAAAATCTCACCTCCAGTTCTCGTTAAAGAACAGAAAACCCGTGCTGACTGCATCTATCCAATCATTTTCCCATGCAGTCCAGGTGGTGCGTTGCTCCCTCAGGCTCCCTCTTAATATATCCTGTAGCGTGTGATAAGCTACTCAAATCTTCATTTCTGTGAAGTTTCTCCTTGTGTGTGTGAAGCAACCCGATTCCAAAATCTGATTTTGAAACTCCCGTAGTCTGAGCCGGGCTTAAGGTAGACTCCGCTAAGATCAAAGCTCCACGAAGAATCGCCATGCTGCTTGTATTGAGTACTGAAAAGCTGAACGCAGGTGACGAGCAACAGATGTCCAGGTGCATGATGGCATCTTTAAAGACAGACTTTGCATTTGTAATTTTGAACTGAGAAATGTGAGGCAAACCTCTGACATCACTGATTAAAGTAAATGAATGCATGTGCCTTATTTGCTGCTGCTGACAGGCTGACAGGCCCACCTGTGTCAGTAGCCCCTATCTTTTATCCAATTTGCCCATTTCTTCCCTGTCAAAATTCCTCATTATATGGGACTACACTGCTCTTGCATGCACTTATCATCGGCTAAATTAGCACAACAAAATTTGATCTTATCGACAATAACCTTGGAGGGAACTGTGGATTGTAATCCTCCTCCTCCTGCTGCTTGATTATTATTCTGCAAATAGTTGACACTTTTTACTCTCAGCCCCGCAGGCCTACCCTAACGCTGACAACCGCAATTATGAAACCACACTAAAAAGCCAAAATCAGCGAAAAGGCTTAACAACTTTCTGGCCGCACCACGTGACACAGACTCTTGGCTCTTGTTATGGTCTTGAATGACATCCACTAAAGCACAGTCAGTGGAAAAGTTCCAGTCTTCTTATCATTTGACCTGCTGCATTTGACATGATCAACCACAACATATCAAAAGACAGTAGAGGACAGACATCATGAGACATATAAGACAGTCTGGAAAACTTTCTGGCACAGTACTAAAGTCTCAGACCATCAATAATTACACTTTTACAATATCAACAGGTGACTATGGTTTCATACCAAAAAAAAAAAATCAGTGAACAGACGACTTAAAGAAGCCAAACTTTAAAATTCTACTTTGGATTTATGAAGCACTGAATCCATTTCTGCTGCTCTGTTCTGAACCAGCCACACTTCTCTGATGGTCTGCTTCAGGTCTGCTTACTGTCCCCAGAGTCAAAGATAAACATGGAGAGGCAGCATTCAGTTTTCATGCACCAAATATTTGGAACAAACTCCCTGAACACCTAAGATCTGCTCCAACTTTCAGTTCTTTCAAATCAAGGCTTAAGACTCCAATTTTATTGTAGGTGCACCTTAATTTCCATTCCCATATTTAATCAGTTTTATTCTGTTTCAGTTGCTTTTAATGCTCCTTTTTAATAGGTTTTAATCATTTTAAATCCCATTTATGTGCATCTTTTTTCCTTGCAATTCTTTTACATTGCCTTGTGTGTCTTTTATATCTCGTCTTAATGCTTTTATGTCTTACGTAAAAGCACTTTGAATTGCCATACAAATAAATTTGCCTTGCCTTGCCTCAGCCAGGGCTTTAAGGTTTCAAAGTGCAGAACAAACACAATGTGCCTTGGTTTCTTCACTGCGAATAAAGCCTGTACTTTTCCCAACCCTACAATTTGACTTTGGAAAGGCCACGGATTCTGCAAGCACAGAGTTTAATTGATTATAAAGCTGCCTGCGAAACCTTTTCCACCAACAGAGCAACCCCGGCCTCTGTCCAACATAAGGCTGCAGTAGAATGTAAACACAGTACAAATGTATTTTAACATTTGCATAGAAACAAGAAACATGTCGGGGAGAGAGGTATCAGTATCTATGAGGCGTCACCTCTGCGAGACATAAACAGTAGTGCCTACACAGCATACGTGCTCAGTAAGGAGATGCCTCCATGTCTGGCACCAGCACTGTGTGGTTCCTGTGCTTCAGGCTGACTCACCAGACAGGTGCGGCCCTTCTTATGTAGAGCAGGTGCGCGATGCCAGTAACACTCCTACCACCCTTTAAAAATGACCAGTACCAGATAAGACTGGGTTCCCTGCCAGCACTGTCACAATATCGAAGCTAAAGAACATGCTGTACTGTTCCAGGAAAGGAAAGGCTTAAAAAAAAAAAAAAAAGAGGTAATCCATCAGTGTACCATTTTCTTTTCAAATCTCCCATCCGTACTGACAGGAGCAAAGGGTGGGTGAGAGTGTGAACTGAGGAGGTCTTAGGGGGTCATGAGGGTGGATGTGCTGATGCTTGTAAGGGATCCTGGGACAAAGCCAAAGATGGCGTGCTGGTAAAGGGAGTCAAAATCAGAGGCTTTGGCGTCGGTCTACCCCACAGCTAAAACCTGATATGTGATCTCAGTCTTAGGCTGATACTTTGAGAATCTGTAACAATATTCTTAATTTCTAATTTAAGGTTAAGATTTATTGTGCCATAAAATTCCTCCATTGATTTCGCAGTGGAAAGTTTAAAAAAACAGAGACATCTTCACCTTTCAGTCCATTCATTCCTCAGCCTCAAAACTCATGCCGACATTACCCACAATGCAATTCAACCACCAACAGTCCAATTTAAGACTGAGGCACGTAATGCGAGTAGCAGCTAACGTGGCTTCCAGCTGCTAGCCTGGAGCAGAGATGCAGCGTGGGCTGCAGAAGTCTGGTAAACTCGCTTCTTTCTGACTCCACATGTCATAGTGTTCAGCACCACCCAACGCCGACTCAAGTGACATCACTCGGGGTGATGTATCAGACTTTGTGCAGCTCCCTCTGGACACACAGAAAACTCACATATACAGCAACACTCCCCAAGACCTGTACACACGCTTGGATGACTCTTAAACTTATGGCAAGGACATTCATAACTATATCTGCTATGCTTTTATAGATTTGGACCACTTGTATAAGAGGAACCTTGATGAAACAAAATCTTGGCTGAAGCACTACCGGTGTGATCAGCGCGTCCTCTGCACTGTGGGAACCATCAGAGAAATAAGAAGCAGTCTGGTGAGGGAATTATGGGAGGAGACAGGGAATCAGCAGAGAGAGGGGAAAAAAGAGCATAAAGCAGAGGGTTCAAAAGGGGAGAGAAAAGGGCTGCACAAGCTTCTGAAAGCTTTACACATTTCACTTAATTCGCAATTGCTGTCAGTAATAGGCGAGATGTTAACAGGACGGACAAAATGAGCTTGTCAAATCTCTGTGTGAAATAAACGCAGACTGCTATTATCGCTCTCGATATCGAGAGAGAGAGAGAGAGAGAGAGAGAGAGAGAGAGAGAGAGAGTCAGATCATTATTTTCGTCATGATCGGACAGCCTCGGGCTGTGGAGGAAGGTTCTTGGGAGGTAGAGTGATTTAATGAGCCCTCATCTGGTTCCAGCGGGGAGGTGAAGAAGAGCGGAGGTGAGCGGAGACAAGGGAAGAGGAAGACAGAAGAAAAGTCTCACTTTAGGAAGTGACTCTGCACTGAGTGTGCCAGTGTTAATCTTAGAGTCACACACCAATTCTAGAGCATAATTTCATAACATAAATATGAAGTGTGTAGGACTCAAACAGGTAAGATTGTGGCCTTGTGGTTAAGAAACTCTCTCTTGTAGATTACATGCTCTTTCTCTTCTAAACCCAAGTGACCACAGGGATGACCATGAACACTAACAAATGCTTCCTGGCCATTATATTTTAGCCATTAGCTAAGGCTCTTTTCCTGAGAAATGTGAGGGCCGGTCTGCTTTAGCCATGGTGTGCTACTGCCTCAGCAGGGAACCGCTATGCCACGCCACGCTGCTGAGGTCCTGTTCGGCAGCAGCCGGCGACCGTCTCCTCCCCTCATGTGCCCTCAGTGAGAGGCGAGAGAGAAAGCTCTGTTTTCCAGAGTCTTCCTGTGGTCACCTTGCTTTACCTTGCTGTGCTGTGCAGTGGAAAAACACTCGGCTCGGCGTGACTGCCTCCCCTTCTGTGGAAAAGCCCTACATTACACATTTTTTGGCTGATTTTTTTCTTTCCTGGGAGAAGGAAACATAAGGTTCTTTTCGCTGCTGACCCCAATTGGTGATGCTTGCCTACAAAAACACGTGGCAGCTGGTACATGCGCTGGTAGGACGTCACAGAAGCAAAATGTTTCATCTTTTCTCAGTAAGATTACTGAATACTCTTTTTTTCCCCCTCTTCTTTAGCACCCCTGACCCGAAGGGCACATTACGGCCATCCACTAATACTGACTGACAGCCCATTTGCCTGTCTGCCATCCATCCATGTGTCCATCACATTCTGTGACTCGAAACAACCCTGTCCAAGCAGCATCACACAGAGATTAATTCATCGTGTTAATGGCGTCATTGGAAGATCCATGCCCTTTGAATGACCCTGACACGCAGCAGGAAGCCACCATGTCCGAAGCAGCGACGGACAGATGAGGAGAACAGGTTTATTCAGACTATCAGACTCCTTCATCTTGATGCTGTGCCACTATTTCTCAATACTAAAGCCGGAACCTTTTTCTGGTTTTTGCCTTATATACACTGTATTCATCGGAAACTCTAAGATTTCCCCTACATTTCCAGTCTTTATGTTAAACTAAGCTAACCACCTGCTGGCTTTAGCTTCACACTTATCAACAGGCATGAAAGTGGTATCAATACTCTGATCTATTAGTGTATTTCCTGAATTACTGACGCTCGCCTTATAAATTTCAGAATTTATCATAAAACAATAGAGAATTCTGTGTCTGGCTTTCTAATGTCGGACACGTCACAAGCATGACACAAAGTCTAATTTCTATTTGCTAACATGTCATAGCATGCATAGCGCTTTGCAGTCACGAAACTGGGGATTCAGTTCAGTTTCACCCACACCCAATACTTCCCACCTCTCCCCCCTTTCCAGTACACTGCCAGCAGCTAATCCTCTAACACAGGCCGGACAGTTTCACACGAACTGCAGTGTGAGAGTGTGAGAATAAGAGGCAGAGGGAAAAGAACAATCAAGCAAAAAAGAAACAGCCACGTATTCTTCCAGGTGGAGCAGGTTCGAGGTCTTGGGTGTTATAAAAGATGTCATGGGAGCATAGCACATCCACCGGCGTGTTTGTGTGCGTTTACCTGAGCTGTAGCTGTCTGTGGACGACTGAGAGATGGAGCGGGACAGAGAGCGCCGGCCGATCTTGGAAGGACGCTTGTTGAACTCCTGTTTCTGGTCCGCAAACTGGATCTGCTCACAGACAGAGAGAGAAGGTGGACTGGGATCAGAACTGGTTTCAGACTGCGTTACTGTGGATCGGATCATTTTAACAACTTCTTTTTGTGATAATGACTTTTTAGTGGTGGCACATATAAGGAACCTCTTCACCACCAGGCTTTGTATTCATAGACACACACACAGCTCTTGTTCGAGCGTCTTGAATGACTCTTTGTACGTCAGGTCATGTTGGGTTTATGTAAGGACGGCTTTTTCCAAATGAAAACAGAATGACCACAAAATGTTTTTAGAGACAAGAGCAAGCACACTGCCAACTTTGGCTTTAAAAGATAATGGAGACAACGAGGCGATTATCAGGCGGCGAGGCCACACGGCTGACATGAGGAACAGCAGTTCATCCTGGGCCTGTGACCTGGGGGTGACACTGTCATCAGGCCACACACTGATCATGAGTATCGCATTGTTGATCTTTCCACTATGACAATAACTTGGTTCATCATAATTCGTGTACTGATAATATTACATTGTATGAATAGCTGACTTATTATGACCATAAAACCCACACAAGAAGAACAGCAACATGCTAACAAGGCTGGTGTTCTGTGAAGCATGAAAAAAGCCTCTGACTGAGAAAAGTTGTCGAGTAACAGCCACAAATATGAGATTTTTCCCAACACCACAGTCCTCTGACAGAGGTGGTGGACAGTTTTAAAGATCTGATAAAAGGAGTGGAACACATGTCATTATTCACTCATTCTCCTTGTTGCACAAAAAGCGTCCTTGAGTACAACACAAGCAGGTTTTTGTGTGTGTGTGTGTGTGCACGTCAGATACCAGAAAACTGTGTGTATGGGTGTCTTCAATCACTCACTCATTCTGACGTGTGAGACATTCAGTGTATGACACAGGACTGAGCTGCTGTCCAATCATAAAGGACACCTGAGTCATCAAATCCAGAGGTCTTACACTGACACATGAATATAAACCTTTTTCCACATTTCTCTGCCCTGCCTCGTCTCTCACTCCAATAATCTCCTGACTGTCAAGCTATAATTCAGACTGGGCCATCAACACATTTCCGAGCAGGCATGGACACTAAAGCTCTCAGAGAACAACACCATCAACTGAACCCCATAGAGACAATCATTGACACACTGTCCTGATGCTGATTCCTGACCTTCCTACAAACTCCTGCAAAGTTAGACTGACTTCCCTTTCTTCTTACCTTTTTGACACAGGGCTCGCTGCTTTCCCCATCCTTTTTCTTCTTCAGCATTGCCACATGTGTGTGTGGGGGTGCGAGATGAAGTTGCAAATATGTCTAATTCAAGTCTTTGTGCATTGACGGGACCTCGCCTGTCAAGGTCCGATCATTTCACAGGCTCCCACTTGTCCCTCTGCATCCCTTTAGCCTCCACTTCCCTGCAATCCAGCCCAAACTGGTCCGACCATGTGCCGGCAAACACAATGCGATGAATTGTTTCCCCTTCCTTTCACTTTCTCCCTCCCTCTCTCTACCTCTGTATTCTTGTTTAATTGTTAATTGTTCAGGAGATTGGGTTCCCTGAGTTGTTGGTATCAAAACCAAAGCTACTGCTACCAAAGCTGCTGAACCACGATGGTTATGATGTGTTATTAGGAATGCGCATATAAAAGGTGATGGAAAAATACTGAATTTATTGCTCAAAATCTAGGGTGGGAGTCTATGGAATTATTGAAATGCAGCCCAGATTGGAGAGCAAAAGAAAAACTTGTCATCTGGTGGTGCTAGAGGAAAAATCAGGGGGTCACCAAAGTCTAAAGGACACATCCTCTGTGGAGCACGAACGCACCAAAGCTTGTGCCAGTGCACGTGGTGGATGGGCATATAACAGGATTAATGAAAACTGGAACCAAGGGTGACTAATAATAGTTTTTGAGATGTTTCAGTCTGGACCATCAGATGGACAGATTGGACTATATAAGAAAATTATGAAGAATAAATTCATGGAGCTTGGCAAAGCAGTTATTACACCACTATCGCTCTGTATCATTTCAGAGGGCAGCTAATGGTGCTAATAATCCCAGACCCTATTACCAGCTATAATGGGGCTATTGGTTTCTTCAGGTTTATCGGATGGAGGTCGGATGAGGAGCTTTAGGAGCTCAGAGTTGAAGTGAAGGATTGAGGGTCATTTTGGGAGCTCAGGAGGAGGGAACACAGGGGCTTATGACATGTTTTTGGGACAAGATTACCACAGGTTAGCTCAGGCCTCAGAACAGTGGGTCCTGCCAGTGAAAATGACACAGTGGTTTGCATATCGCTGAGAATGAGAGCAAGTGAGCAAAGGGCAGAAAGGTGACCCATTGTGTTCTCACCGTTTTGGATACATCTATACATACAAACCAGGAGGTGCAGATTTCTGACCCGACAATCTTGACTTTCTCAGTATTCTTAAGTCAATGCAATGAGACTTTGGATAAATTTCAAGGTATCGAACGAGTTGATGCTTTTATGCACAGCCGCTTACAATGACCTGCCAGCCACATGCTGGTCAGCTGTTCCTGCAGCTTACTACCCCGCACTCTTTCTGCATTTATGAATAAAACGTGTGCATGAGCGACCAAATGCAGGTAAAACAGAAAAAAAGCATCAAAGCTGGGTGACCTGAGCTAACACTAAAAACATGACACGAGCCTCACAGAGAGACACCGAGGACAGCTAATAGAGACGGCCTTCGCGACTGCCATCGAGGAAGAGGTCTGCAGGACTCCGCAACATGTAAAAAAGCTTATTTTCCAAAACACTGGCTGCTATTTTGGAAAAATCATTATGTGGAGTTCATTCAATCAAAATTTCGAGAGCAGCTGGAGGCAGAAATGTCATTATGTCAACTGAAAGACCTCCTAATATTTACAGCATAACTGGGTTTGATGTTCTTTCATATCCATTCCAAATTGAAAACACTGAGGCAAATACTCGAAGACAAGAAAGATATTGAGCTGAACAAACAATCAATCCGTTCATTTTTTTGTGTCAAATCAACTATAAGCTCGACTCTTCCCACGTCCGTCTCTAACCTTGCCGTGTATTATAGATGGTGACTGATTGGGAGGATAATGACATGTGAATAATGAATGTTAACTCAGTACTGGGACACATGGGAGCTCACCCTCCAACTCAGCTGTATCTGTGTGTGTGGCCACGTATTACTCATGTTGTGAGGACGTAAATCTGTTTACACAGTCCCATTGTAGGTCTCGCCTTACTTGTGGGGACAAAATGCAGGTCCCCATCATGTAAATCATTAAATTTCAGGGCGAAGGCTGGGTGAAAACCTAATGTGTGTGTGTGAGCTGGAGCTGTTAAAACTCTGTTTCTACTGATGGTGGCCAAGAGCCACATAGTAGAGGGGCTGTGGGATGCTGGGAATGAAGCCAGGTGTAGGCAGTCCCACTGATGTGGACTGTGTTGGTTAGCAAGTAAGACTTGTTTTTGTCCATTTCAATGAAGGATCTTGATGCTACCAAGCTAGAGGAGAAATATAAAAGCAACTTTTCCAGATATGTGTTGGGATGGGGTGGAAGCTTTAGCTTGACTCCAAATAACTTCCCCATCCTTTCAACTCCAACTTGGAAGCCCTAAAGCGGCAGCCATGCCAGAGCAAATGCATATCTGAACTCAGAGATCTCACAGACTTTGTGATCCATCTGCTTATTTAACTCTGTGATACCACACAGCAACACTCAAAATACCAACATAAACGCCATCAAACGTAAATCCAGGGCGCTGCCATAATCAGCATGGGCTCTTCTTCCCTCCCCTAAAAGTCATGGTTTGTTCCAACTTCGTGGTAAACAGTAATGTTTCAGGACAGGGCAGAGGATCTCGAGCTGAACGCAGTCAACAAGCCAGCTGAACGCCATGGGATCTGCAGCGCAGGGCAGGGAGAACGTCTGGGCCGGCCTGGTGAAACAACACAAACCCCCTCTGGACGAGAGCGCAGGAAAACAAACAGGCGCAGATGTACCGGAGCTGCAAATGTGATGAGATATGACACTGTGGGGTTTCTCCTGCAGCCATTGAGCGCAGAGGCAGCTCATCCTGCATGCTGGCAACTTCCTCAATTAAAATCCTCAGAAATTAATAAAGTTGTATTACATTAAACCTTAGGGACTTTTGGGGGATTTTAGCATGAGCATATTTAGCACTTAGGAGCGCAACATAAACATTTAATAAAAGGTTTACAACATTATAATGTGTTTGTACATAGACAAAGGGAGATTTTTAAGCGTCGTTAACTTGTCATATCATTATAACTGTCTTACTTTACAGTCATTCATCATCTGTTTCTACTTGAGCCTTGACTTGGGATGAATACATTAATAAGCACTCATATCTGCTTACAACTGCATTGTAGTCAGAATTTCTAATATCTTGTAATCACCTTATTTATTTTTTTTATAATCTGTTGACGTCAAAACCTGTTTAGATCTCTCCGGCCATAAAGTCCAGTGACAATAATTCCCTTTAAGCACAACTTCCAATGTACTAAAACAGGCAACACTTAAATCTTGACGTCCTGAACACCACCACCGTGAACAGTCAGCATTACCTCGGCGTTCTTTGATCCTCGGCTCTTCTCCATCGTCTTGACACCCACCAGGTTACGCACTCTCCTCATTTCCTTTTCGGCTAAAATGCAATCACAACCTCCGACTCAAACTTCACAGGGATGCAAATGCTTCAGTGACAAACTGAAGCTGAAACACCCCCAAAAAGTTTCTCTCTCCTTGTACCGACTGTACCCTCAAGAGGCAGGCACAACGAAATATTAACTGCAGACGCTGTCGCAAAAACAATGCAAGGAGGGTGGACTTGGTTACAGGTAGGGCTGTGTTTGTGTATGAAACTTGAATCTCGTGTGGTACAGGTGGCACGCAGCCTTTCGTAAGATTACCATACTTCAGATCTACCTGAAAAACAGCATGATGGTAAGTGCCAAGGTGAGAAATCCACTACAAAACCAGCAACAAGCCAACTTCAGGTGAAGTTACTACAGCTGTATATATGAAATGGTTGTAAGTGTAAATCACCAAAGCAGTAAGACACAAGAACAATGCACATATTTAGAGCAGCATGCCGTGCTGCTCTGTGGTGCAGCTGCACTCTATAAGCCTTTGGCATGACTTCAAGGACAAAAGATTTCGTCCACTAAAAATTAATGTTTAGCTAAAATGTTTCCAAGCCTTTGCGCTGACATCCAGAGGCCGTCTAAATGTCAGTGAATGGGTCTTGGTGCACATCTTGAAATAGTCAAACAGTACTCTGACGTCACGATTTTAAGCTAACTGCACCTCGACTGCAGCAGTATGACGTCCTCGGCGATGCCACCGATCGAGCCAACAGGAAAGCTTGCTGTAATTGTCACATTTGAGGTCACACACACACACGTTTCTTTGGCTCGTGTTTAACCAGACTTGCCAGTAAGAAGCCATAAACCTCATAAAGTCATACAAACAAAGCCTATGAGGTGACAAGTAACATGACATTTGGTTTAATGTTGACCAATGAGTAGTCCTGTTGAGGAGAAGGTGGAGCATAGGTCCATTTTTGTTCCTATGTTAGCATTTAATTTGACTTCGGAGTGACATTTTGGCTGCAAATTGTTAAGACAAAATTCCAAATATTCTCTGATTCCAGCTTCACAAATGTAATTATTTCCTGTTTTATTTCATATTCTATGATAAAAACCAAATTATCTTTTGGCTTTGAACTGCTGGTCAGGCAAAACAAGCTATCTGAAAATGCTACCTTGGACCCAGGGGCAATGGGACATTTAATTGTAGTATGATAATAGGAGTGGGATAATTAATAAGTTAATAATTTGAGGGCATCAGTAACTAATTAACATGCATTAATCATGGTTCTATCCTTTCTTTGTTTTCTCTCCTGTTAGCATGTATTGCAGGGGAAGGAGCTTGTTTGCCAGCAAGAAGAGAAACTCCTGAAGACCAAATATTTTACAAATAAATACGGCTCCATCGGTCTGCCGGAACGTCTTGCCTCTTTACACTGTTCGTGTGACATCTGTGTGTACTCAGCTGTGACTACATGGATGCAAGCTGGTATGTGATGCTGGAGACACACAGCAATGTCTTCACAGCTGTGATGTCTGCAGGGTTTCCACACATCTTCCATGTGAAAATTCTCTCCTTCAGATTTCCGCAAAGGACCTGAACGTTTCGGCTTCTAAAAACAAAACATGTTCACATCACTGTACAAGAGCTTTTCCTGTGCTTGCGCAGGTTGCTTTTTTTTTTCCAAAGAGCGTCATCTTCTGTATGTTTCCACACCTGCGTTGGAAGGAACCTGATCCTAATCAAACACAATGGGGTCGTGGGATGAAGCAGAGACCACTGCAGCAACCCAACGCTGGGCCTCTTGAGCTGTCAGCTGGGTCTGAGGTCCTCTCTCAAGCCCTGCCTGAGAAAACATGTCACGACTGACAACACTTGGTGTGATTGATGCTGTACTACAATGAGATAAATACCACATTCAGTTGCAAAATGTGTGGCTTAAAGGTCCAGTGTGTAGGATTTAGTAGCATCTAGCAGTGAAGCTGCAGACTGAATACCTCTCGCCTCATCATTCCCCTATAGTGGTCACTACACATGCAACAGGCGCTCTCAGGAGCCAGCGTTTCTTTTGTCCCTTCTGCGTTACAGTAAAAACAAGGGGGTGCAACAAAGCTCCACGGAAGAGGACACAGGACGCTCTTGTGAGGCAGTGATGCACTACAAAGAAAACTGAAACGCGGTGATGCTAATTAAGGCAAAACGGCCAGCTTGCCGCGCTCACCCATAATTCAGCATTACTTTGAACCGCTCGGCAAGGTCATGTGCTTGGTTATGTTGTCCTGCATGTTTCCTGTGGGCTTCATGTTTCTGATTAATTTCTTTGTTTACATCACACTCACACCCTCATTTCTCTTAATTTCCAAGCTTGGGGCTTAAGCTGTGTGCTTTTGCATGAATATACAAAAGCTGAACAGCCAGTGAGTCCTTCCTCTCTAGCAGGAGACTCATTTGTCAGCTCTTCCATCTGGTGAAATTTTATAAACAGACCTTAGATTTCAATGATATTTGGATATTTGTATGCGGCGTCACGTTCTACAGCAGATTGACTATTTGAGAGAACTAATGAGGGAGGATTGTCTCAGGTGAACTGGGGACAATGTCTCTTATCATTAAGTCATATTTCAAAACACAAACCTCTCAATTTTTACCACCTCAAGGCAGCCTTTCAAGCTGCAGGACATCCAGAATTTTTGCACTGGAGCGACAAATTGCTGACCGAAGAATCACCCATCAACTTAGACAGTTGTTTACTGTTTCTGAACCCACCCCCGCCAAAAAAAAGAGAAACCAAAGGGCCATTGTCCAGTGTGTTTGTCTTTGTGTCAGAGATACTGAGACCCCAAGTGCATTGAAATGGAGCCGCGTCTGACTGACATCTGATGTGTGTACGTGTTTCCCTGACAGAGAAAGCGCTGCTAACAGCTGCGGTTTCTGATGCATTATGGAAGGGATGCCTCAGCATGCACAAACAGGGACATCCAACAGAAAATGCTCCTCTTATCTCCATTGTACAAACTTTCTGCAAGGTCATGAGGTAACGCAAACTGAAGACAACTTGTTGGGACGCTAACTTTAATAGCACAAATACATACTGAGGAGTTACTTAATCACCATGGCACATCAAAGCTATCAACATTCAGCACTGAGGAGAAATTACAGGACCTCAAGAGGCTACAACCTCACTGCTGAGGATTTATGTTTCCTGGCCTTGTGGTTCCAAAAATGAGTTTTTAATCATTTGTATGACAGCTGTTCCCCATTGACATTTTAGATTTTATTTCCTTTTTTGTGTTTCCAAAGGTGTGGCTGCATTAGACAGACACAAACAAAAATTGCGTCTTTTAATAAAGCACGAACTTCATTAGTGGATCACTGGTACCAAAATGACCCAGTACTCAAAATTTCTTTTGTATTTTTATGGAACCAATCAATTTTTAGTTTTTAATGGCTTTTTTAGGATTTGTTTAGTACTTTGGCTGTGACTGTACTAAAAGAAATTGCACTTGAAGACCTAAGAGTGACTCTTAATGCAGTATTTCACAAATGCATGGGGTGTCCGAAAACTTTTTTCCACCACTGTAGATCTTGCTGAGTGTTACGTGATATCTTGTCAGAGAGTGGGTCTGTTAGCTGAGGCTAATGTACAGTTTCTACGCTTCAATGATAAATGCTGGACACTCTGTACGGGATGTAAGGTGGCACTAAAATCTGTACAATGCAAAGAACATGTCAGTAAAATCGGCTTGTTGTTGACGTTAAGTGGTTGCAGTCTATCATTGTGACTTAACATTGGAGGCAAACTAGGCCAGGCCGGCAGAGACCTGTGCCAAGGTCCTTTGTGAGGAAGCCACAAAGGGAAAGGAGGGAAGGAAGTGTTCTCCTTCAGGACCAGTGGGAAGCTGGCTGTTTACACCTCCTCAACGCTGCTCTCCTCTGGGGGAACCATGCCTCTGACTCCGGCAATGCAACGGATACAGAATGTGTACCAGGACTGAGCATTAAACAAAACCCATGTTTATCATTCTGACTTGTGTGTTTGTTGTTATTCTTGACAGAATATGTCAGCCGGATCTTTTAGCAAATCAAACCTGACAGCCACAGAGCAGATGGTAGCAGAGAATGCCCAATGTATTTGGGTGCCTATTATAAATATTTTCTTGGCATTCATTTCAAGTCACAAATGGTGTGAAAAGGTATTTTGCTTTCTATATTCATTTCACAGTGGACAGCATTTTTGGAATCACATTAATATTCAAGCACGCTTGAAAAATGAAAATGTCCAGAAAAAGACACAAACCCTTTACCAAGCCTGAATCAGCCCACGCAGTCAGGCGCACTGAACCAAAACCAAACACAATGCGCCAGTGACCCATCTGAATGTTAACTGAAAACACAAATTGCTATTAGAGTATTATTGGTGTTGTGTCAACACCTACTCCGTCCTGGGAAGCTAGCGCCAGCCAGGAAATCTCGTATTACCAGACACACATCGCTGATGGGAGGATGAAGGTGTTGGCACTAAGTCAATATGCTTTCTGTCCAGAAACAAAGCGTAATAGGAAGAGTGTGTAATTTGTCTGCAGAAGAAGTCTTCAGGTCAGTGTTTGTTTTTTTTAGAAGATGGCATGAGCAGGAATAGAGGACAGCTGTCAAACTTTGAAGCCACAGCCAACTTTCACCAGCATATGGCCAGCGGTCGGCTTTAATGGTGCACCCATAGTGCCTGGCTGGGTATGTGTGTCCATGTAATGACAACAGTATGAAAGATGAAATAACATTAAAAGCAGAACACGCGGGCAGAGAAGATCAGAAAAGCTAAGTGCAAGGATGAGTAGTCTCAAATCAAAGTGCCAGTGGGCTTTTAATAGCTTTATGTTTGGCTGTTGACTGCCAGAAAGGCCTGGAAAAGTGAGTGATGGTATAAGAAAAGGCTGCAGGGAGAGGAGCGGAGGCATAAGTCCTGTTAACGGCTTAACGCTGGTAACAAATGTCTGCAAATATCGTCAAAGCTAAATCCTAAAAGTGCTTCAGCTGACCGTACCAAATGAGGGAGTAATTTGGGGAACAAAAATACAAGACTGGACCTCAACAAAATCTTCTGAAAGCGAGGTGAAAAGAAGTGCAGGAACAAAATGATCACCCTACACATCCAATATCAAAATCAATCAAAACACCACTTATTTCAACTAAAGTCTAAATGACAGACATGAAATACCCTGACTTTTACTTCCTGGTCGTTCCAAAACACTGAATCATACATTTCCCATAATGCAACACACACTGACAACCCTTGCCATGTGTTTTTTTTCCTACCCCCCTTAATGATCAATATATTGTGTTAGAATGAAACTCCTGTTCACACGTGCATGCATGGACATCCACCCACACAAACGCACACTTGTTGGCAGTCTCCGTCCAACTTAGTCCATCAAATTACTCCTGGGACACAAATAAATCCCAGCAATCTGTCATTCCATTATCAGACAGGCAGTACAAAGAGTCCATTGGCAGAAACAGCGGTCCGGACACCTTGATGGATAAGTGCATTCTTGCGACGTCTCTCATTAATACACTTGGCCTTGGCTCCTGAAGCAGCGGAAGTCTTTTTGTGCAGCCCGTCTTTTAGGTCTACATGAGAGGCTACTGGACAAAGCAGCGGATGTCTTGTTTTTCAGCTCTCCCACGCACAGCACACTGTGGAGGGCACGCACTTGTTCATGCTTTCTTCTCCCTTCATTTTAGTCACTTCACTCTCTTTTCCCTCCTCCTCTCCTACTGCCACAACACTCTTCCTTATACAATGTGATGGACTGGAGAGTAGACCACGGTTCATTATGTGCATGTTTTTAGGAAGCCCTTGGACGGCACATCAAACATGCTTCTCTATGCTTTCAACTGCTATTCCTGGTTTACTATTGTGCTTGTATACAAGAAAAGCAAAAATAGACTGAAGCAGACAGAGAGCTGCCCATGTTTTTCTCCGTCTGTCTCATCTCTGCGCCTTTATACCACCAATCCACACATGCACGCTGTCTTGTCCTTTTCATGACTTTCCGTGCCACCCTAACTGAAGCTGGATCAAACACAATCCCAGCTCGCCGGGGATGCCGTGCCCTCTGATTCAACTCGCACAGCGTCAATGTCTGCGGATGAAAAAAGTACAGCCTGTGCTGTGTACTGCCTCAGACTGGCGGCAACAAGAAAAAAAAAACTGTTGTCTTTATATATTTCATTCTTTCTGATTGTCACCTTTCACAGGTTTCAAGGTCAACATTCAGGTCTGCCTCCAGGGCTTTACATCACACCTTCACAATGTATACATCTGGGATGATGTTGTTATCCAGTGCAGCTCACCATGACAGAGCTGACAGGCGGCCTGGTCTCCACAGAGCACGCTGCTGCTGATTGGCACATCGGCTGACAATCGCCTCTGACATTACTGTGGAGTTGGGGACAGTCTGTCACAGTGCAGCCCACTCTGCCCCTGGACGACTGCTGGCTTCAGTTGAAAAGCAATTTCACATCTCGTTCGTGTTGCATGACTTGTGGTTTCAAACTCTATAATGTGTTAGCAAAAGAAACAGCGGGGTGAAAGCAGTGTTCATTTCACTACCAGCACTGATATGCGTGACACAAGCCCTGTGAGAGCATCTGCACGCATCGTGACCTGAATTCAATAAAAAAATAATGCTTTTAGTATTTCGCTTATTTACTTTAAATGCTTTATCCTTTTAGCTATCATGACAGAGGTTATTAGATCCAGATCAATATGCATAAATTCACTGTATATTTTGTTATTTGATTGCATTTATCCACATATAAGACAGGCAGGGAATCATGACTATAATAACAGTTTCACTAGACCTCTGCTGTTGTGCAGTAGGTTCATCATTTAACAGCGGTCGACAGCTTCAGCACAGTCCATTAAATCACACTGGCCAGCAGGGGGGCAATGTGCATGTTTAAGAGTGGCCACCTTTTGTCTGAGTAATGAGCAATTTTGCACATCAATGGCACTTTGAGTCACAAGTAGAGTTAATGACTAACACATTATAAACACACGCAGCGGAGCCACCTTTGATTCTGAGAGATTGAAATTAGAAACAGCAGCAGCAAGAAAAATTAGTTTCTCCTGCACTGACACAGCTTTGAGAGAGTGTTTTGAACAGCAAAGCTGCTGTATAGTTATCTGGGTGGCAACAACTACTCCTGGAAAAAGCCAGCAGAGAACCATGTCCTCAAGTCAAACCACAGGAAACACCAGACAGTTTGCTGGAAAGACACAAAAACAGGCGTGAAACTCCAGCAGAGGGGCCTGGCTTTCAGTGAAAAGGCTGTGTTGCTGTTAAGCTCTGGCAGCCACGCAGATGGAGCAATGGACAGGCAAGTAAAAGCAGAGCAGCTCAGAGCTACACTGAAAAGAGGCAATAAACACAGAGCAGAGATGCACACACATGCTTGCACAGATTACCCAGTGCATGCCTGTCAATGTATGCTGCTGTGTGATGGTCATGAGCACAGATGGGAAGCCAGCTGTTGTGACCTTGACTTCCATACTAGCCAGGTCAACATGGCGGAGTGTCCCACTACTGGACTACTCGTGCTTGCAGATGTCCATAAGCCAATAAGTTTTTATGCAACAAGTGTGATACAACAGTCTGCTAACAAGTGTGTGCGCACAAAGAGGTACAGGAAATAAAAAGCTAAATATCCCACTATACACACAGACAACCCCAAAAGGGACGGTGGCTGCTCCAATCATGGCTCAATTACCCTCCTCTCATCCAATAGTGACCAAAAATAAAGAAGAAGAGGAGCAAGGAAGCAGCTAGCGGGAGGTGGTGTGTGCGAGTGTGCGTATCTGAGCACAGCATGTTGCCCTGAGGGTGGCTGTGATGTAAGAATGGGTCCTGCTGATTTATATACTCAGACAAGCGCTCAGACTGTAAATAATGGCACACATACACACACAAAGTCACGAGTCAAATGTGCTCACACACACCCACTACCATACATACACTTGGCAGTTACTGAGCCCACATGCAATTACCAGTGGCCTAACACGTGGCGTGCGCACACACACACACACACACACACACACACACGCGCACACACACACACACACACACACACACACACACACACACACACACACACACACACAGAGACAGAACACGTACGTATACATTGCCAGAGGCTTCATGCCAACACAGGGCTGAAGCCACGTCACCAGCTGCACCAGAGGAAGCCATCCACTGCTCTTTCCCTCTGCACCCTACATACAGCGTTAGCATATAACGAATGAAAGAACACACGCACACAAATCATGCAGATGATGGGCTGACACAACGAGTACCTGCTGCTTGACAAACTGGTTCAAACATGTTTAACACATGTTACGGGAAGAGCACTGCCGCTGCTGCCAGTCATAAACCAAATAAACTCTGTCGGAAGACCTGTTTTTAAAATGTGTCCCCTTATCGAGCGCAATAAACAACAACCGCAACACGAAGACTACAAGTCTCAAGCTATGGCTAGTGGCTCTGTGAGGCTGCACTTAAGCGCAGCTGTGTTTCAAACTAAAGGCTAATGTCATACTAACATGCTCTCAGTGATGATGCTAATTAACATGCTGATATTTAGCACAATGTTATGCGTAATTAGCACTAACTGCAAAGAGCAACTGATGGGAAGCGTTAGTTTTGCGGGTATTTTGACCCGACAATGGCACCATATGGAAAGCTAAAGGATCACCAGAGTTGTTACTATTTGTGTCGAGGGGAACATGAATATCTGTACCAAACTCACTAAAAAACACAAATGTCAACCTCACGACGATGCTAAAGGAAAACCCAAGCAGATCAACAATGTAAGAGGGATTCACCCGATGGAGGAACATGAACGTCTGCACACAATTTCACTGCAATCCATCCAACTGTGTTGAGATACTGCCACTGACTACTAAATTTTAATTGCAGCTCACAAATAAGCACCCTAAACGCTATACCACCTGAACTGTAGAGGAGAATCATAAAACTATATACTACAAAACTATGGAAAGTATGCAGGGACATCTACACTGAACACTGGCCACTAGAACAATCGTTGTCCTTCTGATATGGTCTGATAGTCACTGTAAAAGCCAGGGACACTGATACCAGCAAAGAGCAGGCAATGAATGACGGGGCTTAGTGACAGATTAAACCCTACCTGCTTTTTACCAGAGAAGAGAGAGAGGAGAAGACAGCGCACTTGGGGCTTTCTCTTAACTTTTTCCCTTCTCGTTCGCATGCCTTTCCCTTCTTGTCTGCCACAGAACGGAGGAAGAGTGCCAACACTGCAGGCTTTGCATGTCATTCGAGGACAAGTTGAAGCTTTCAATTAGTCTTTTAGATTCATTTGAGGATTCTCTGCGACAAGGTCGGCCACAGTTTGTGGACTGTCCCAAATGAAAATGAAAATTCATATTAATTATTATATTATCCTGTACTAATCTAACTGTAGTGGTTTATCTCTCTCTCTCTCGTGTACACACACACACAAGCACGCTGTAGTTGTGTAACAAGGTCTTGCTGCCCATGTAGACCAAACCAGGGCACAGTTTGGAGCCAAAAGGCTTAGTGATCACATCCAATGACAGTGGTCAAATGACCCCTATTCACACTGGCAGAAAAGTGATCGGCATTCCTATTGATCCCATTGTTAAAGATCTATTGTTTCCGACATCATAAGGCTCTGAAATCTGAGAGAAAACAAATGATGTCAATACAGCGTTGTTGATCCAGTGATGGGCGGCTTTTACGAGAATTAAACAACAAGCTGTATCTACTGCATGCATCCGCACTCATCTACTCATCTATTTACTCGTGCAATTGTCATATTTTTTCAAGCACTCCAGCTCTGTGAGTCAATAAATCCTTTGGCTGGATTGAAAAACAAATGCATTGTTGATGTCAGTCATTAAGTTAAACGAAACAATGAATCCTTCCATAAGCTCGAAAGCAAGGCCTAATGACCTCAAGTCTCAAAAATTAAGTGGTCCATTTCTGGAATCGCATGTTTGTTTTTTCTCCCCCCTCTTGAATTGCCAGAAATAGCCATCTCTCCCTGTGGGGAAGGTATAATTACATCAAAGGCACACAGATGGGGGTGGTGCTGGTCTATTTCTGAATAAGCCCATTATGGGGTCAATGATCTATGTTTAATTAGGAGTGTGAAGCAATTATTCATTAGTAATTAGGCTGTATTTGGATTTTTTTCAATCCTCTTGAAAAAAGCTCTAGATCGTTGGATGCTGGCAAAAAAATTGTTACTGTCTGCAGCTTTACTGCAGAAGCTCTCTTTAGCAGCTTTAGCTTAGTTAGCAACCCCCTCAGAAACAATAGTGCTGCTAAAAAGAGCCACATATTTCCCTCATGTGCTGGTGGAGACCAAAACAAAGCCAAAGGTGAGTGATTCTTACATATGTATTCATCAGATGGCCAGAAAATGACTGATAATGTGTAAACAAGCAGCTGTTTGCTAAGAGGTTCACAGTAACAACTTTAAAGGTGATAACATGCCAGTGTTATGGTGAAAGCTTACGCAAATAAATAAAAGTATTAGTATGAGCACAACATCTTGTTTATCTACATTTATTCTTTGTCATTCAGGTCTTTGTGGCTGTCGAACTGATGCTTTTACTGACGACGTTTCAGTAAAGGAAAACTGATCTTCTCTTTCTATGTCACTTTTGACAACACAACATTGGCATGTGATGCATTTAGAGCACTCTCCCATCATTCCTACAGGGCTCCTGGTTAACAGTACTTTTTCGTTATGTGTTTGGGTATTAATGCAATGTACCTTACTGACAGTATGCCAACGTTTTTCACCTCAATAAGAATATACTGTACATACATATGAGGGTTTTCCCAGCCTTGCAGTGTTTCAGGCCTCAACAGCCATCACCTCTGTCTGCCAGGGGTTGGTGGTTTGGCCTGACTAATAGGAAGCAGGGCAGACAGATGGGTGTGTGAGGCTTCATTTCAGGCTTTGTGAGGGCCCTTTTGTGAGGCAGCACTTTTTGAACACAATGTTGGCCCTTTGTTCACATGCAGTGCTTGAGTATGGAGCAGCATTCCTCGTCATGCTGCACAGCCAGTTCAGTGTTAATGTCTACTACTGGCGCACATAGAAACTCTACAGTCAGCTAGTGGGCACACACATCAACTAGGTTGGTGCTCGCTCACTTGTTCAACAGTAACTAAATCACGGGGGTTTAAAATTCCACACTATGCTGGCTTCTTGTGAGCAGGCGGGCTCCAGGAAGGCTCTCCTTTTCCCCTCATTCTGCTCACTTCACCGTTCCAAGAACCTGAGCCCTGTAAAAAGCCTTTTAATTGGAAAGATGTGTAACTCAATGAGCTGTACATGCTCAATCATAGCAACCTGCGATGAAGAGGCAGGAAATGTGGGGGAGGTGCACTCAGGAACCGGGAAGCACAGGCACAGATTTCACACACATGAGCTGGCAGGTCAAGGACAGGTGTTTCTTGACTTTTTTCCAATAGCGCAGAGGACAACTACGGCACCTTAATGTCAAGGTAACCCTAATTAACTATTCTGAAATGTCACAAAAGGTCTGCTACGATCATTACAAGAGCTACTGGGCAAAAGACAAATTTCACTGACATTCAGGAAATTGCATTAACATTTGAACATGGGTTTATTTCAATAGAATTAATTACAGCTAATATAATAGTTTTGCTTGATATTGACTTGACATCTCAGCAAGAGCACAGCTGAACACAGGCAGTGGTACACCAACACACAGTAGCTGTTCACGTGTGTGTGCTCATGCATGTACATCAGTACTGACAACACGGATACAGCTGGCAGTACGACACCCAAAACTACACAATAAGAGCAGCTTCCTATAACTAATTTGTTTTACAAATCCACATTTAAATTCTGTGGCATTTAGCTTGTTTTTAAGCCAAATGCATTTGCATGTTTTTATCACAATAGTTACACTCCTATGTGGATACTGTGTCAGAAATATGCTGAGGTGTTTGAAGTGGCCAGATGCGATTGCAATAAATGTGTCTTATTTAACAGTTAAGAATTATGAGATCAAGAGAAAACAGTGATCTCAAATCTT
The DNA here is from genome assembly GCA_037975065.1 of Chaetodon trifasciatus. NCBI lineage: Eukaryota > Metazoa > Chordata > Actinopteri > Chaetodontiformes > Chaetodontidae > Chaetodon > Chaetodon trifasciatus. The sequence continues at coordinate 5,507,078 of JBBMOE010000040.1, forward strand.
GTGTTTTGTCCAACCAATAATTCAACCCTTCAGCAATGTTGCTACGAGAACATCCCATCTGGACAGTGATGACGAGATCACTATCTGGCAACCCAGGGGTGAGAGAAACTCAAGCTGGTGTCAAGTACCGACAATCGGTTTCCTGAGTCGGCCTCTGTGGCACGGATGAAGATGGTTAGAGAGGTGTGATCTCAGAGTGCCTTTGCTGCATGGTGCTGAGATTTACACAGCGAGAGGGCAGACAGAGAATGCACCATGCATGAACACAATGGGACTGTGAGAAACCCAGACAGGGGCTCAAAAACAAAACCATAAAAACAGAGGAAGTGGTGTCCTGGGGTGGGTGTAATTTGCAACTCAGACAGAGGAGTAAGAGCTGAGGTTTGGTTCATTTTAGGCCGTCTGTCACTCCACTTTGTGGCGCATACAAGGTTTTATAGAGTAGTGTGACATGAGGCAAACAGATCCAGCAGAAACAGAGAGGAGATGAAGCAAAAACAAAGTGTTGTGACACTGAAGGAAGAGGAGACTGACAGCACCAGACAAAGATCAAATAAATCAGGGTTTCACTCATAGCTCATTAAAAACATTAAACCTGAGGGCAAAGCTGAACAGATCTACTCCTTTTTCAATGAGTGGCAGAAGCAGCGAAGACATTTTGCAGTCAAACAGGGGGTTTGATTAGCCTTTCTAGCAATCCCACGAACAGTTCTCTCTTATCCCCACTGTTCCTGTTAACTTTCATTTCTAAACTACATTACGAACTGAGGAAAAGGCTTCATGAAAAAGCTTTGCTGTAGCCTTCTCCTGCTTTTTGGGCATCAGTTATTGTAATTTTCAGTGTGTCTGGCAGCCGATTAAGGTCAGAGATGTTTGTAAAAGTCTTGGGGTGCCCAAACTTTTGTCTGGTGCTCCTTTCCTTTTTTCACTTTAAAATTGTACAAAACAAACATTAAACACCAATCTTGCTTCAAATATTGAGGAGGATGTTGCATCTTTAACTTTATGCATCTTAAAAATCAAGATACAGATTTTCTGGCATTTCTTCGATCCATCATCAGTCATAGAAATAAATAATTCTCAGTTGTTCATGGTACGACAGTGGGGAGGTATCTGCTAAAGAAGGCATAGACCTGATGCACGGGGGATGTATAAATACTGATCATCGATTAATCATTAACATCCAAGGTATGTACTCAAGCCGGTATTCCACAATGCAGCCCTAACCAAGCATGCAGTATCATTAGCAAAGGCACTGGGACTCTCTTCCAAGCCTTTCCCAGATGATCCCTTCTGATCAGGTTTGGGACTCTACCACATGCTAAGTGAGGAAAACCTACATCGTCCCTCTCCCCCATCTCAGTTGCATGCTTCACAACCCCAGGGCCATGGTCCATCCTCCCCCTCCCCAGTGACCCTGCCAGTAACCTCTGACAATGGTCTACTTTACTTACTGTCCTCCACGATGACTCAATAGCCAATGAAAACTCTTGTCAGCACAACAAGCAGCATGACCGTATTTAATTTAATACAAGGCTGCACAGAGACAGCATGGGCTTTAACTCCTGTCACTCAGTTTCCAAAACAATATTTAAGTTACTCTTAAAGAAGAAGACAGGCCTTCTTCAAGTCGGCCATCGAGTTTTAAAGATATCAATGCATAGAAATTCTGTAGATTATGGCTCTTTAAAAATACATTGTTTGGAAAGGTGACATGATTCTGGGAAACCTTTTGTCGGTTTGTCCAAGATTAAGAGGACACATGGTGTGGCAGCTGCCAGGCTTTCACCAAAACCCTCTGTAACCTCCACAAATTAGGGGTCAGAGATTGTGATTGGATTGGGACAGTCAACATTTTTCCTTTGAGCTCACCATCCATTGACAAAAGAGGTTGAAGACTAAGGGACGGCTGGATTTGGATCCAGCGCTCCCTCTCTCTTCCTCAGAGCATTGCTCAGACTTCACACCATGGCTCCACATTCCCCCCCGTCAACACACAACAAGGGAATGAGTGTTTGTATGTCTTAAAAAGACACTCTGTCTAATGTGGTCTAAAGTGTCTGACGCTGTACACCCCAAATGAAATCACATTTGGTGCTTTTTTTATGTCGTCGCCAAACAGAGCGCGGCCGGCGAACCCTAGTACACTCACTGTGACTCCAGATGTGTGTTTTTAAGAAGAAGAATCAGAGGGACAATCCCCTTTATTTGTCACACATCACATACACGCTGCACACACCATGCAATTGGTGAAATTTGTCCTCTGCCTTTGACCCATCCTGGTCATCCTTCTTCCACAGCAGACCAGGAGCGGTGGGCTGCCATCCGACCGGCGCCCGGGGACCCAGTTTCCTTTGGTGATCTTCTTGCATGTTTTCAGTGGGGTTTTTTTTTTAAGGAGGATACCCTGGGTGAGCACGGGGAGGACATGCAAACTCCACACAGAAAGGCCCCTTTCCTCGAGCAGCAGGCACCGAAGGCATGGTGGAGGACACGCCCCTGGTGCCCACAACGGGAATCGAACCTGGGACCTTCTATGAGGCGACAGTGTTTCCACCGTGCCACCAAAGACATTTGTATTGTGGTGTGGGGAGGGGACACAGATTTTCTCAAAATCTGTGACATTTGTCAACCTCTCGCTAACATGACCTAAGTACATCTTTTCTAGCTGCAATTTTAAAAAAATTGCAACTTCCTGCGCAAGTCTGTGTACAATCCCAGGAGGGGCTTGATTTCATTCAGGTGATTTATAAGTGAAGGAGTCATTCCCAAAGTAATTTGTTTAAGACAAAAGTTGATTAAGACATGACAAGATTTTGACTCCAATGAAAGGGGACAGGATTCCCTGTGGAAGTGCATGTGATTACCACTGAGTGCTCACTCACAGACTCATACAGGATAGCTCGTTCTCAGAGGTGACTCACAAATGAGAGGGCATATAAGGCAAGAAAAGTGAAATGTTCTCCTTTGGAGCCCAGGACAGTCGTGGGCAGATGAAGACGCTCAATGACCTTGCGTGAAGATGACAATGCTGACAATCCACAGAGCACTGACTTCCTATCCTTTAAAAAGGTTTTCAATGGGCCACTAAAGCAGAATAAGTGCAACTGATGCAAAGACAGAATTAGACTGGAGAAAGTGGAGCACTGCATTAAAGCCCAGACGTCTTTTTTTTAATACATAACCTCCTCTTCCAAACACTTCTCTTCCCAAGTAGAGCAGCCACAGGTCACCGTAAACCTGTTTACCAGTGAGCCCTACCAGGAACACCAGCTTAGTGGGTGACATAACATCACATCAGACAGGGATGACCTCACTAAGACACTGGAGTCATTCAAAAATATCACTGTGCATGCTTTCCTAAAAAAGTGTTATGAAGTCAGCCATCGCCAAATGGCAATGATCAGGGGGAACTGTTAAGATCATGATAGCTGACGAGGTGAAAAGTCTTGTTCGGCCAGCGGACCCAACAGGTAAGTGTGCACTGCTTGACGGACAGGAGTCACAAAAGCAGTTTCTGTTGTCCAGCAATTACTGTCTTATTTTGCTGGGAAAATATGTTGAAGTTTGACATATTTAAGTCCCTACTGTCATAATTTCTTTCTCTTACTAGCTGGAGGGATCACTCTGGACTCCCCCGAGGCTAGACATATTCCTGCCAAAGCAGTGCTGGTTATAATGAAACTCATCACTGACCCCAAAAGCTTACATCTGGGCCCACCTACAGTGCGACAGAAAGCTGGCCCTTATAATCCCCTCATGTGGTGACATGATAAAGGCATGGATTAAAAGATAGTCAGTCATCCAGTCACTCAGTCATCACTGCTGCTGCCTGCCTGCACACTTATATTATCAGCCCCACTGCTTCACTTACCCTTTACTGCACTGGACAAGCAGAATTCAGCAGATGCACAAGGCCAGACTGTAATCATATATATCTATAATGTGATGTGCCATAAGACCCACTATGCCTCATGATCTATAAATAGGCTGGAGTCAACCATTTGTCCCAGTGGATATAGACTAAAGTGGTTGATCAGACAAATGCAATGCATTCTGCAATGGGTATTAAAATTAATATAATGGACAGATTTCTGTCTCGCTGTATTTACAGTGTCTATTATCCATTACGTGGGTTCTGCATTATATGAATAAAAATAAACTGACCCTAAATATTCTGAGTTGTCCTGTAAGGTTGAAATTTCTCATTACATCAACATCATCTCTTTAGATTAAAATGGATTTCACAAGCATTTGTTGAAATATCCTACACACCGCTATTATCAATTCAAATGCATTGACAAAAGAATTGAAACATAAAATGATCACTATTCTGATTAGACATTTTAAAAAAAGATGATGACACTGGGTCCCAAATAAAATAATATATAAAGAGAACTTACAGCTTCTACCAACTATAACCTCAACTTTTTTACCAACATAAAATATTTCATATTTGTTGAAAACCACCAAGCCTTTGACAATCATAAAAAATACACACTCAAACAACTTTGAGATCACTTTAAGAAATATTTCACAACAAATTCTGTCAGCAGCAGACAACCCAGAGACCACTTTCTTTGTTTCAAGAGATACTAAATGATAAACGTCTGATGATGATATAGCATTTTGGAAATTAACTCTCTGTACCACGGCCCTGTACACGAACTTTGTCTCCTCAATAATCCAGATGTGGCTTTTGCTGTCTGGTGCGTCTGGTTTCATGCAGCCGCAAAAAAATATGGTTCAATCACTGGGCCAGGTGCTCCTGACTGCTGGTTTACATCCATATGCCTGTTTGCTGTGATGTTCTGAGGTACACAACACCATCTGCTCGAAGCTGCTGTCAGTGTGCAGTCCATCTCACACTGCACTGTCCTGCTCTCCTACTATTGGTCTTCTATTGGGGTTTCCTTGGGAGTTGTCTCACAGGATTTAGATCATAGTTTGGGGGTAGTAGTGGGTGTGGGCAAAACAAACTGGCCAACACACAGGTAAGCCCATTTCATAGAGAGTCTCCCCACGCACATACTGTATTTAAAGTGCAGTACAGTGACCACAGGCTATAAATCACTGCCCACTGGTTCCTAATAACTGTGACCAGAGGAATAAAGCTGGAAGAATGCCTTATCAAAAAAAAGGCTTCTTTCCTTGAACATTGCCCTTCATATCCACTCCTGTCCTTAATCAAGGATTTGTGAGACGCGCAGAGATAAGATGCATTCAGGGCAAGACCAAGCCAAGCAGTTTTTTGGATTGGTGCTTGCCAAGAAAAAGACACGTTAAGTCAGTGCGACCTCTGAATTAAGCCACAAGGGCAGGAATTCCCTCCACTGAAGTACAGGTGCTCCAAAGGCTAAATCAGGCCTGAGAAAACTAGGTGACAGGAGTGCCCTGGGGTCATGGATTACCGACTACTGTTATGTCTGAACAGATCACACGTCTTGGGTGGCACTGCATCAGTCAACCTAAACCTAACTGGGCATGTATTTTAAGCGATGAACTGTGACTGGACGTAACAAACCAACCTGAGCTCAAGCAAGCTGCAAAGATCATTTCACATACAATAAAGTTTATTTGACTTTACTGCAACTGAATCGTGATTGCCAAAAAAAGCAGCCATGCTCTAACTGAAAACAATCATGTATATATATCACTATCTGATGCAATGGGATACCACGTGTCCTAACACTATAAGTTGCTGTTTAAATTGTCTTTTTCTACTTGTTGACCAGGCAAAAATTAGCACCCCAAGCTTTCATTTAATCTACTGTCTGTGCTTATTTTCACAGCAGCATATTCTGTATTTTGTGCCTAAGTTTATGTTGTTGCGCTTCATAATACTCAAAAGGGAAAAGCTGGCAAAGTATTTTGCTTCTTAAGAACCTAACCTCAACCAAACTTGTGAGGACAGTTGGATACTTTTATCCTGCTACTGAGTTCAGGTCCCGAGGATTTAACTGTGTCAGTCTAACTGAAATGAGTAACTAACACTTATGTTTAAAAAGCGTTTAGCCCTTATTATACCCTCCACAGTGTTATTAGCACACAAGACCATTATCAAAAGTGTTAGCTGACACGGCTGAATCCGCTTTGGGAGCAGCTAGCCTGTTAGCATCGTCACACAATGCGAGCTTTCCCAGCGAGCTTTCATTGCGGCGAGGTGCCTTGTGGTGGTCCAATAACACCGAGGATATCGCAGCTACGGAGGAAAAACGTTGCCTTGCTCACCTTTTTCATCCGCGGTGCTTCGGCAACGGTGCCGTCACGGTTGACAAAAGCCTCTCCGCCGTTCTGCTGCGCGTCCGACCGCTTCATAGCCGACGCCTGCGGCATCTTCGCGGGGTTCGCGGTGAGCAAGCCCAGGCTGCCTTCCCCGGCTTTCGCGGAGGGCTCTGCTGTGGGGGAAGCAGCAGCTGAGGACCCGGCCTCGTGCGGGTCGTTTCTGGCGAGGTTCTTGCCCTCAGAGGTCGGTGTCATCGGGGAACCGGCCGGCAAGTCTTTGCCGGTGGGGACGTCTTTGAGTTCGACCTCTGCCATTTTCGCTGCCACAACCTGGACTGACATCGCTGCAGTTTCACAAAGTCCTTTTTCCAACACAAATAGCGAGCGAGTCAAGCGGATGTGAGCGGAGGAGCGACGGTGGCCAAATGCATCATGGTTCTTGTAGTTTCTCTAAGTAGCTCAAGAATTCCCCCCATAAGCCACCTTCAATAACAATGATGGACATATGACTGACATTACCAAACGTTTGTTAATATTGGGAAAAACAATAAAACCGCAGACACATTCGTGCCATTTAGCTGGAAACCAGGCTTAATCTACAAAGAGACTACATTTCCCAACAGAAAAATCTACACTGTGAAATGTGTTATGGGAAATGAAGTCTGTAATAAAAGAGGACGACACTAAACTACAAAACAAAGGCGATTTATGCCAGATAATGCCGCGTGTTCAATCACGTAGAACATTTCTACATGGTCTTCTAAACATTGGCAGCAATTTTCTGGAACATGTGATTACTCTAAGGCTCACGTGCGGAGATTAATTACACCAGAATGCACTAAATCACGTATAATATTGCATTACGGAGGGCATGCTGCTGCATCACAAAACAGTTTGTCTTCAACCCATGCTGACACAAATTATTTTAATAGTACTTTCAATTGTGAGTAAGCCTCAAGTCATTCACTAGACGCTGCTGCACGAGACGCTGCATCACATTACAGCGCTCATGCGGTGGATATGCAGCGTGTCATGAGATAATGGGACCAAGAGTAAGGTCAAATCCTAAAAATGAACGACATTGCCACCATGTGGATGCCTATAATACTGAAGAAATACCTGGAGCCAATAAGATAAATGAATAAACTTCAACTGTTTCTTTTTCATATTTCAACTTTATTTTGCACTCTCGTGAGTCATTTGTAAAATGGCATTACTGAAAACAAGCAAACGTAGAAAGTTTGAAATGTAACTAAAGGCTGGCACAAGCAATCAGGCTAAAAGTTTGTTCTCCATCGCATATCAAAAGAATTTACAATTTACATGGTCATGTGTCGCATTGCAGCCTGCTGGGAAGCTTTGCAACTGCACAATGGTTCAATTCTGACTGTATATTGCTTCCGTTTTCACATGTAGAACTTCTGTGGTTGACTTCAAGCATGTCAGGAGCATCTCTACTGTAGCAGACATTCATTTAACTACAGGAACAAAAAAAACAGCATACCAGAAAAATAACCAAAAGTCCACACATACTGTATTTGCATCCAAGCAAAACGTGTCAGAGCACTTTACCTTCCACCAGACAAATCTGAGGTATATTATTTACAAGGCTGCCGTGCTGGTACATTCTAAAAATACAAAATCAGAAAACCCGACACTGTTAAAAAATACAACTCTGCATTGTATCATAAGCACACTGTGGTGTCACAAACGTAAAGACAATTACTAATAGAATGTTGCCAATTTGGATGCCAAAACTGAGAAAATGTCCAGAAATATGCATTTGTGGTCTTTCAAAGTGAAGTGCTGCTTTTTCCGCTGTGCCCCTGAAAGAGCGGTCTTTAAACTGAGGTGGTATTCCTACCAGTGTAGCCACAGAGCATTGTGGGAGGCAAAAAAAAGTCCACTTGTAGCTTTTTGTTGCTTATAAAAGACGACACATCAGTCCTCGAATATCCACAAGATGTTCACTCCTGAGAGGCCAAGATTTACTCTCCTGAAGAAAGTATGAAAAGCAATTTAATTATCCTACAGAAGGCAAGCAAGGTCGAACCGATCATTTTCAATCAAAGCGCAGTCTGCCCTTTGCTGTGTGACCTTTTTGTTGAAAATGAATCAATATTTCATTACACCTTGAAATGGCAGATAGTTGTGTCAAAGATTATTGGACCTAGTGAGTCTTTAATAGGGTTTTAGGTAGAAGTACTTACCCCAGCATCCCTGACTCCTTAGTCTTAATGACATACAGGAACATGAGGATTGTGTGGAACAGGTTGTTCCTGCCCTATAATAGAAATCAAGATGGGTTCATGTTATTACAGTCAAGGTGTTACAGTAGAGGGAGACTGTTTATGACTGAGAGGTCTGTTCTGATGCCCCAAGTTGTCTGGTTTTTCTCTGGGATACTTGTTACATATGTGGGGATGACCTATATGAAGAAGGCTCCTAGTTACAAAGCTCTCTAGGCTTCATCAGTGCATAACAAGACCAAAGACATTGCACCTGTTAAAAAGTGAGATTTTCTCATTGAGAAAAAGCATTTTATAAGCATTTGGCCAGATCAATTTTTAAAGGTGTCCTTAAAGATGATTTAATCTTGGGATTTAATTTTAAGGCGGTAGGGGCAAAATAAGAGCACAAGCTGTTTCACAAGAGCCTGAAAACCTGCTTGTTTTTGCTGTCACCTTGGGTAGACTGTAGATATGTCCCTGGTAGATGAGCTGGTAGTGAGGGGGAGTGGTGCTGCTTTGGTGGACACAGAAGAGGTTCTCCTTGGTAACATCTGTGAGAGTTAATACAAAAAGGTACACAAGAACTGCAACACCATGGAGAAGTATGACGCAGTGATAGAACGTATATGCTGTGTCTCAAAGCTTGCAGAGGAAATCACATTCTTCTTTGTCATTCTTCCTCCCTGTTTTGCCTGTGTGTGTGTGTGTGTGTGTGTGTGTGTGTGTGTGTGTGTGTGTGTGTGTGCGTGTGTGTGTCTACCAGGTTTGTCTGGGGTGTGGCTGAAGTGCTGCGCAGTGAAAGTCTTCCCGTCGGGGTACTTTGGGTGTGGAGGCAGTCTGGAGTCCAAATACGTACAAAACACATGCATGAGGACCTAGAGGGACAGAAAAGGTATCAAGCGGTATTAAGGTATTAATTATTAGTTGCTTAATAACTGGTTGAACCACTAGTTCAGTGTGCGTATGTGTGGACTCACAGCACAGTCTGTGGGGAGGTCCGTGTCCCACTTCCTGTTCTTCAGATCACCGCCACCATTCCAGCGAAAGGAACTCATGCAGCCGCTGTGGGCCAGCTCTGACAGAACGCACATAACCAAGCACACATGTAAGAGATCACAAATGTGTGCCGCTCTACCTCCCACCGTCATGAAATCTGATTTTTTTCCCCTCACACACATACTGTACTGTTGAACCTACCCTTTATGCGTTCTACCAGATATTCCTGGTTGGGAGTGCTGTCCAGATACTGAACAATAGAGTTCATAGTGGGGATGGAAGAGGCTTTCATCACTGCTGCCTGTTTCAGGCTGCTAATGCTGGCCTCTAGTGGATGAAAGATAGAAAAAAGAAAATATAATATTTCTAAGGCATAAAATAACTTTATATTCTCGTGTCTTTGGTTCTGTATGACTTGCATTTCCACTGAACCACACAGCAGGTGTGAGGACAAAGCACATTTCCTATGCAAATGGTTCACCTCCAATCTGGAGCTCAGGGCAGCCCATCCTCCTGAGCTGACTGTTGACAGAGTCTATTTCCTTCACCAGCGGGACCAAGATGGTGTCACTGATCCACTACAGAAGACAAAAATAGATTGCATTTCTAATATAATTTCTTCCTAAAATCAGGTGTTTTGAGTACAAAGTTCTGTAAATATGTATGAGCACTTACATTTCGAAGCTTGGCCGTCCAGCTATCGATGCGGTCCACTACAGGACGGCTGGTTGTGATTCTGGCCCACACCTACATTACAGGAAGGAAAAGAGCTATAGCTTCAAGCCAATCACACATCGAAACATTATGTCTTATTAGGGCACAACAACAAACCATACAGTGTTAATTTACAGACCTCCTCTGCAGCCTGTTTGGAACCCAGGTCCGTCTCGTCCTTGTGGGCAGACGGGGCCTGGGAGCGACAGGCCGGCTGGTACAGAAACTTCCTCAGGCTCTGGGCGTAATCTCCCACTGAGCGGTTGTAGTTCCAAAATGTTGGGCTGTGGTTTGGAGACACAGCCTCTGGACTCCCTATAGAGAGCAGAGTCATGATTACTAAAGTTTCAATTGATGCTCATAAACTTCACAACGTTTTTCCACATTAACCCACACTGAGATGATAATGACTAAATCATCTAAAGAACAGCTTCTAAAAATAAACTCTTGGTCTAAATCTGCCCATTTCCGATATACTAGTAGCTCTGAATAAATGAAATTAGAGTCCTGTTTTCCTAAAAATTCCGAAAACACTGACATCCTCTACCTAACTGGCTGCGGTGACTCTTCTCCTCCTCTGTGTGGAGGAACCTCTCCAGGCTTTTCAGATCTTCCATGTAGTCCTCCTTGCTTCCAGGGGAGTTAAACACTGAGGGGGACGTGCGATATCGAGCTCTCAAGCTGGAGCCTTCTGCAGGTCCAATGCTGCTGGGGTAGGGAGAGGAGCCAGGGGAGGTACTGTAGTTCAGCACCTGAGAACAGAAGAACTCGATGTGAATTCTTGGAGATGAAAATGTGCGTTACATACGAGAATTTTTACTATTTTCCAGAAGAAAGAGAATCACTTTGGAAGTAGGGTTGGGCAGCATGATGTGCCCATGTGTGATTCTGTGGACACTGACCAGAGTTCATATGAGAAAACAGATTTACTGTCTCTGCTATATATTTTTTAGCACCTTGATGACAGTGACAGAAATGACAGATGCACCTTTCCAAAGGCCACTGAAGGCGAAAAGGGCCCACCCGCACTGTTTGGGGTGGATGGGTTGCTGAGAGGAGGGCTGTACCCGGGTACACAGCTGGGGGAGAACTTGGGGCTGGTGGTGGCCGGCCGCGAGGGGCTGAAACTCAGCACACTTTGACCCTGCAGCGGAGATGACTGGGCTGGAGCTGGGGTCTCCTTTTTTTCTGGCTTTTGGGGCGGAGAGGCCTGAATACCTGCAAGGGAGCAGATCATGACGAGCACAGTTAATATGCCTCATACTCAAAATTAAGGACCTAAGCGTATTTACTTAAATGTACTAACGATTAAACAAACTGGGTGAAAAATACAAAATAATTGCAGGCAAACAATAAAAACAGGTCTCACTTGTGTTTCTCAGACCAAGGAGGAGATGCTGCTCGGGGGATACAGCAATGGTGGAGGGAGCCATAGTGTATTTGAAATATTTCCAGAAGTCAAAAAGAGCATTGAGGCTAAATAGAGAAGCAAGCACCAGCTCTGTAAATAAGGACAGTGGAGAGGGAGACACTTAGCATACAGGCTCTTCCATAACATAGTCTCAACACACGAGTGACATTTATTATATCCCTCGCATGAGATATTAGATTAATTGTGTCATTTCAAGTAATTAATGTGAAAATATTTGTAAGTAGGACTAGAATGAACTCTTAATGTTCCCTAAACAGACTGACTGAAAATACAACCCAGGCACTGAATGTAAGGCAGCATAGTGCTTCTTTACTGTCATTTCAAAACACCAGTAAACATCCTTAAATAAATGAGAGAGCAGTGGGACCTCACCGATGTACCAGATAGGCCAGTAGGTGATGTTGTAGTATCGGCTCAGCAATTTCCCTGACCTGGCAGGAAAGTAAAAAGGCACACAGATATCATTACACTGTGCACTGGAAGAAGATAGATGAAAGATGGAGGGACAGTAAACCTGTGTTACAATGCCAATGACTGTTTCTGTTTGCAAGAGAGGACAATACTTAAGTCGAGACAACTTACATCTCAGTGTAAATCATGCCAGCTAGAGACACGTTGAGTACAGCCCAGGCCAGGACCACCTGGCGAGCCTGCTCCTCCCTCCTCATCCTCAGCGCCCTGTCTATCATACTGGGCATCCCCTCCTTCGGTGGGGTTAACATGGTTCTTATCAGACTGTTCAGGCTGATGACAAGCAGAGAAAGACACAGTGAGATAAAACATGCAGTGTGTTCACACTCAAAGCGAGACTGAAATACCTTAACAGTTTCTACTAACACGTAGCACACAGAACATCACTATCCTTTAGCTAAACATCAAATAAGACCGTGAGGCACGACATGCGTACATGACTTACGGCTAGCCGACGTGCTAGCTAAGCGGTTAGCTAAAGTAAGCAAGTTTACACATAAACAATGCAGAATTTACAATAAAAGGATGGTTTCACTTTTCTGTCGTGATGTACAGCCACTAATAGAGCATTTATACAAAAAGCGATACAAAATACAACTACAAAACGTAGAAAATACAGGTAATTCATACCACGCTAAAGTGAATGACAACCACGGCGCTGCATATTTTGTATTTTAACCGGAAACAACAGTACGAACTTCCGGTCACGGAAGCCCTTTTGCTGTAGTGCATACTGTGCAAAGCTGCTAATTATAATTTTAAGTAAAATAAATGACTAATTTAAAGAAAAAGAAAAAATCTAGCTACGGTTCCGTGGAGTAGAAATGTTTGACATTATTTCTTGCGTGGTCTCTCATTTCATTTAGTTGGTCATAAGTGTATAAAACGTATAAAACTTCTCAAATACTGCAGTGTGAGACCACGCGATTAATAATTTGAATATGTGATGATCGTAGTCATCACGGCGTGCTTTTAACTCGCAAATTATACCGGGGTGGTGAGATATTCACAGGACCAGCTGGGGGCGCCTTCTCTCCATTTTACCCATTTGGTTTTGCACTACGTGTAGAATGCACTACAGGTGGGTGATCAATGAGCAGCAGCACATGATCATTGTTGTTAAAAACGAATACAGGTGGAAGGAAATGATACAGTCAGTGAAGTAGTAATTTATGCTTTTCACTTCACATATATCAGTCAACAACATATAACAACTGTAAATGTTCATTTATTAAAACATTATGCAACAGATAGGATGGAGCAGTAACATTTCAACAGTAAGTCAACACTCACATTCCTGTTTTCAAGAGGCTTACTTCCATTCAAAAAGAAATTATTTCAAATAAAAAAAAAAAGAATACAAAATCTGGCTTTTAATAAATAAAGAATAAAAGCACAATTAGGTACTGTAAGGACTAAAATGCAATATGGCGTCAGAAGTTTTTAATTGACATTACTGTGCAACTACAAACGAATATCACCCCCTGTTAGTGGATGAGTCAAAGAGAAAACATAAGGAATAGTGAATGAGAGATAGCTTATATATGAATGCCATCAACCAATATTACACAGACCTGAGTTCAACGAAAACAGAGTAGATTTATCGACAGTCAGGTCTTCATCAGTTGGCTTATAATATGACAAAGATTATTTTAGCAGCACTGATATGCTTGTGAGACTAAACATATACTGATTGTAAAATTTGGATTATGTAAGATGTTTGACAAAGTAACTGATATTTGGCAAAAACTAGAGGTAAACATCAGTATTGTAGTAAAGTAAATAAATAACAGACATCTCAACAGGAAGTGTTGTCAATGAGGGGGTGACAGGGACTTTTCTGAATTATATCCTCCAACATCTAAACCACAGTCTTCATTGCTGGCTGAGTCAACGAGTCTCTCTGCACCTCCTCCTCTTCCCCTACCATCATCCTCCTCTTCCTCCTCTTCATCTTCTTCCTCGTCCACATCCTGCTCTTTACGGGATGCTCTTTCAGTCTTGGGCCCTTTGCATATCTTGAGGTGACGGGTGAGGTGGTATTTGGTGAGAAAAGCTTTGTGGCATTTCTCGCAGACAAAGTCTCTCCGGCCCTCGTGAGAGTTCATGTGCTTCTTCAGGTGGTTGGTCTTGAGGAAGTGTTTGTTGCACTTCGGGCACTGTATCCGGCGTTCACTGTGGCGAGAACAGGAAAGAATGAGGGGACACATTATATAAACTTTATTCAGTGATAAAACAACTTTACTGCTGTAGCTTTAAGTAACGTACTGTGTGTGAGAGAACATGTGTTGTTTCAGATCATGTTTCCTGATGAATGCCCGCTCACAGAGGTCACACTTGAGCTTCTCTGCACCAGTGTGGATGAGCATGTGCGACGCCACATGAGATTTCTGGGTAAACGACTTCTCGCAAACTGTGCATCTATAGTTCTTCTGACCTGTTAGTGGGGGAAAAAAAAGAGTTACAGAGGTTGGGGAGCTTGGGGTAAAGTGTTAAAAGGTGCTGTGACATTGCTTTTAAACTGAATTTTCTTTACTAGTGCATACAAACTGTTGCAATTTGTCAGAAACGTCTTCCTAGGAAAAAACTATACTATACATATGACCTTGTTTTTACAGTTCTGATGAGTTTTTATATGTGACTATATGCAGTCTGCTGGGTCAACACTGGAACAACTGTTTGGTTAGCTTGACAGGTGAAAAAATAAGAGTTTATGCTTCACTGGTCTCGGTACACACCTGTGTGAATCTTGAGGTGCATCCTGAGGTTGCTGGGATCGCTGAAGGCCTTACTGCAGTATTCACACTTGTGAGGTTTCATCCCCACGTGCCCCATGAAGTGCACATTGAGCTTTGTGGATGTGATAAAAGCCCGGGAACACATGCTGCACTTGAATTTCTTCTCCCGTACATGACCCTGACCTTTCACTCTGGAGGTAACATTATTAGAGTTTCTATTGCTGCTGCCCCTGCTGCTGCTGTTGTCACTATTTGTTTGTCCTGCAGCGTGGGCGTGGCAGGGCCACGGGGAAGAGGAGGAGCTCGAGGTCCCATTGGTAAGCTTCTCTTCCTGGTGAGTGTGTTGCTGTTGCTGTGGTTGTGGCTCCTGTTGCTGTTGCTGCTGCTGTTGCTGTTGCTGCTGCTGCTGCTGCTGAGAGTGGTCCTGCTGCGATGGGCTGTGGCTGTGTTGAGGTTGGCTATGGCTGTGGTTACTGTTATGGCTGCTAAGATGAGACTTGAGCTCAGAGAAGGACGAGCACTCTTTGCCACAATGGCAGATCTGGCCCTCAGGCACCTGAGGAACACCTGTGGAGACACAGAGGATGGTGGAATGCTCAACATCACTTTGTGGATAAGCATGTCAGCATTGGATCAGTGCAGCTTCTGTTTCATCATCTGTCTCACCCATCAGCCTGCAGTAGTCTCTGCTGTAGTAGAAGAGCAGCTCCTGGTCCGGGTGAATCTCTGTGGTTGTACAGAAGAACAGTTTTCCGTTGGCAGGGTACGCCACCAGGTTCTGCTCCTCACGGGTCCTAAACACACAACACACACAGCAAATAGGAGCTATTTATTAACATACTGGCTAGACTGAAATAACACAGCAAACACCTCAGACCTCAGTGTTTTACACCAGCATCATACCTCGATTTGCGGACAAACATCATCCAGTTGCACTCATTCTCGTCTGTCGTAACGATGTAGAATTCCAGCACATTGTTGTGGTACATCTGAAATAGACAAACAGCCTCATCTACTTATCATGGTTTCACATTGGCTGTGACAACCCACGGCCAAACCAAAGCCACTGCACTGACCTTCCATATTTGTGGCGTGTCCTTATCTGGCCAATCAGAGAGATCCACATTACTACAATGCTGGCCCACCATTGGTCCAAAGCAGGTCCTTGGAGGAATGACGTCCCGTGCAAAAACTCCTAAGATAGGCAGAAGCACATTTTGTCAGCAATCTAAGTGGTGGTTTCCTCAAACATCTGTGATATCTTCTTAAAATCCGTTTGGGGTGGTTTATTCTTTTACCAAGCGGTTCGTCGGCCACAGATATGCGCAGACACAGTGGACGTGGCAGAGAGAGGCGAGCCCGGCTTTGGATGGGTGCGTCAGGGATGAAGGTGACCGGGCCGTGCTCTGGGCAGTCTGAGGTATATGAGCGCTCACACAGTGTGCACCCTGGAAGACAATAACAGCACAAAAGCTTGCTTGTTGCACATCATGTCCATTTCACTTCAATTCCATGGCTGCTTTCGACAACAACTTGTTATTTAAATTAACTATTTTTCCTGAATAACAGTATTTTCCAATGCTTTATGGCTGCATATAATTTCCAATACTGTACTGAAGTACTGATTTTACAATTCATTGATATATTTATTAATGTCTGAAGAACATATCATAAAAACACACTCACAGATGGTGTAGGCAGTGACCATGTTCTCCTTATTGGAGGTGGAATCCTCTAGCTGCAGGGTGGAGTTGACCAGCACCAGGTTGTTTTCAGGCCCCAGCGACACCTCTGCAGTGATGGGGGACACATTTACTGCCTCGAGCCCCATCCCAGAGTGTCCATGGAGTGACACGGGCTCCAACTGGCCCTGGCTGGCCATTGAGCCAGTGAGCACCACACTGACAACGCCCGAGTTCAGCTCCCCATTTGGGTGGAGCTGCTCCCCAAGTCCTCCTGCTCCTCCTCCCCCAGCATTCCCCACTCTGCCCCCCATATGGTCCGACTCCATCACCACAGGTAGTTCGAGCACGGGTGGCCCATGGAGGGGCATCACCCCACCAGATGAGTCCACCCCAGTCAGGCCCTCATGCGGCTGAGGCTGCCTTCCGCCTCCGAGCTGCTGCTGTGTGTCAGACACTGCCACCACCCCGACTCCGTCCATGGTGGCCAGCTCCTCTCCCATCCGGTCAGGGGACATGGGGCTGCTGACACGTGACTCCATGGCCAAACCTGTAGAGTCCAGTTCATGGGCACCAGTCTGGTGAAGGTCTCCCTGGCCAGTGACCTGTCTGGAGTCCATGGGCACCAGGCCCTGTTCCAGTGGGCCTCCAGGGCCATTGTAGGGGTCCAGACCTGAGGGATTGTTGCTGGCCACAGACAGGGTTCCATCCATGTTAAGGCTGCTGGGATGAATGTATTGAGGTGGTGGACGGTCTGCCAGATAGGACAGGATACCTACAGCAGTGGAGAAAGAGGGAACATAATTAGACAAACAAAATTCTAAAGTGAACATCACTGACTAACTTAACTGATTTAAGTTCACAGGAGAAAGACTGCCCTTCAAATGAGAGCATCTAGGATAAAGCCTACTTAAACAAACATCTGCACTACAATAATCTGGCCCACACAAACAGCACCCCACCTGGCAATATGTGTCGGAAGTAGCTGCTCTCCAGGTGGGGGTAGGGAGGTGGCGGCAACGAGTAGTTCCTCTCCGGCAGGCCACACATCACTCCTCTGTCACTCAGTGGACCCATGGGGAGCATCAGCGAGAGGGCAGAGGGAAGTGAGCCCAGGGATGGACCCAGGCTGGGGATGGCCACTGGCATGCCTGAACCACAATAAAGAGTCAAGAGCAGATAATTAACTTGCAAGCCTGTCAGTACTGCACAGAATTAAAGGTGACACAAGTCATTATAGTAAGTTAGTTAGTCAATCAGTTTAAGATGGTTTACAAAAGAGATCATAAGACATGGTGCTGTGCTACAGCTGTCACTGAATATGTGAGTCTAGTGTTTCCCAGCTAGAGCAAACTAGGCTAGGCTAGGCTTGGCTGGTTTTGTCTTTCATACCTGGGGTGGGAATGGGGTTGTGTGTGGGGGAGGTAGGCAGACCCAGGTGGCTGGCACTCACTGAGGGCACACTGAGCTGGTCCATGCCCACGGGACTCAGGTTCATGTCATTCATCCTGGAGAAACAACGTCAGAGTTAAACCGAGACTGAACGAACTAATATCCAAACAATTTGCTTGATTGGGTTTTAGCCTGCTGTTTACACACAGTTAGCAACATCAAGACATGCATTTTGGCTCGTTTATTTTGTGATTGGCGCACAGCTTTGTGCTTGTAAATACTCGATTCATTGAGCCCTTGGCTAAGTGTCAGCACATACAGACACACAGGCCATACACGTACGCAATGTGAGCTATGTTAGCTTACCTGAATTCAACAACAGACGTCCATCAGTAGTCGTGTACTGCTGAAGGGTTTATATTTCTCTCCCTGTGACATAACAGACCTGGTGTGAACAACAACTTAGTTCATCAGCCTGAGAATCACAATTCCAATACAAGTCTGAATTAAACTGCTAAAACGACGCTTAACGTGTCATTTAACAAGACTTATTTGCAACTAGTTAGCGAAACATAACCAGTTTGGTCACACTGCTAACGTTAGCCTGACTAAATGACACCTTCATAAACCGATAAAACAGAGAAATGTCAGGTGTTTCAGGCAGCTAACAGTACAGATACGCTTCGTCACTGCCGTGTTACTTCACTAAAGAAATACAGATTATTTGAATAGGGAGGATACCTAAAAAACAACATACCAACACAATGCCTCCGTGAACGGGGCCATGACAGCGTACTACGCTTCACGCGCATGCGCTCTTGCGGTGTAGGAGTTGAGCGTTTGGCTGATCACAGGTCAGTTTTTCTGTCCTCCACTCGCCAGAGTCAAAAGAGGGCCCAAATGGAAAATCAGAAATGTTACTTTGCGGACTTTCGAGAAAAATCTTACTTGGTATGTTTTTCGTTGACTTTTCAAAGGGATATTATATTTTGTCAATGTAGTTTAAAGAAAAGTCTCGAGATTGTAGTAACTTTCTATAAAAGATGCCAGACAATTTCCCCCCAAAAAACAAAATATTACCACGAACTACAGAGCTTTCTGCTTACGCACTCATGTCATTATGCTGCATTTAATGGTACTCCATTGTTTATTTGTGGAAGTTATTAAATCATTATGGTGTTTCAGTCATTTTTGGATTGTTTTAATACAAAACAGTTAATCCATGATGATACTGCCATTATAATAACAATGAATAAAAACATTAAAAGTCCCATATAATGAAGTTTATTATTTATGATATTCGTTCCTGCTGGTTGGAGTGACCATAAGTCCAAAATGAACATGCATGTTTTCATGTGAAATGTGAGGAAGACTAGAAGCTGTGTGACCACACTGGGTCATATTTGACAAGATTAGAGCACAGATTGTTAAATTACATTGATTTCCCAAAGAGACTGTGGTGCAGAAAGAGCTCACTTAAGTTTTTAAGATGAACTTCAGGGTAATTACAATTGATCCACTCTTATTAGATTTAATATAAATGTCACAAAACAATTTCCCCACAAAGTGAATAACAACACTGGGGTTCAAGGGTTCCTTGTATCTTCAACTGAATACTGGATTCTGTATTTTTACTAAAGAATTTGTCAGAATCACATCAGAAGCTTTTTTAAATCAAATGTCATTTTGATTCAGTGTTACAAATAAAATGTTGTTTAATGCAGGTTTAAGGAGAAGTGTTTTCTTTTCAAAGTTTTTGAGGACTGAAGCATTCAAACCTGAAGAGGACACTCAACAGGCCAAGAAGCTGTGTGTGACACCAGTGCAGACAGCAGTGAGGGAGGCTTCCACCTCACAGACAGGTGTGATGGAGTCAGGTCACCTGCAGACAGTCCTGGCGTAGCTGCCACACTTACAGACTACAGCAACCGTGTCTGTGTGTGAGGTCAGCCCTGCCTCCTGGCTGGATGCTCCATGAGCAGTGTCCATGTGGCTGGCCTCTCCTGCTCTCCAGGGCTGAAACACCACGGACACCAGCAGTTTATACAGTATTGCATTCTGCAGGAAAGTGGTGAGTATGGGCTGGTGTGGCCCAGTGATTTAAGTAATGGGCAGTAGGCTATTTAAGGGGGGACATCCTCTTGTCAGCAAAATGACCAACATGCTTCCCCCATCTTAACCTAGTTGAATATGTTATTCTACTCTGCCTGACTCATTGATCCTTCATCTGACAGACTGTGTGAGTTCTGTCTATCACCCTGACCATGGCTCTTGCATATCAGTAGTTTAACTGCCCAGTGTGTTTATAAATTCAAGGCACTGTCCATGGTGCTGAAGCAGCAGACAGATTTGTAATTATGCTTTTTATCAGTTTCATCTTCAATCTCTAATATTCTCTAAACCAGTGTTTCTCAACTCCGGTCCTCGGGCCCCCCTGCCCTGCATGTTTCCCTCCTCCACCACACCTGATTCAAATGAGCGGCTCGTTATCAAGCTCTGCAGTGACTTGATAACGAGCCACTCATTTGAATCAGCTGTGTTGGAGCAGGAAACGTATAAAACATGCAGGGCAGGGGGGCCCGAGGACCAGAGTTGAAAAACACTGCTCTAAATGATATACTATAGAAACTCAACTGAGATTCAGACACAGAAACACAGATGATACATGAGGAAATATGGAAATACAGACAACGACTTGTAATAATGAAGAATTCATTTAACCATTTAGGCTTATTGTCTGTTTGTTGACATTATGTGTTTAAATAGTTATTTAAACATACATACATTTATATGGCCAACGATGGCACTAAACTACACAAAAAACAAGAGTCAGGAAGGCAGGTAAGCAGACAGGTAAAAGTACAAATGTGATTCTTCAGAGGTCTCAGTCATTACCACGCAGATGAGCTGATGATTCGATGGTGCTCATACACTGTGGCAGCAGGTGAGTCTTGATTGTCTGATTGTGAGCAGGTGTGCTCAGGAGGAGGAGGCCAGACCCGACCTGCCAGCCACGCCCTGCAGTGAAGCATACACACAGCAGGCAGGGGAGACAGACAGGAGACAGAGGGAGAGGGAAACACAAGCACACAGTGCACACTGCAGCCTGCGAGCATGTGCTGGTCTTTGGATGCTGTTACCATTGCATAAAACTTTCCACCTCTGATTTCTGGTACTGGCCCATAGTAACATAATTGTCATGGCTTGGAAGGGACGTGTTTAGGTATACAATATGGTGCAATGCCACACTGGGCCTACATACTCTGCACTAAACAGGTGAAGCCAGGTGCAAACCATCAAACTTTAAAAAACTCCACATTAATTTACATAAAAATAAGCCATGTAATAACCTTGTTTTTTTTTTTTCTCAACCAGAGTTTGAAACTGTTCACAACTTCCTGCATCCTGGTGCCCTTCTTCTTTTTTGCCCCTACTCCTCAGACAGCCTAGGTCCGCCACTGGATCAATAAATTGAATACATGATGTATCAAAATAAATACAGTCACTTACCATTAAAGTTAGGCTCAGTATTAATAATGGTGAGAGCTGCTTCACGGTGTCAACGGAAAGAAAGAAAAGCTTTTGTAAACAGTTTTATCTTGATGTGAACTCTACGGTTGCATCTCCGCCCCGGATCACACCCACCATGCTTTCAACCTCAAAACCCTTTCAAACAAGTTGTCACACAGACTGACAAAGACTCAAACACGAAGGGTCAACGTACAAAAGATCACAGTCTAGATATTTTATCACGAAGTGCAGAGATTTAAGAAGAATCTGTTGCTCCAAACAAGAGATGGTCGTGCGGAGACCGTGCCAGGGTAAGCTGCCTCGATAATAGATCATAATTAATATATTAATTGCATAGATTTAACTACTGTTAAATCGCGTCCTTTTTCTTCCATAGAAACGCCTTAATGGAGCATATTTCATATGTCCGTCCACTGGCTCTCCACGGTTTCTCCATGGATAACAGTGGCGCACACCACAAGGATGCGCTACGCCTCGGACTGCCCTTCCACCTAGACACTGCATTCCTCGACCCTGTGCACGGCCAGACCCTACCCTACAGACGGTTCTCCTATTTCCCCCTTCACGGACCCCTCGGCGTGTGCGAATACTCCTTCGAGCCTGCGTTCATCCGAAAAAGGAACGAAAGGGAACGGCACCGAGTGCGCTGCGTAAACGAAGGTTACGCGCGGCTCAGAGAGCATCTGCCGCAGGAGCTTGAAGACAAACGGCTCAGCAAAGTGGAGACCCTGCGGGCGGCCATTGACTATATCAAACACCTGCAGAGCCTGCTGGACTTAAACGTGTCCGGGATGGAGGTGAGACTGGGGGACGCGCGTAAGCGTGTGCCGCTGCCGCAGAGGACAGAGTGCAACAGTGATGGAGAGTCCAAAACTGGCCTCAGCGATAGCGGGGAAACTGTTTACTAGCTCTCATTTTCTCTTTATCATCCGCTGTAATTAATTCTTTGCAAACAAAGAAAGTAAAAAATTACCTTACTGACACTGTATCCACTGTCTGATTATATTCCAGAGTCTGCACATTGAGCATGGACATCGTTTGTTTACATTCAGGGAGCTCAAACAACCACCTGTAGTAAAATAATTCGAAAGAATGAAGTTTTAAACCAGGATTTATTTGTATTTTATTTTATTTTATTTTTGCATTTAATCATTTCTGTTGCTATAATGATTATGTGCCTCATGACAGTAACAACGAGGTAGTTTTATAGCTGGGTGTGACACTGAAAATAAGGAATGACATAATAAAAATGACTTATGAACTTCTGACTAAGTGATACTCATATGTATAAATATAGGATAACAAACAAGTCTTGGTCATGCAGTTGAAGTGAATACAGTAAAAAATAGAAAGAATTCTGACTTTTTTGTGGGACAGCTGACAAGTTGAGCACTTCATCTCTACATTAAAATGTGATTTTAGTGTAGAACCATCCATCACTTGGGAGGTGTCTAAACTAATATTATTGTGTGTTAATATTCAATTCTTGTGAACTTGAAAACCTAATCATAATGATTTATAATTTAAAGAATAATTTCCAAAGCTGGTCCTGATGGGATCCAACAGCAGTAAGGCCATGTGGCAGTCAGAAGTTCTGTATTATAATAATGAAATATCTCAGATGTCTTTATCTTTTCTCAGCCGTTCTTTTCATGCAGACCAGTGTAGATCAAGAGCACCAAAGTGAAATACATGCAGTTTAATGGTTACTAACCACAGCTGTGATGATAAATAAATTTTGACGTATTATTGTGGATTAAGCTACCCATCAGTAAATAAAGTAGCTGAAATGAGCTTCAGCTGTATCAGCTGCAACATGAGTGACATTTACACATTAATGCATCACTAATTTTAATGCAGTTACGTAACACATATTTTTCTGCATACAAGTTTTACTTGTTATTAAGTATTTTTAAACTATTGCTGCTCAAGTTAAAAATCTGGACTCTTCTTCCACCTCTGCGTGTCATGATGTCTTCTCCGAACAAGACCCATTCTGTCAGAAACTGCTATGCATTCCTGTGTTTTATTTAAGTCATGGCCAGTGAAAGTGAACATTA
Organism: Chaetodon trifasciatus; assembly: GCA_037975065.1. Taxonomy (NCBI): domain Eukaryota; kingdom Metazoa; phylum Chordata; class Actinopteri; order Chaetodontiformes; family Chaetodontidae; genus Chaetodon; species Chaetodon trifasciatus. The sequence goes on from JBBMOE010000040.1 coordinate 5,530,550, forward strand.
TTTTACTTTAATGCAGGCTTAACTGGTCCCTAAAACACAGAAATGTCTGTTCAGTGTCTACTCAGAGTTTTTAGTTACCTGAGTGCTCCTCAAAGACCACCTACTTACTGCACTCAGGGTTCTCAGGAAGTTTTATCATCCTAATAGCTTAAGGAATGCATTTATCAGGGAGCCCTCAGCCCCGCAAGAGGAACCTCCAAAAACACCTCCTCCTCGCCGCCCTATTTGTGTGTTTATACTTCCCACCTCCGCTGACCTGCACGGAAACAGCTCGCAATTTCTGATATTCAGCAATACCAAAACCACAAATTGGAGGGGAAAAAAAGCAAACATGATATTGTATACAAGTAAAAGGGATTTGGAGGGACCCGCAGAGTGTGGCTCAAGTGAACTGTGTCGGTATGGATGAGTGGCATCGACAGCCATAAAGGCATGACATACCCATAACAAAGGGTTTTTGGCTGTGCAGTATGTGAATTAGACCCAATAATTAGCCAAGTGCTGGTACCCTGGGCTTGATGGTTCAGTGGCACCCTGAAGATAGAGAACATGAAGCTACTTAAATGAAAGCCTCTGCCCATAATGGATGTTTTCTTCCCTGATGCGCACAGGCCGATTCTAATCTGATTCCAGCATAGATTCCTTACAGGCATTGCTCTATTTTACTGGAAGTAGTTGTTGTTGATGCGTAAATGTGATTTAATACTGAAGACAGATGAAAAGATTGGAACTTTATTTGGATCATTTCAGTTTATTTCTGGAATTAAAACACATGGTAACCTCTTATAGTATCACTTTTGTGCCACAAACAACTGCACAAAACTTTGTTGTCTCAAACCAGCAGATTTACCAAAATGCCCTTACATTGCATACTGTCTTCTATCAAACCTTAACGTCAGAGACAGAGGGCCACCATGGATCTCAGAGTAAACACACAGTTGTAGACAATAACTCCATCATTCACCATGTGGGACGAGCATACACAAAACAAGATTCTGATTAAGGATATGAAGCATAAAAAATGAAAACAAATCAAAAGGAAAATGTAGAATAATCGTGGATGGTGGCGTGGAGTTTGTTTTTTAAGTCAGTGTGGAACTACAAAGTTTTCCTTCCTTTGCTAATAGGAAACAACAACCTGTCTGGCTGTCAGACAGATATTTTCTATGTGCAAGATATCTGAGATCTATATTAAGCCTGCTAATGTTGTCTTACGTCTGAAAAGCTGCAGATTTGTGCAGTGCAGGAGAGAAAAAAATTCCTGCAAACACGCAAGATGACTTGGCGAGATAAAGTTTATCAGCTGAAGTAAGATCAGTGCGGGACCACCGGGAGAGCTTGATGCGACGTGTTCAGACAGAGAGCCCACATTCAGAGACGGAAACGGAACAACTGTGGGTAAGAGGGCACACAATGATGCATGATTGTCCCCTGCACACTGCAGAAAAAACACCGATGCACTTCAGCTTAAAAGCTGAAAAATGTCCATCAGAATATCCACCATTTGAGATACAAAGGATTTTTCGTTCAATACTTTATCTCAATTTTGCAAATCAGCATTGCCAGTAGATACAGTACCATACAATAACAACTTAACCTGCTGATTAAAATCTTGCATAAGGTTGATTACACTGACATTTTTGTGGGAAAAGCCCATATTGTGAGCAGCGCCAGATAAGGCATCTATTGTATTGTACAGTGGTAGAAGAAGTATTCAGAGAATTTACTTAATTGAAAGTAGAAATACCACACTATAATAATACTGCTGTATTGCATTTTTACTTAAGTAAAAACACAAAGGTGTCAGCAAAATGCATTTAAAGGGCCAGTGTGTAGGAGAATGAGTGGACCCCATCAGTGTTCAATTTTAATTCTTTATGTACTTTTTGTTAATCTTAAAATTGAAATACTCAGGATTAGTACATATACCTCCAAACTGTGAAGGAAATGTAAATGTTGTTGGTTTTTTTTTTTTTTACAATATTTTTATTGATTTTCAATAAGAACATACAAAAACACATCCACACATACCATACTAATTGCACAATGACACACAAGCAGATCTCACTGCATACACACACATACAAATAATAATAATAGCACACAAAAAATATAATAATAATAATAATAATAATAAAATTGTCACACTCAATAGCCTTACAGATAAATATAATCCATTATTGCTTGAGAAAGTCCATTAAGGGTGCCCACACCCCTTCAAATTCTTGTACTTTACCCCTAATTACATAGGTCAGCTTTTCTAATGTAACACACATCGCCATCTCTCTGATCCAAGATTGTGTAGAGGATACTTCAGTTTCTCTCCCAGATAGAGCAACCATCTTCCTGGCCTGCAGGAGGCCAAAGTTGATCAGAGCCTTACACTTAGAGTTAACAGAAAAGCAATCTGGGTATATCCCTAAAATACAAATCTTTGCCACGCAGGGTACCTGAATACCTGTAATTTTACTTAGAGTGCGGACAACCATTTTCCAAAAAGCTTAGGACATTTCCATACACAATGAATCAGGGTACCCTTCTCAGTCAAACCCTTCACACATGTATCTGGAGTGCCAGGGGACCATTTATTAAGTTTCTTGGGGGTTATGTATGTCCTCATTAGCCATTTGTGCTGTAGCAGTTTCATTTGAGTATTAATGGTTTGTACTTGAGCTCTTAAACAAACTGTCGCCCACTCAGCCTCTTTAATATCTTTGCTCTCCTTCTATCATGACTAGATTCCTCATCATGTGAGACAAGTGCTGCATATAGTATAGATAAATGCGGGGGACAAGTTTCACCAATTGCATGGCGTGTGTGTGCATGTAACATTGTGTGACAAATAAAGGGGATTGTCCCTCCGATTCTTCTTAGAGATTTGCTGTTTCCCATTCATGAGTTTTAACACAGTGCCCTCCAGGCAGGACAGCGGCGGCTCATGTGTAGCCTGGTGACTCTTTGATAAGATGAAGTGCTTGAGTTGTAAGTGTTTTTTTGGAATTCAATATTTCAGACAAAGGTCGTTAAATGTTAGTAAAGTGCCCTGAACATATAAGTCTCCAATCTTTTGCACCCCCCTGTCGGCCCAAACCTGAAAACCACCATCTGCCCTACCAGGAGTGAACTGCGCATCATGCCAAATAGGTGAAAACTGAGAAATGGGGGATGTATCACCAATATGTCTATGAGCTTTAAACCATATTTCAATAGAGTTTTTAAGGAAGGGATTTGTTGTTTTTTTCTTTAAAGTCTTAAGATCTGTTGAATAAAAATATAGGCTTAATGGCAGCTTAGGTGTTGATGCTTGTTCAATATAAACCCATGCTGGAGGAGAGTGTGTGACAAAATAAAACATAGCACTGCGCAGCTGAGTGGCCCAGTAATACCACTGTAAACTGGGCATCTGTAATCCACCCCATCATATGGCAAATACAATAATCTGAGTCTTAATCTAGGCTGAAATGTACTTAGTTTATTTTCAGCATGCATGTTATTGTAAGGTGTTTCTGTTATTTTGTTCACCTCCTGCACCTCTATCACACAGCCTACTATTGGAGTACAACCTTGTACTTTAAAGCCGGCAATATTAGCTTTTTGCAAAAACAGCAAAAATATTATAAAATAATAATAATGTCATAAGATTAACTGAAAATTCTGTGAGTTTATGTTGCTGATGGGAAGTTATTTCATGTTACTGACTCATCATAGCAACATGTGAGTCAGATTATTCTTCAGCAAAACCGGTGTGTTTTGAAAAGAACACCAGGAAGCCAATGATACATCGCTGAACAGAATTTATTAATTTAAATACATATTTACAAGTGGGTATAAGTAAGCACCTGGGTCATATTAAGTCAAATGTAAGTTTGCAGCACAGTGTGTGTTAATGCAATCAGTGGGTCTGCAGCTCGTCAAGCTGTTCCAGAAGCGCGTCTTTTTCCAGCTCCAACATGGAGATCTGTTGATTCTTGTCACTCACCTCCTGCCAGAGGAGAAAAATACAAGAAGAAGACCATTACTGTATCATACAGACACATATACAAATTTCAACAAAAGCATCCTCTGTTTGAAAAGATCAATTAAAGGAGAGAAACGTTCAGAATGTCAAAATAAATGAATATCAAATGGGACGTGTTTGAAGTCCTAACCTGAGAAAAACAATTCACATGAAAAGCTATTTAAAATACCTGAGTCAGTATGGAGTTGTGCCACCGGAGGTCGCTGTCTGCCACAGCCTCAGGCAGAGAGGGGATGCTGCTGCTGGTGACATTGGGCTCACTCATCACTGAGCCCAGAGAGCCATTCACCCTTTGGATACGAGACCTGAGGAGGCAAGATCGAGCCTGCAGAGATACAGACGGGTGGCTGTTTAGCGTCTCTTATCTCATGGTGTTCGTGAGCTAATGATTGTTGAAGGCCACTGTTAAATTATAACAGCCACTGTATGTATTTCTCAGCCTGTCTCTATGTGACATGCACTGAATTACAGATGGTGAGGCCCTGCTTTGTACCTCTGTTGCGCCTTCCAGGCTGCAGCCGGCCTCACTTTCAGCCCCGATGTGGTCCTGCCTGGCTCTGTTCTCCTCCAGCTGCTGGAGGTACCAGAGACGAGCCTTCTCCAGGATCTCCAGACCAGAGCACAGAGCGTCCTTCTCCTTCTCAAGATCCTTCAGACGCTTTATCTGAGAGGGGATGAACACAGCTCGATCAGGTTCATGTAAAGCACAAAAACGCTGAATCTGAAGTTGTGTCTTGTAGCCTAAACTGAAATTCTGCTCGGCAGATGTCATCCAGGAACAGGTCTGTGACAGGTGCATATAAAAGACAACCGGAGGACTGATTCAGGATCATATAACCAGTTGAACTGTGTGGGCATGTTACCAGCTAATACAGCTGCATCCTTGTAAGCGCCTCCTGAACTCAACCTTCAGAGCTCCAGGACTATAATTTCCAAGACAAAGTCCCCATTGTTCTTCATTCAGGAGACTTTTACTGATTGCAAAATGTCAAATCAGTAAGATTTATACTGTGAAAGCAGGCTGCATCAGTTTTCATTGATGTTCAAATAAACCAACTATGGCTGCTGTCTTTTAATTGATTTAAATGCTGAAACTGGGGGATCATCAGAATTTTGTGTGACTTAACTTGTGACCTGTTTGAGTTACTGCTGCGAACTGACTTGAAGGTGATTCCCACCTCTGCCACTTATACTTAAATACTAAATTTGATGATATGGGCAGTTTTGTTGTGTCTGTGTGTTTACCAGGGGGCTTACTAGCAGGCTTGACCACTAAACACCCAGCCTGCAGCCTGATGTAAAGCAGCATGATCGGCACAGCGCTGCCTGTTGTCTTCCAGAGGCCCCAAGGCTTTGTTTATATGTGCCGAGCCAATCTACAGAGCAGCAGGAGGCCTTTAGTTCTATTGTCTATGCTTAGCTGGATAACATGCACTTTAAATGGCCTCAAACAGAGTGCTACAACAGCCAGGAAATCATATTACATGGATGGTGGTGATCAACCTTTGGTATCACATGGTCAGGAAACCAGTAAATTTCATTTTTAAGGCAATCAACATTGAAATGGATTAGGAAGACATTAGACACATGATGCTATTGTACCACTAATGGCCCATTTTAGCTGTGCCTGATTGGTCAGAATTTCAAGCTACGCAAACAAAGATGTATAGATGAAGTGTTTTCTGCTGCTGCTTGTTTACATCTGACAATTCCTTCTCTAATGATGTACAGCTAATAATATGGTTTACAGTCAGTGGAAAACTGGTTAAATTGAGCCTTCAACAGGAAGCTGTGAAGGTCACACTTGACACGAGGGAATGTGTCAGTGGGATGACTGCAGCCTCGCAGCCTCCAAAACAGCACTCAAAAAGCGGAAAAACTGACTGAAAACACAGTGACTCTACAAGCACTTCAGTTAAATGTCCAATATGAAAGGCAAACTCCCACCATATTGATAATAATAAATCTGTTTACATTTTCTTTCAACACATCCTCACACCGAAAAGACCGAATAGGTTGACTGACAAAATATCATATACCACCACTTCGAGAGGACCACCCAACAAACAAATGTCACCAGCACGTCCCCTGAAGGTCCTCTCTGAATGTCTGCTCAACATGATTTGTGTCGGGTTCATGTTATGTCATGGGTACATTACTGCAGGATGTTCGAAGGACGTGAGGGAAAGTCCTCTTGACGTCCTCAAAAAACGTCCCTAAAGGTCCTCTGTTATTATTATTTTTGTTATGATCCTTTACTGAAGAAAAAGTACTAATACCACACTTTGAAAATACTTCACCACAAGTAAATGTCCTGCATGCAAAACCTTAATTACTTAAGTAAAAAGTATTATCAGCAAAATGTACTTAACATATCAAAAGTAATAGTACTAATCGTGCCGTAAAATGGTCCCTGTCAGTGTTATACTATTATGTTATTGTGTTAATATACTGCTACGTGACAGGGCAAACCGGTAGGACGAAGGCAGACCAGAGCTTAGTCCTCATGTCATGTTGCAACACCATCACAGTTTGCTTAGGTTTAGACATCAAAACTACTACGTTTGGTAAAGGCATTACACCTTCCTTGAAATGTGGACTTTCTTGCACATTATACTACATCACCCCATCACCTGACTTTCTCCTTTTCTCCGGTCATAATTACAATGGGCTAGGGACTTAACAATTATGTATTCCACTATTTCTAAAACTCATGGACATGACTATGCAGTTCTGTTGTCAGTGAACTTTGACACGTCTTCCATAGAATAATGTTAATGAATTCTATAGAGCGTTTTTTAAAACACTCACAGATGTTCATACCAGCTTGTACATGCTGTCATTTAGCATAACTCTGTTATAGAAATATATTTCTAAATATGCTCAGTGGCCGCTTTATCAGGTGCACCTGTACAATCTAATATAATCCTATATTGAGGTCATAGTGATGGTGGTACTGGACCGCATTAGGTGTTTCTAATAATCTGGCCCCTCGTGTCTGTAAGTGCAAGGGCAAAAAATAGAAACACATCTCAATATAAAGTAGTCGAGCGCAACAATACAATTATCTATGCTCTCAATACTAAACATATAAGTGGATTTACACATGTATGTCATATATGAGTAAACTGAGTTTAAACTTGCTTTTTTGTTTCTCTTTCACTATCACTTCAAACTGAAATTTTGAAAAATGGTGCTCCTTCTTCGACAAATTAACTCAAAACGCACATTTGAATCATTCGTCCCACATTCCAGAGGAGCAGAAAGGTCACGTCAATGCACTTGGTGACACTTGCACAGACTCAAGAAGCAGTAAATGCTTAACCTTGACTGATAAGTCACACTTTGGAAGTCATGAAATGTACAGTTATACTACAGCCAGGTTGTGCTGAAAACAGATAAGAATCACTAACTCACTTACATTCACACACAACATGGACACAGAGAGGGAACTGATAAGGATCAAAACACACTCTCATATCACCCTCTACAGCTCCCTGTACACACACACACCACCTCCCTCCTCACCCATAGGTAGAAGCGAAGTGCGTCCAGGCTGTAGAGGCTGGTCCTGAGGGGGATGATAACCACGGTGTAGGAGCCAGAGCCGGAGGGACGACAGGCCATGGAGAGGAGATCAGTCACTACTACTGCCCCATACAGCTGGCTGGACAACAAACAACAAACCACAGCTCTCCAGCGGCTGACTCAGAATAATACCACAGAGAGAGAGAGAGAGAGAGAGAGAGAGAGAGAGAGAGAGAGAGAGAGAAGGCAGGAGTGGAAAAAAAGCAGCACGATACACAGGCACAGACAGCATGGTGCCCCCGGGGCGAGGTAATGAAAAATTCCACATGTCACTGTCATGACTGGTTAATCGACATACAGTGACAGTGTGAGAGAGAGAGATATGGGGTGGAAAGGGGGTGAAACAAGCTGTACATGGTCAACTAAAAGAGAAAAGATAACAGTGAAATATGGCAGGAAATGTGAAATATGAGCTGTGGATGGGAGATTTGAGAGGATGCAGGTGTGATCAGCAACTGTGTGTTCAAAGCTGTTGAGTAAAAACCTGTCTCAGCTTCACATGACGCAAAACAGCCTTGTTTTCACGAGTTTCTCTGCTCAAAGGATTGGCAGAGTTTTCCTGGGATCGTCATCTTGCAGCTGAAGTGGAAACATGACATTCCTCTTGGTGCTGAATGAAGGAGGGCATGTGATCATTTTCTCCTTTTGGTTTCAGGTGAGCACCCTGTCCCAACTTGTTCCCAGGAATGTGACATAACCTGGGGACGAGGTGTGCGAACACAGAGGTGTGGACAGCAGAGCAGTCAGGTACAGCTGGAGTTAGAACTCATGGATTTCAGCCATACCGCAACGACATGAATGACTATCAGCTGTTCAGCTGGTCAGGGCCAGCACAGAAAATCAGTGACACGTGTTTTAAACTACTGCCTCAGGCCAAACTGGCTGTCAGACCCAGTGGATGGATGGAAATCCACAGCAACACTGCTGGAAGTATGTTTAGCGTACTGTGATTTATGTAATCAGAGTACAACAGTGGTGAATATGATAACTATACTTTCATATTTAACTCAAATAAAAAGGACCAATACAACAGTGTCGTGATACACATGAAAGTCCTAAATTCAAAAACCTTATGTATGAGCAGCAAAATGTACATAAAGCATGAAGAGTAAAAGAATGTAAAAGTACTCATAGTGCAGAAAAAGTACCCCTGTGACTGTTATTTATTTCATTATTGAGTTGTTAGCAGTGAAGCATTGGTGTGTAAGCAGTGTTTTATTACTGCCGGTCAAGCCAGAGCTAGATTAACTACTTTAAATATTTAAGTGCAGTGCAGTCTGGTGGTTCCCAGCCAGGGGTCGGGCCCCTCCAACATAAATCTGAAGGGTCATGAGATGATTTACGAGGTAGAAAAGAGGTACACTAATTTTAAGTATTTTTTGTCTTTAATCTGTGAAATACTTTTACCTTTTACAAACCTCAAACATTTATTTAACTGGAACCATCTGATAAGTTTAGGGGGTCAATATCTCTTTGTTGGGACTGCCAACAAGTCATAGACATCTGAAAGGTGAAAGGAGCCACAGCAGTGATAATACAGTGTCATACCACAACGATATAAACTGATCTTTTTTTAATACAAAAGATACAGTCAGTCTCTCTACAGGGCGTATTTAACCGTTCTTCAATTCATGCTACCTCAAGAAGGATGAACTGTCATTAAACCTGAATACCTTCAGCCTAAAACATCAGTTCAATCAATCAGTTTTGACCTTTCTTTTGTCTCTTGTGAGTCCTGTGACTTAGCGGGAGCTGAACAGAGCGTTCTGTTCAGCTCTCACTGCGCTGCCTGCAGGGAGGCTGTATGCAGCACATGAGGTGTTCTGGTTATCCAGAGGGTGTGGCTGAGTCTGTTTTTTCCTGACAACAGACATCTCAACACACTGCGACTGTCTTTCCAGGCTCTCTGAGGGTGGCACTTTAAAGCTGCAGTCCTGCTCAATCACCAGCAGAGAGCGCTACAGGCACACATCGCCTGCTGGAGGTGGGACGCAAATTCAGCTGACATTTTGTAGCTCTTCATGATATTCTCCTTCCAGCCAGAAGCTGTAGCTTTCATGAAACACCAGATGGTGCAGCACAGTGACGATGAAGAGCACTGAGACTTCCTCAAAAGTGTGCCAACTATGTTCAATCTTCAGCCTATGGGGTGATGGGCTTTTATTGTGTTTGTCTGTCATTGCTGCAGCCTGCAGTTCATGGAAAAATTAATCTTGATCACAAAAGATGACTAGGTTAAGATCCCTGAGAAGTCAATTAAATCACAATCACTACATAGGTATTCCCTGTGCTAAAAACCTGCATTTCTGCAGTATTTTCATGTCATGTCACAAGTTGAGGCTAATCAGCCCTGAAGCTTCAGCTGCTGGATCAAAACATGGTGCTCCAGCGTCTCTGAGATGGAGCCTGCAAGGAACCCATGACCCTGTGTTACATCATGAGACACATGACTCCCACCAGAACGAAACCTAAAGCACCACATGAGCTAATGATAACTCTAACAAATGCTGCATTTTCTACCGTGGTTCTTTATATTTAGCTGACCAAAGCCTTGTTCAGGGCTTGTTCGTTTCTGGGAGTAAACACAGGAGCAACGAGAGATGTTGAGATTAAAAAAAAAAAGACACAAAAGCTTTACAGAAGTTGCTTTGAAAACTTGTGCCAACTGCCTTTCTGTTGTTATCGCACAGATGCAAAGAGCGAGATCATGATGAGTTTCTAATGTGGGCCCCCGAGGAGGAAGTACACACTTTCACGCTGACAGGGTATATATATTCACACTAGCAACGTTTTACATATGCAGTCACACACGCGGGCAAGGTGCACTTCTAAATATTACATACACACACTTTCCCTCTATACTGACTCTTTTTAGTCACTACTACTACTTTGTGGCTGAAAGTGGGGCCCCTAGGTGCTTCCTGTCTCATTCCTTGTATATATATATATATATATATCTTTGCTCTCATGCTGTGACTTTCACACACAGTTTTAAAACCACTCATAGGGAAAATGACACGCACTGGAGTGGTGTACGTGTAAATAGCCCCATACATAAAACACAGTTAGTAAGGAGCGAAGAGGCTCAGCCAGGCAGAAGTGGCACGATACTCCAGGCCATAGAAGCGGGGCACTCCCTTCGCCTCTCCAGCCCACGCCAGCACCGGCCACTCAGGGCTCTCTGTTCCAGATCATAGCTCCGAGGAATCTAATCCAAATATGTAACCCCCCACCTACACACACTCATTTCAAGCAGGAAGGGAAGGACTGCATCTCTCTGTGGCCTCATTTCAGAGTGACACTTGCCTCCTTGTCCTCAGCGAGGGACTGAGGGAAAACAAATCTCATTGCAAATCATTGGGGGTATTCATGCCAAAGATATTCTGGATGTTAAGCTACACCAGGCAAGGTTTTATGTAAAATACAGAGCCTGAAAGGACTAAAACACCGAGCTGAGGCCTCCTAGATTTGCTTTCTTTTCCCAGATAAAGTTCTGTTTAGATGTGGACAACATAGCAGAGGTCAGAAGATGGACCAGTATGTGCATTTTTCTGACCTTTCTCAAATCTTTTCTTAAGAAATAGCAGATAGTTTAAGGCCTGTGAGAGAGGAAAAACCTGACAAAGAAAGGGAAAACTTCTCACAGCTCACAGGCATAATCAACTTGGGACAGGATGTTGGAAGTAGCTTCATTTTAAGGGGTCACACCCAGAAAAGAAGTTGTAGTATCGACACTTTTCTGCTGATATAGAATGATCAATTAAACTTTGACCCCACTGTCTGGTGGGTCAGCTGTTGTAAAGGCTCTTAAAACCAAACATGGGTAAAAGAAACCAAACGTTATTTTAAATTCTGGTTTAGATCCAAATGTGCCAAATACATGAGACTAAATTTGTCGGAAAAGAAAGTCTACAATGAATCTGGAGGTTGAGAATTTGTGAAACTGGTGTGTCCTCACACAGGATCATGTGAGGACGCTGAGCTCACCGGTGTTCAGTCTGGAAACTCGGTCATCTCTGTGGTATCCGTCAACATCACGCACAGGCCGGGCTGGAAAACATGAACGAGTGAGTGCAACTCACTGCCTCTAACTGCCTCTGGGCCCTTCAGCTCATACTCTCTGTTTAACAGCTTGGTTAGAGCCACCATGCATACCATGTCCAGTTTCAGTGTGTCAATATATGTCAATGAGAAACATAACTACCTTCCACTCTCTGTTTCTACCATTCTCTCATCCAGTCAGACAAAGCACACTGCTGCATACCTTGGAAATTATACCCCAGCCCAGCTGGCCCTGTTACCATTAATACCATGGGCCCCCAACACAGGGACTCCAAGTATCAACTCCCCCTGAAACATGGACTTTAACTTTAACAGTGTGGTATTGGTACTCTTACTTGAGTAAAGACTCTTAATAACGTGTTCTACACTTTAGTCAATCTCTTTTGAAAAGGGTATCACCTGCTTGAATTGAGTCACAAAACCAGCAAACTCCCGGACTTAAGAGGTTTCCACCCACAGATGTCAAACACATAAGAATGGCTGTTAATTCATGCAAGCAGATTTTTGAACTGATAGTCACAGGTGTTGAACAGATAGCATGAAATTCCAGATTTTCCATGTAAAAAAAAATCATACATGTAATGATTCTTACAGTTTAAGACAGAAACATTAAGATCACTGGTCACAGGCCAGGTAACACAGTAACACACACACACACACACACACACACACAGTTCACTCTCTTTTCAGCAGAGTCATTTGCTCGCTCACTCACCCCCTCATTCATTTACCCTCTCATCCAGCCCGTCACGCACACACATCACACACGCAAAATACATTCCGTACCTTACTTTCTCTCTCGCAAACACACACATATTGTCACGCTCATGCACAGCCCAATACTACAAGGCCAGGGCCAGATGCAAGCCAGATGTTCCCCAGATGTAGATAAGAGTGAAAAACACATCAGCTGAAGTACACTGCCTTTTCACCTCAGCTGCACGGAGCAGAAACAGATGCGGGACACAACCCTCCTGGACTTATGAATGGCAGATACAATATATTGTTCACAGTCCCTGTAGCTGTTTACATTTAACAGCACTGAAAGTAATATTGTATTATGAGATCGGCAGAGAGAGTTTCATTTGAAAGTAAAATTTTATGCATTTTGTGTGGGGGGAAACTGCCTTTTTTGGTCAAAATAAACATATTTACCAAGATTTTTACACAATGTTTCATGTGTCAGACACTTCTTTGTCTCGCTGTGACTTTCACTCACTTCTCAGTTTTGACATTGAATTAGTCTCAAAGTCACCTCAGCGAGACCAAAACAAGTCCCTCTCAGACACATATGCAGGGGCGAAAACAAAGGATCAATTTACACCCGCCTCGCACCGCCCTTCAGCCCCTCCTTCTCCTCCTCCTCCTCCTCACGCCCACAAACACTCTCTGCAAAAACAATATTTCAAAGAGAGATGTTATCACCTGAATGCACAGGCTGCTCCTAAAAGAACAAGACGTACATTTACACATAAATGCACACAGGGTGACACACGCAGACACTCACACAGGCCACCACTGCTCAAAGAAAATAAATCCAAGACCCCAATCTGTATGTTACACCGTCAACCCCCCAGGCCAGCCCCGGAGGACCCCCCAAAACAAACACTGTGAGTCAGGGTCTCCTTGTGCACATTTCATCTTAAACCCGTTCACCCTGACATACAAGCTCCCCTGGTGAACCCCTGACAATATCCAGCTGCCAGCAAGCTGCCTCGCTCTCCCTGCACCCCAAATTTCGCAGACCCTAACAGGGAAAACACACACACACTCTCTCTCTCTCTCTCTTTCCCGCACTCACACACATGAAATCTGAGTATGGCTCACTCCTCCCTCCCTCTCAACCCCACCTGTGGCCTCTACAGCTGGGTGAATACTCCCATGGAAACTCCTCCCACTTGCATATCCAATACTTGAAGTCTGTGTGTGTGTGTGTACATGTGTGTACGTGTATTTCTCATGTTTACACAGTCCCGTTGTGGAGACTCGCCTTCCTCATGGAGACAATACACAAGTCATCGTAATGTAAAAGATTAAAGTTTAGAGTGTAGGCTTGGGTTAATGTTAGGGTAAGGTTAGATTTGGGTTTAGGTTCGGGTTAGGATTAGGCAAGTAGTGGTTATTTTAATGGTTAGGGTAAGTCTCCAGGAAATGAGTCAGGGGTGTCAAACTCATTTTCACCCTGGGCCACATCAGCATTATGGTTACTACTGTATAAATGTAAATACTGTTTAACATATTGTTAAAAAACTGCATTTCATTATTATTAAGTGTACGTGCATTTACATGTATATTTGTATGCACGTTGCTCTCTTATTATAACATAAATCCCTTTAATTTATCAGGTTAAGAAACCCACATTACTCCATCAAAGATCAAAGGTTTTTTTTCTGAGCTGAGCAGGGCAGAACTATGGTACAACAAATACGTTGTGAGCTGCTATGAACATGTGTGACAGATGTGGTAAAAACAAAGTGTCTCTTCAGCCAGCTGTGCTGTCAGATTGCTAGCTTTCACTGCCGCATCGTTTTTGGCTGTAGCTTTTGTAAACATATCCTGCTGCGACTGCTTTCTGCCTTTTGCTTCTTGGACAATTTGATATTTTTCTTGGAGGCTAAATTTGGCACACTTGGCTCTGTGTTTGGTGTCAAAATGCCAATGTAAATTGAATTCCTTCATCAGCGACACTGCCTCGTAACACAGAAGACATACCGGTTTGTCTCCTTGGAGCGCAAATATGTATTTGCTTTGCCATCTTCCATTAAATTGCCTTGGGTTGGACAAGCCTTTGCCTTAGGGTGTTACTTTGCTTGAAGTGAACAGGGATGCAGTGTTTTTTAGGTGCTCCTGCAATGCAAGGGATGACAATGTTTTTCAGTTTATGGTCCTTGTCTTCTCTGCCTGTTCTGTATCTTTTTGCGGTCTTGATGAAGGCCCAGTTTGGGTAGCACACGTTCTGAGTGCTTCCCTGATGTGCTTCTGCTTCTTATCCTTGCCTTCTGTGCTTGTGGGCACATTTCTGTATACTTCAATGTTGAGGATCCTGTCGTCTTCAATGTGCACTATGAAGAACTGAAGAAGCCTTTTGGATAAGAGGCGAAATGTCTTCTAGAAACACAAGCAAGTCCAGCTTCCTTTGGTAGCACTTAGAAGTAGCATGACCTGAATGAATGAGAATCGACCCAGACTAAGTCTATGTAATGTAATTGTCGATGACCCCAAAAGTGATGGAAACACAACTCTGCGTGTGTTCCTTCATTTTTGAGGTCACTGCCTTTTTTATTCTTCTGTTTATCTCAATTTTCCCCCCAGCACCTCTCACAATGTACAAAGTTCTAAATGTAGTTCACGCCCCACACTACACGTCCATTTGGAGATAAGAAAAAGCAGAAGAAGCTGTGTTGTGTATCTAAGCCTGGAAGATAAGATGCCTACAGTTCAGTACAGTTCACAATAGCAATGCCAACATACTGATGTTTAGCAGGTGTAATGTTGACCATATTTGCTCTCTTAGTTTGGCGTGTTAGCATGCTAACATTACCTCATTAGACTAAACACAAAGTGCAGCGAGGCTGATGATAATTTAATTAGTTTTACAGGTGTTTTGGACTTAAAGGACACATTTTGACCTGATGGTGGTGCTCCATGAAAATTCAATGTTATTACTATTTAGGCAGAGAGTAACATGTATATATCTAACAACTGTCATGGTAATCCAACCAAGAGTTGTCAAGCTATTTCACTAAAAATGTTAACTGCATGACGGTGCTAGAGGAAAAGTTGGGTGATTATTTCAATCATTAGGAATCATCCTCAGGGGAAATAAAAATTTCATGCCAATCCATCCAGTTGTTGAGAGGTTTCAGTCCAGATCCAAGTGGTGGACCGACCGTCACCTGACCTTGCTATCTGTTCAACCGCTGCAAAAGATGTTTACTTTTCAACCAAATTCAGCCCTGTTGTAAAGCCTTATTCCCTTATTTACCTCATTGGCTCTATTTTTATAGGATGCCTGGAGGTTAAACTGTTATAGCCTGCGGGTATTCTTTACGACTGCCCTGCACAGCGTGTTTTGGGTCAGATCTCTATCTACTGTATGAATGTTTGCATGTATACATGCACATATGTGTAAGCTGCTTGGAGGTGATAAGTCATGTTTCCAGCATGTAGAAATAAATCAGCAAATGTGAGGCCATTCATCTCTTCAATCAACATGTAGCAGACAGCTGACAGCTTGCCTAAATGATGCACACACAGTTACCTTTCTTTCTCTTTTACTTTTTTTTATTTAATTTTGTTATTATCTTGCTGTCATTGTCTACCATTTTGCCATTTGCCAAACCACATTTATACATCAAGCTTCTCTTTTTTTCTTGCTTGTAATTTGTTGTTCTGCGTCAGTAAATTATGATTGACGTAAACAATCCACTGTCTGTGGTCAACCTCTTCTTGGTATTCACTTCCTGAGCTGAAGGGTAAAAGGATGTGGAAAGCCCCACACTGCACCTGTGAACCAACAACTTCCTCTCCTCTGTTTTTTGTCCTGCTCTCTCCATCGCAGACTTCCTACTGAAATGACACTGCCATGTGGTACACACTGTACGTCCTCTCAATGTTGCGCTCGTCGGCACAAAAATTCTAAGTTTCAAGGTTCTGGTGTAGCCAATGACCTCTGACCTGCATCCTCCTGAAAGTTCTGTCACATCCAGACTGAAGCCGAGCATGATTTTAATCTCAAAACAACAGTGATGCAGTGAGTAGTATTACTAAGTGGTTACGGTTGTATGGTCAAAGATAAAAATGCTATTCTTGTTCGTAGCTGTGTGTATATGCTGCAAATTGTGTATATGACAAGAGTAATTTGTCATGTTAGATGAGAAGATCAATACCACTATCAGGTCTGCATAAATCTAAAGTGACAGCCAAAAGCCGGTTATCCTAGCTTAGCATAAATCTTTTTACGCTTTGTTTTTTTTTGTGCGCAAATTAACTAGAAAGTGTTGATTATTTAACTTTAAAGGTACACACAGGCATGTTTTGTTACCTTTGTTCCTCCCTGACTAACTGACTCCACGGTGCCACTGAACAGCACTGGACCTGTCGATCTGGATCTGCACCCTGTTATTGGTTGGGGGGCCATAAGTGATGACTGAGAGGGATCTTTTTTGTATGAGTCTGTACATTGTTTTTAGGAAATTCCTACTCATTCTGCCTTTAAATGATGGTATGTGCTTGTAAATCAGTCTTGGTTAGTCTTTCTCAGTGTTATTTTTGCTTTGTTGTGAATTGATTTCCTCATTAGCTTTCCTTGCAGGAAAAAGGCTTTGTCAAGCTATATTTGTATTATTCTCTCCCTCTCTGATAAATATCCTCTAATAACCATCACATTGCAGATCATTCCCAACTGATTAACACTCAAACTACATAGATTTCTAAAACACTGCCTGCAGTTGCAGCATATAGGCACGGTCAGCTTCCTAATGGCATCTCTGTTGTGCCCTTTGTATGTTTTACAGCCCAGTGAATCAGTAGCATTTGAATGAAAAGAGAGTGAACTGATCTTTTCTTGCGAGCACAAAACCCACCATGACAGCACGTAGTCTTCTAACCTGAGTGTTATTTTATGAGCATGTTAATGTATTCAAAGGGCGCTGACCGTGGAGAGGAAGACAATGGGCTTAATGACTGCATTACCAACTGTAACATACAGCTCAGGATTAAGGGTTGGAGGGGGCAGGCACACCAAAACTCACACAACAGCACAGTAGACAACCAGAGGGGATTAAGAATTTAATGTGGAGGAATAAGCTGACTGTAAATACAGGTCAGAGAGCTAACAAAACAGAGAGGGATCATTCTGCTGAGGCCTCATTGTCTACTGGTGAACCCTCAAATATGACAGTGTATAAAGGCCTCTTGATAAACAGATTAGTAGGGCATTAGGGAAGTGGGCCACAACCCTAATTGACTATAATGTGTAATGATGGGAGAGACCCAAAATAACTCAGCATATAAAAAAAAACAATAAGAGTTTGTGTTGACAAAGATCCCCTAGTCTTAGTGAAGATGAAATTTCAACCCAGAGACATTTCCTTAGACCGAACCAAATTATTTTTGGGCCTAACCAAACCTTAACCACAGAGCTGTCCCTTCATGAAAACTGATTTATTTTCCAGCAGTGGTTGAACTTCCTGAAATCCTGATAAACCTGGGGAGGGTCTTTCTTTCTAAAAAGTCAAAATATGAGCTCAAATCCCTCTGCATATCTCCAACAGTCCCTTATCATTCAGAAACTAAGTAAATTAAGAACAAGGCTGAGATTTATGGTTTTGTGTAAAACCCATAAACACATTTGGGGAAAATGTTTTGTTTTGAGCCCTGCGCCGAACTGCCTTGAACTTTTGCTGAGCCTCCCCATGTGAAAGTTGCTTTTTCTAACCAAGAAACATTCCACAGTGGTGACGTAACTACTTAAAGAAGTCGCCGCTGTCACACACAGTGCCCACAAACAATGACCACCCCACCATCGCTGCAACCTGCTTTGACTTTGAAACGCTGCCTGCAGTTGCAGCATCTACGCGGGAAAACATTGCTCATGTGAGGCAGTCTAGGCTCTGACTAATATGTAAAAATAGCATGTGAGTGTGTGTCAAACCTGGAATAACCGTTCCGAGGCGGTGGTTGGTTTTGCAGGCCTCTCAAATGACTCCTATAATGTGTCACTGAGAAGCCATGCGACAATAAGGCTGCTGCAACAAAGGGCCTATGTTAGAATATGAAAGTGGAGACTCTACAATATTTGTCAACTATAATAAGAAATAAGAACCTACAGTACCTCATAATAGTTAAGGAAAGTAAGACATGTCATAATAGGAAGTGTTATGGGAAGCAAACATGATGTAATAAGGAAAGGCTGAGCCGTCATTCAAAAACTGGAAAGATGCGACAAAAGAGTTTGAAACAAAAACAGCAACAAAGTGTGATGAAGTGAGAAAGGAAGGAGGGAAATGTAACTCGCGGTGACTAAAGTTATTAGTGATTTGTCTTTCGCACAATATGAAATAAACACCCCTTTGTTACTTTAAGCGTTACAGGAGTGATAAATCTGCTGACCAATCTCTCATTTAATTGATTAACCACAGACAAATGAGTGGAAAAAATGTCTGTCACAAGTTCCGAGAGCCTAAATTGGCGTGTTCAAAAGCATTATTGGGTGCAAAACCCAAAGATATTGTTAAAAAGACAGAGAAAACCAGCAAATATTCACACCTCATATTTGCTTAAAAATGACCTAAATAATTAACTGATTATGTAAATTGCTGCCAGTTAATTTTCTTTCAATCAATTAATGGTTTCAGCTTTATTCAGTTTAGTTCAGCATCTGACTGATGCTTTTATTTATGGGCTGTCAGCCGGAACTGAACTGCATTAAACAAGAAAAAGAAAATAAGTCGTGAAATGTGTGTGGATACAAAGATCTTTCACAGAATCTGAATTCTAGTTGGTTTTTTGCTTACTCGGATTAGCCTTTCAATTTGACCACTAAAAACTATTTAATTACCCATTTGGCTTCATTTGATTCTGATTTATTGGGACAAGACATAAATCAATTTAGAGGTCAATGAGTCAAACTTTTTTTTTAGTTGCATAGAGAGAAATAGCGTTTCCTCTTCAGTTCTCTTTATTAGTACCTAAATGCACATGATCATCGGATGCAGGTGTGTTTCAGTGCTTATTTCCACTTCACAGACATGAGTACATATACATATCTCCACATGTGGATGTGGTAAATCTGCAGAAGTCAAAATGGAGCTGTCTGCCTCAGTTAGGAGTCACGTTGCAGCTCAACGTGACTCGAGGCTTTGGGCTGAGTGCCAAAACAAAACGTGATGCAAGCACTACACGAGAATGTGTGTCACATTTGCTGGAGAAGGGGGAAATGGCCGCCATTGCCAAGTTATTTGACCTACTTCTGGTCGCACTGAAGGAGAAGCAAAGCACAAGCGCGCAGCACAACGCAGGAGCAACAGGGTCGGAGCAGGAGCGCACAGACGGAATCAGGGGTTTTAGTATCATGATAACAGGGTAAGAAACTATTTCTCATCACTGATTAACACTTTTATAAATATGCAATAAACAGCATTAAGTGCATTTTTATAACCTTTGTTCCTCTCGTGCATTTTGCATGTTTTTCTTGGCACTTCAGCAGTAATGCAACCTGTAACTAATGTTGCGTTCAGTTGTCGTAAGAGTTTATCAGGGCGATGTTTACCCGTTGGCTGAGCTCCAACAGTGACTGTTTTGATGTGGCCCATGTGACTGGCTCTTCTAATAGGACACCCACCCCTCCTCTCCTGTATCCTGAGTCCTTTACAAATAAGTGGCAGATAAGGGGGCCGAGAACGACCCTCCCGTGGGTTGTGCCTAACAGAACTAGTCAACGTGACAGTGTTTATTTCCACGGAGCTGTCAGGAGTTGGTCTTACTCCTCCGACTGGGTTAACTGTGCGCACTTTGTTTCTGTCAAAACTCCGCTTTTGAACACTGTGGAGATACTGACGCTGATGGTAAGAGAGAAATAACCATTATTTCTTGTCTTGACGTTATAGTTTAATATTTCTCCACGCATCCTCATTAAGTCGCTTGCTTTGGTGTATTTTAGCATCAAACTGTGCACGCGAAACTTGACGCCGTGTTAGATGGTTTGCTCCGCTTTGCTAGTTGTTAAAACACATTAGAAGAGTTAACGCTTCCTTCTGTGCTAATGAGCACTCATTTGCTGTTGTTACGTACTATTTTAAAGAATATTAAGCGGCTGTTGTGTGTGTATAGTGTGTGTGAAGTGCCTTGACGAGATGCGGGCTGTTTCTGTGTCACATCTCATTGACCCACATCCGCGTTGAAGCTGACTGCGTCACCAAGTTTTACTCCGCACTTGAGTTGTTTTACCAAACCTGCGAGCCAACTTTCCACCGACACTGCACGGCAGTTTGTCGCGGTTGCAGGTGTATTTGTTGCATTTGTCAGTGTAGTCGCTTTCGGGAGATTTAGAGCAAGAAATGAAGGCTTTTCTGCCCGCTGTTTTTTGCCTGGACGTCGGGACAAGGACCGAAGTGGAAACCTGATCTGTATGCCGCGCCCACTTCATCTTCGACACAAACAACTTTCTCTCGCAGCCAGCAGCCCTGCCGGTGAAAGAAAGCAATTATGGTTTTGGGTTTTTATATTGTCCCATCAAGTGTTTTGGTATTAATCCAGCCCCGAAGGAAACACTAGCGAGGAGGGTGAAGCCGTGCGGGTGAAATGTGTTTAGTGATTGGAGCGAAGTGCGCACTTAGGAAAATGTTTGAATTTGTCGCCTGCTGTGGTTTCCAACACATGGTTTTTACCAGTTTATATGAGTAGACAGACATCGTAAAATTACAGGCTATTTGACTTGTGAAAGTGCTCTTACAAGCTATTTATTCTGTAGGTGTCAAACAGTTGCGCAACGCTCAGCCCCCCCTCCCCTTTTTCTTATGTGTGGCTTCAGGCTAATGTGGTGGCATACTGGTATTTCTGAAAAGCCCTCTGTCCATCTCTCCATGTGAAAACTCCACGATTAAAACTGAACGTGTGGGAGAAAACTCGTGTATCCTGAGCTGAAGGTATTGGCAAAATCGGACTTTATTTTGAGTAAATAGGCCTACATTGAAACGCAGAAAGTGACAATATTTTGGGTGTAACCGCTGATATTTTCGTGCGTTTGCTTTCTAAACTAGATGTTGGGGCAGGGCCGGATTAGCCCTATGTGGGGCCCCTTTTCAGCCCCCCCCCCACGCCCCTTGTCCCAAAGTTACTTTGTGAGCATTTGATCACATGCAAATTCATTTAGGCATATTGGAGCTGCAACGATAGTGTCGAGTAGTCAGTTATTTTGATAGCTGATTATTAATTTCAGTCATTTTTCAGGCAAAAATGTCAAACATTTGCCAGTAAATGAAGAGTCTTTGGGTTTTGGGAAATTTTGACAACCATTTTTCAGTTTTGACAATTTAGACACTGAACTATTAATCGTGAAAACCATCAGATAAATAGACAATGAAAATAATCGTTAGTTGCAATCCTAAGGTATGCATTCATTGTGCATATGCAGAGCTCCTGTGCAAAACAGGGCATCAAAATCAAAAGAGGTGTTACCACACTTCATGCAGACACAGTGTTCTTATCAGCAGCAGAATCTTAGCTCACTGCCCATCCCAGAAAATACATCATCATTTACTGCTGGTACAGCTGATAAAGCACTGAGCAGCCTGTTCACTTGAAATCAGGTGGGATTTAGTTATTATCCACCAACACGGAGAGCTGAGTCTCACGTCATGTTGTGACATGATGGAACTGGAAGCACAAGCTAGAAATCAGTGTCAGAATTCGACAGTGCTGCTCTAATTAAACGTGGCGGCTAGCAGTTGGGATATGTGGGAAAGCACTCCTCACAAGGAGCCCACACGTGCCCTTTCTCCACGGGACCTGCTGACCTCTACAGTCGACCTTTGACTGGCAGACACCAGAGCAGGTGGAGAGCCGGGTTTACTTTGACACGGCAGGGCAGCGAATTTGGTTGGAGATTTATTTGGTGTTGGGTCAGTTAGCTGCTGCTGTAGTAATTACTCAGCGGGTTTGGGCACATGTGTGTTTGATCACAATAAAACAGGAGGGCAGATACTGATGGTGTGCGTGGGGGGTTGGGCACTTAATAGCTTGTGTGTTTGTATGTAATCTATGTCAGTAAAAAAAAAAGATATCACACCTCATTGAAGCTCTGCAGGCCTAACAGAGCCAACACTCAACCTCTGCCCCTCCTTTAACACTTTGTGTGCTGGCATCTGTTTGTTCTCCGACAGGGAAATGGCAATGGCCTCGCCATCAACGTCAACAGCAGGATCAGCAATGGCATCTGACTCAGAGCTCTCACGCCTGGGGGGCATCGAGGCCTTGAAATTGAAGGTGGGGCCGGTGCGGAGGAACCTCTTCGGGCCTGTGGACCACCAGCAGCTGCAGCAGGACTTTGAGCGTCTGCTCCGCATGAGCGTGGAGGTGGCCAACAAGCGTTGGAACTTCGATTTCAACAGCGAAAGGCCGGGAGAGGGCTCCAACGTGGAGTGGGAGGAGCTCAGGTGCCAGGATGTGCCAGTGTTTTATCGCAGCTGCACAGTTCGACCGGTGGTGCTGCCACAGGGCAACAGGTGGACACCGTCATCATCGGGCGAGGGTTCCCCAGCGTCCAGCAGCTCATCTGGATCTGGAGATGAGTGCCTGGAGGTGACCAGAAAGGGGTGCTACCGGCTCAAACGACAAGCAAAACGCAAACAATCTGCCATCACAGGTTAGTCCGCCAAATAACAAGAGGAAATAGTAATAATAGTTAGAGCAAGGCTAGAAGTTTCCCCCCGTTTCCAGTCTTTGTGCTAAGCTAAGCTAATCGGCTGCTGATGGTAGCTTCACAATTATCATACAGACATTAGAGTGGTGGCAATCTTCTTATATAACTCTCAGCAATAGAGTGAACAAGCATGCTTCCCAAAATGTCAAACTTTTGCTTAAACACAGATTTAGTTTTTAGACCATCTGGAGGTATTTGTCCTGACTCTGCATTGTGCTCTTTCAATCCCCAGACTTCTTCGTGGTGAAGAAGAGGAAGCTGCTGCATTACAAAGCATCTATTCGGCAGTAGAAAAGCACAACCAGACCCGATGGAGGATCAATTAGTGCTCGACATCCCTCTACACCTCATATAGATATGTATATCATATGTATATATGTAGCAGTTTGTAATGGACTGTCCACAAGCTCAGACAGCATGGGCTTAAAAACTCCTCTGACACCACATACCTTTAATTTTCAGCACAAGGAAGCTAATATTTTCCTACTTAATCAAGCTCAGACCCTACAAACGGTTTTTCTTGATAATTACAGATATTTGATGTATCTTCTATATACTGTTTCCTTAGCTTTTGACTATACTGTGAAATGATTTTGAATGCACTCTTATCTACAGAAAACAGACTCTAGTTTTAAGAGGTTTTTTTTCTTCTGAATGGGCCTCAGATCGTATTTGACCTCAGTCCTCGACCTTTTTCTCCCTCTTGCTGAAAGTCATAAGAGGTTTTGATTAGATGAGTTACTATTCCTGACCTCGACACACTTCGCCTTTAGTCTCACCCCACGGCTCCCAAAGCACGAGTCGAGCCGGGGTCAAAACCTCACCCAGGGCTCAAAATTTGGCAGCGCGACTGTGATTAGCTCCAGGTTAAAAGGTCAACGGTGGAGGTTCAGCAATGAGATAATGCAGCTGTACGATAGCAGCTTAAATTTTGTAATAATAAGCAACAGTGTTTCATATGTGACTATTTATTTATTATTCACGATGCTAGATCATCGTCAAAATTAAAAAAAAAAAAAAAACAGACACGCAATGCAATGTGTAAAACGAGGTAAGATAGGGTGTTTGTGGAAACCTGTGCCATTGCCCCCAAATTATGCATTTGACTGGAAGTCATTATGGCTCATGTACGCTCCACCGTTGCCGCTTAAAAATACTGGCCATAATTATTTCACTCCATCAGAACTCAGCAAAAAATATACAAACTACCGTATATTCCCTTTTTGCTTTGTATTATTTGCATAACGGGGTTGTAAAAATCTATATTTCTTTTGGCCACAGACCAGAACATACCTTATTTAGACGTATGTTTTTGTTAGCTTTATGCTTATAATGATGTAGCATTTTCCACTTTTTGTCTTCATGTGATTCCCACCTTGTCGGTTTTAAAGACGCCTCTTTTCTCCATGAAGGGAACTTTGTGTTTTATCACTGTGTCGCAGCTCAGAGGGGTCAAAACTTTTTTTTGGTTCCGCTTTTGACATTTTTCTTTATGTGAAGAGACGAGCTGCTTCGCATTTTCTGTCGCCGCGCTGTTCTGCAAGAGTTTGCATTGTGTACATATGTGTAGAAGTGTTTGTGTTGGTTTGGTTATTATCGTGAGGTTATCCACGAGTTGAAGTTGTGGCAGCTGAGGCAGTTGAACCAAAGAAATTGCTGTGCCATTAAATTAGAAACACATCATTTATACAAGCTGTTAACTGTTTGAGTGATCAGTTATGGCTCACAGAAGGTCTCGAGCATGACCTGGTCTTCAAATACATAGTGTAAACACACCAAGAAGGCTCAGCTAACAGTTTTGGTGACTCAAACAGGATGCGTCTACTACTTTCTCCTGACCTACAGTTATTCTAATTTGTACGTGGATAAAAAGCCATAACCTGGAT
Source organism: Chaetodon trifasciatus (assembly GCA_037975065.1). Lineage (NCBI taxonomy): Eukaryota > Metazoa > Chordata > Actinopteri > Chaetodontiformes > Chaetodontidae > Chaetodon > Chaetodon trifasciatus. Next base: position 5,555,526 of record JBBMOE010000040.1, read on the forward strand.
TAATCCACTCTCACTACCTCAGCAAGTGATTCAGTAAAACAAACCAGTTAAACATAAGATGTAAAAACTAACCAGTGTAGCTCAGGTTGTTTGCGTCTACAGCGGGAAGAGAGACAGAGAGACGGGGGGGGGCTTATTATTCTGTTGTGGTAAAAGCTGTCGAGGTTCAGCTCTCGTGTAGAGTTTCACATCAGGTAAAAGAGTCAGTGTGTCAGAGCGGGGCCCAGCTCCACGCAGAGGAAACTCCGCTCCCCCGGGGGGAGGCGGGGGGAGCTTTTGTTGTCTCCCTCTCTCTCTGCTTCACTTTGCTTTGACAGCTCTCCCAGAGATAGACAGAGCAGAGGAATAGTAGTGGGGGGACGTGGAAAGGGACGGACTGAGAAAACGTCTCAGGCCCCTTCTGGATCAAAGGCAGCCAGAGATGTGGCCTGCGATTCAGACACCCTTTTGTCCGCCCCCCCCCCCCCCCCCCTTTAAAAGTCTCTCAGTCTCTCTTTCATGAGCGAAGCGCCTCAGTCTCTGCGAAAAATCAGCATGAATGCAGTTTTCTATAATCATGCCTTTCTTTCATGGCTCAACAAGGCCATATTTCACCGATCTACAGCGAGCACAAATGGCTATTTTAAGCTGTTCTCAATTTGTCAGGATTACTTGTTTTGTTTGTCAGCTTATCTATGTGTGTCTGTGTGAGTGTGTATGTGTGTGTGTGTGTGTGTGTGTGTGTGTGTGTGTGTGTGTGTGGAGAGATAGTGTTTATCAGTGCATTTAAGAGGAAACTTTCAAAGTCTATTAACTTATTTTGAGTTTGTATCATTTGAAAAGTAGGGACATAATTATAAATTCCCTATTTTTTACTATGACTAACTAATTGTGTTATTTCTGAAACTATTATCTTTGCACTACTTTAAACATTGTTGACAAGAGAGCTATTTTTTTATGGTAATCTTAAAAAAAAATACAAATACTCAGAGAAACTGAGGCACAGACAGGAATTTCTTGATATTATGAATAATTCTCAAATATGTAATATGTTCGTCAATCAACTTGTCTCACTGTGAGACAGTTTCTCAGATTCGTTTATTGTAGCTTTATTGGTCCTCCTTCGTTAGGAGGAAGTAAAACTAAAATGATAAAGGTCAAGATTGATCTGTTTGTGTCTCAGTGCGCTCAAGCAAACTTTGCTTTCCTAATTCACCTGTCGCAGCTATAACGAAGTGTAGCGTTTTTTTTTTTGGTTTTGTATATGCATGAATGTATGATAATCTTTGTACACCATTTGTAATAATTTTAGCGTAATTTAATACTGGGTTATGTATCCTTGCAACATGTAAGAAGTGTATTTGTATGGGATCAGGATCATATACTTTCTGATAGTATTTGCTTAGAAAAAATTATATTGCTGGGTTGCTGGTACACTGTTGCCGTTCATATTGTTGATTTCATAGTGTGCTCACAATAATAAAATGTTAATGAATGAGACAAATATAAACAACAAAAAGCTGGTCTTAAGTTCTTGTTTGTGCTTGTGTTCTGAATGTGGAGGAAAAGGCTGAAACTCGAGGTTTTGTCTTGAATTAACAGCACCCCCTGGTGGTCTTCAAGTAACATTGCACACAGTCAATAATAAAAGTTACTACATTTAGCAATAATATGACTAAAAGAGATGATTGTTAATTAGAGGCTGTAATAAAGATCAGTAAGGATACAGCAGACCAACATAGTTTCATTAGCTTTTCCATCTACAATTATTATTTTTCCTGAAATATTCTGATATTGTGTCAGTGTTTTATAAGATATCTCACAATTTGCAAAATGTAACTTGCACTTTTTTAATGAAAATTTGCATTTACATTGGTTAAAACTTGAAAAGTACACATAAATAAAAATAAAAACATACACCACAAATAGCTTTAACATTCCACATACATTTCAATTTACATTCTTTTACATTTAACTTGGCAGGTTCAGAGACACTGGAGGTGCAAGTCTCACATTAAGCTCCACTGCTTTCGCTTTAGCATGAGGAACCTGTCTCGAAAGCACTTTACATGGTGATTCATGTATATGCATGCGCTGCAGCAAAGTGTCTATTGGCCATAGTGGTTTTTACAGATTTGAACCAAAATGATCTTCCTCAAAACGATGGCTGGTTAAGGACGAAAGTGTCTAGTGAAGTAGCCAACATGTCCACTAGCCACATGCTAGGTACATTACATACCCCATGGCCAGTGTAAGATACTTTTCTCATCCTGATCAAGAGTAGTTAGTGTAAAACTGGCTTTTAAAACGTAATTACTGACAACTTTCAGGCACGGATACAGTCACAACAAACAAATGTGCAGCTTCAGCTCCAAACAGCCAAAACTTTTCTGCAATGTCAGTGTGCAGCTTACACTTCAGCGTGTGTCAGATGTGCTTGCTTCACTGTAAACTAAACATGTGAGAAGACACTGGGAGATTCTTCTAATTACTTGAGTCAGTGTTTGTCTTCCTGTGACTTAAGACACTAAATCGTAAACATTCCAACAGGAAGAGATAAAGGAATAATGAGCAAATATCAAGTCAGTGGTTGACACATACAGTATACTGAAGTGAGAGGCCCTGTGCCCATAGTGAAGAAGCTTTACAGTAGAGTTTCTAACCCTGATTACACAAAACTGTACACAAGTGGCCACGAGGTAAATGTTCCCCAAAACCCAGCTAAGACCAAAGTGGTTCATTAAAATCTTCAAGACATAAAAATTACTGTAAGAACATGGCATTATCTCCCGATCTCAACCAAAAGCAACAGAAATATCATACATATCTACAAAAGCTGACAACAAGTTTCTACATTACAATTAGTATTCACATTCTTTAGGCAATCCCGACCCCCAAAATGTCTGAGAGGGCCTGGCTTGAAGTTAAGAACCCCTGATGAAAAGGCCAAAAATCATTCAACTTGACTCCAGAGCATGATTTTAAAAGGTTTTTTACATCCATTTAAATGCTAAAATATATACACGAGTACATTCTGTGACGGCCCTGCGAGGCCTGAATTCACAGACTGGTTGTGCCTGACAGCCAGGTCCCTTTAAAAGCCTGTTTCAATCAGGCACTTGAGCTCGACCCCGAAATCCTTGTATTCACAATTTACACATTTCGATAAGACTCTCTGCCTGCCCACAGGCGGGCGTGAGCAGACAAACACTGGTCATGACGGGAATTTTAATTGGCGGTTCTCTAACTCCAGGTGATCTTAACCATCGTGGCTGTTAGGAACAGCATTCACCAAATCCTTCCACCTTCGTGAAACTCACCTAAAAGCAGAGTGTCTGAGCAGCCCTGCTGTGCTGTCACTGATAGGAGTAGAAACATTACGGCTGCCAGGTGTGGACGCTTTCACAGCTGTCGGCGCAGCGCTCGTCTGTCTCTCCACATGGCGCGCACCTCTCTGACGAGCAAGGGAGCGATGAACACAATGCTGCCCCCTGTCTGCAAAGAAGGTTTTTTTATTTTTATACTTCATTTTTCTGTTTTATAACACAGTAAACATGAGGTCATTCAGGTACATTGAATTATGCACATAGGAGTTGACACAAGAAGGGTTTCTTTCATTTAATGTTCCATAATTAGATGCTGAGGCATTTCTGTGGGTAAGGATACACCCGCTTATTATTTACACCTGTGCTCCTCCTACTGTGACATGCCAAAATGTCTTCAGTTAAAAGGGCCTTGTGCGATTCAGGAAGTCACCTTACCATGACGACGAAGAAGTAGAACACGGACATCCAGCCCAGCTTGCTCTCGATCAGGGACACCAAGTACTAGAGGATGACGGATATACAGACGGAGTCAAATCTGCAGGTCTTTACCTGCTGTTGATGTGTTTAATGCATTCATTGTGAGTGAATTCATGTTCTTTCTGTTCACCTGTCCCCCAGCAGCTCCTATACTCCCAGTTCCGTCCACAATGCCAGTGACAGTAGCCAAAGCCTCCTGACTCCCCCTCAGAGCCTCCTGTCTGCCCAGGTCAGCAGATATGGCGGAGCTGATCATATTACATGGCCCGCCAATGAAGAAGCCAGTGACAGCCAACAACACTGCGTTTATCACCTGGTCGTTAGGTGAGTCTGAGAAGAACGCAGAAAGAGAGACGGAGTAAGATGCTGTCCTTGTTACTGATTGGCTTTGTGTGTGTGTCGATGCTGTACTCACGGCTGTATCCCACCAGGGCTGCCATCGCCAGCACCAGACTAGTGGCCAACACCGGGGCTCTCTTTCCCATGAAGTCAGATATCAAACCCTGAACCGTCCCTCCTGACACAAAGACACAGAACAAGAGTGAGGAAAAGACAGCTGACATCCAAACTCGAAGGATGTTTATGTATAAAGGAGAGGGAGGAGGAGAGAAGGAGAGAAGCTTGCTGGAAGAACTCAATTATATTATAAAATTACTTAATTACTTCATATCAAAAGAAATATAATGAAAAAAATAAAATCAAACCCCTCACCGATGATACCTCCGACATCATACCACACAGACAGGCGGTCGGCCTCAGCCTCCTTCCACCTGTAGTTGTTGCTCAGGTAGAAAGGAAGCCAGAAGAAGAAGGAGTAGTTGACCAGCTTCAGACACGCATAGGCCAGAGAATACTGCAGTACAAAGAGGGACAGAGTCAACATGGTGTGGAAACTGTGTTTGTATCGCTTCGTCTCCAGTTGTGGCAGCTTGTAGATAAGTTTGTCTTGACTCGACCGTGGACTCACAGGCAGCACTCCAGGCAGGCAGAACGCCTGGCAGAAGCCGATGGCTTGAGGAGGCTCGGCCAGAGGCTCTTCCGGCTGCTGAACCGACTGGTACCGTCTGCCATACACCTCCACCTCCACCTCGTCCTCCTCGTCACTCATCAAAGGCCGGTGGCTGTCTGTGTCCGTCTCCACGGGGCCGAGTCCAGTCTCTGACTCCAAGCTCAAACCTGACACACACACACACATTCAAGCTCCAGACTGAACTGCCTAAATTCAATCAAGCGTTTAGGCAGTCAGACACTCCATTGTTTGCATTTTAGTTTCCCCAAGTGTGACGCTAGTTTAAAATAGCTTCTGTGGGAATAAGGTCAATCAAGTGAACATTAGGCCGGATGGGCCTGTTAAAAAAGCAGCAGCTGTGAACATTAGATCTATTTAGATGAGATATGTTCCTTGCGTCCTCACCGACTTCTTTTGGGGAGGTAAGAAGGCCGAAGAACACCACCACCCCACCAGCAAACTGCACCACTGAGGTCACCAGGAAGGCATACTGCACACAGGAACATATGGTACACCATGTTAGCATTCAGTAGCTGAAAATATTTAAAAAAAAAAGGTATTACTACTAAGTAGGTGTGTGTGTATGTGTGTATTTCTCACCTCATACCCATACTTGAGCACGCTAGAAGCCAGGAAGGCCCCCAGGATGTTGCCGACAGAGGCACAAGCGCTCCACAGGCCAAACACAAAGCCACGGCTGGAAAACAAGAAGTGAAATTAGAAAAAGATGGAAATACAGAAGCATTTTTTTAGTCCCTCTGTTCCATTTTCAGAAAATATGTCTCGTAAAAGGTACAATATGCAAAGAGTGTACACAATCTATCAGCCTCTTGAGGTACAAAGTGGTTGTATGAGACAGGGTGGGTTACAGCTAGCTGGTTAGCATGCTAACTTCAGTAGATATCTCTGAAACACGATGAATAAAATTCTGCCAACATCTTACATTTTGCACCTTAAACTCAACATCAAACTCAACCTCACAGACAGCTCAGTGACTTGCTATTTCTATATTCAGCACGTTATATTTACAAGACCTGCAAGTGAGGGAAACTCGCCGTAAATGGCGTCTATGTTTCTGCAGCGGCACCGATGAATGGCCGTCATTGTGCGAGTGTTTCCGTGTGTGGGTGTGTATCATAAAGCCCCACTTGACAGACATGAATTTAACTAAACATTTCTAGGCTGAATCGATGTTGCCGTCGTGATCCAAACGTAAAGTTCAAATGCGACAAATGCAGGTTTTGTAAAGACAAATGCAGGTTTTGTAAACGGAGGAATGGCGCACGCACCCCGTCTTGCCGAACCAGTTGCCCATGACGGCCACCACGCAGGGCCAGACGGCGGACTGCAGGAGGCCGTTCAGCACCCACAGGCCGCAGTACGCATAGATGTTGTAGAAGTGGAGCCATTCAGTGACGGTGCCGAACACAAACTCCTGTAAACACAATATCTTTATTAATATTTTCAGAGTTAAACAAATAAATGACAACAATACAAACGATAGAGTAGCCTTTGGACAATACAATAGTGACAAAGCAAAAGTGCATGTTAAGACAGGACAAGAACTAAGCAATACTAAAATGATAATAATAAAATAAATAAAATTGATTAATAAAAAATAGATAAATAATAATAATAAAATAAATAAGTAATAATAATACAATCTTGTAGTTGGTCTGTCTGCTGCTCATTATTTTGCAAATACTGCAGGTAGGCTACCTAATCAGTCACTCGGGGGTCTCTCGGAGGTCCAGTTCTTGTACATATTTAAAAAAGGGGTCCCACATCTTACTACATTTTCTCAGGGAGCCATTCTTTATGCACCTGATTTTTTCCAGATTGACACAATTAAGGATTTCTTTTATCCATACTGTATGTGATGGGGCTGTTGAAGATTTCCACTTGAACAGTATCAAGCGTCTGGCAACAAGGGTGACAAAGGCGATAAAGGCTGCCTCTAAGGCAGAGAGTGGCACTGTAGGTAAGGATACACCAAACAGTGCAGTCACAGCATCAGGTTTAATCAGTTTCCCAGCAACCTTGGACATTGATCTGAAGATTTCCTCCCAATAAGGTCGCAAAGCAGAACAAGAGCAAAACATGCGAACATGGCTTGCTGGAGCTTGGTGACACCTATCACTTGTTGGGTCCACATCTTTATAAATTTGAGAGAGCCTAACCTTTGTAAGGCGGGTGCGATGCACAACTTTACACTGGATCAGTCCATGTTACTTAAGTCACTGTTCAATGTACACGTTGATACTAACAAAATCAGGGATTACACACGTGCCGCTGTATGCACTCACCACTGCAGCAGAACCGCACAGGCCGAAGCAGAGCACATAGCGGAGGTTCACTCTGTCCCCAATCACACCGCTGAGATACAGACCCTGTGTGGACAGCAAACACACTTCATCATCAAGTTCGCCAGTCCATTACATGACTTCTGTTTAATTACTAGTAAAATTTGGACTGCTATATTCTCAATTTCACTGTTGCTTGAGGCTGCCATCCCTGAATGAACGTAGGCAACGGCAGTCAGCCTCTCTCCTCAGTCACACTTGGCACGCTGTGAATGCACCCCGCCATCGGCCTTTTCTGCCGGTTTCTGCGGCCGGCGTCGCTTCTCTGGGAAGCTTGTTAAACGCAGAAAATCGCGTTCTCCACTCACCACTGCGTATGAGAAGAGGAAGATGGAGTCCAGAGCCCCCAGAAACAGAGTGGCCTGCTTTTCATCTGCAAACAGATGATTGCGCTCCCATGTCTGGGACAGTCAGAGAGAAGGCAGTTAATCATATGCAAACGGGGGTTTAAATGTCACAGATGCATTCGATTTCTAACAGCCAACTTAGATGACTTTCTTAGAGTCCTGAAAAAAATCATTATGGGAGCTTTCATTGGTAACCCTGCTCCACTTGCAAAGCCAACTTTTTTTAATGTTGGTTTTATGGAATCATATCAGCATCTATGTGTGGGAGACATATTGAACTGTACTGCATGGCATGCTGCTCTGTCCTGCTGGTGCTCGGTACCTCGCCAGGGGAGAGACTGTCATTCTGGACGAGCGGCGTCCACTGGGCGGAGATGCTCACTTTCACATTGCTGAACGTCTTCCTGGACGCATGCAGCAACACATAGCTGGGGAGACAGAAACAGGTTTACTCAGCAAGTAAAGGCAACGGAAACTTGGTATAGATTTATTTCAACCGTCAATGCACGACACAAGGTCACATGAGGCACGCAGAAGGTCAGATTCCAAAACAGCAGCAGCTCAAATCTGCTGAAAGAATTTGAAGGAAAGACTGGAATGCAGCATCTTTATCAAAGAAACAGGAAACAAGCCCAGATTTTCTGTTGAGCGGCAGTATTGACTGTGTGCTGCTACCTGCTGCAGACGGCGCTTTGTTTTTCTCCTGATAGGGGAGTCGTGACGCGGCGGTGGACGTGTGATACCACGTCCACTGTCATTAAAAGATCAACCCTGCCTATTGGAAATCAGTACTTGCTGTCTGTGTTATCTTGACCACGTCTGACCTGGGTTAACCTCGCCTCATAAACCTTTCACCTAAATTAACAGCTTCACATGTGCTTCTGCACCGGCTACATTTCACTTTTGTGCAACTCATTTCTTGTGGTTGGTTTCTTGCGGATCGGTGGGCTCTGAATGGCAAGTCAGAGTAGACTTTTGTTTCAAAACTGCTGTGAAAATTTGCTGGATGTGTCATGTTTCCCTTCTTTCCTGTGAGACTTTGCAATAAAGCAACAAATGAATTGAAAGTCTAGAAAACAAAAGCCACAAAAACGGTACACTTGCAGCAGTCTCATCCTCTCTGGGTTTCCAGTTACTCTGAGGACATGTCTGGTATTACAGGCTCATACAGAAGCTAATCCAAGGAGTACATTAAAATGGCAGCAGGTTTGAGGAGGCCTCCTAAAGTGGGCGGGGTCTAGATTACCTAAAGAAGGTGAGGAGGAAGGCAACCAGATGATGATGCGTGTACTGTGACAGGCAGCCACAGCACGGGGGAGGCATCACAGGGGCGGCTGAAAGGAGGAAGAGGAGGTGGAGAATGAGGAAGGAAGCGGTGGTGGAGGTCTTCGGGGGAACAGCAGCAGGACGGGGAGGGGGTTCAATTACAGTCTCCCACTATGCCGGGTGGGACAAGCACATCACAGGGGGAACGACAAAGAAGCCTGAAAAGAAGGAATCAGAAACCAATGTTAAAACTGTGCTAATGTTGAACAGCAGAAATATAAGATTAGTTCTTGACTTACTGAGTGAGAACACAAACTATTCGGTTTATATATGAGAGAAAACTGAAGGGTTTTCCACAAAATGGGCAAACATGCAGTGGAGACAAAAACAGAAACCCGCGTGGCCCCTGACTACCACCACACACCCCAGCGTTACAGCTGACCAAGCCGTGTTCATGCACTGTCCAAAGGTTTAAGGGTGGACACAGTGTTTGAGCTCCCCCAAGACTGTGATGACCAGGTGAACATCACTTTACCTGATTTTACCAGGCCTGGATGATTCCTGTGCTGTGACAGGCAATACTACCTTGTTGACAGTATCCATCTCCTTGGGGGTAAGAGAGGAGTGTGAATAGATGCATCTGGTGTGAATGCTGGGGTGTGCTCTTACCTGCAGGTATCAATGGGCCCAGTGTGTACTGACCGCCTCTACAACCATTACTCCTCCCCCAACATGCATCGCCTCACGTTGTTTATACAGGACTCCATCTAAGAACTGAGGACGAACCGATCCAACTTTTTCATTCCCGATACTGAGCGCCAATACTAGTGCTGTCTCCTCTCATGTTTTTGAAAGGAACACATGAAACTAGAAATTCCTGATAGCATAAACGCAGCATTTTATGATATGGACAAGGTCCATCAGGTCATGGCTGATGCTCAGTTCACTTAATAAAGTCAGTATCTGTGCCAACAATGAGCTGAGAACAAGAAAGATTTCTCAGCCTGCTGGATTCTTCTTCTGTCTTATGTTCTGGTAAAACTATCGTTAGCTGCACCTCTACAGAACTGGAAACAGTCAAATTTGGCACCTACACTCTGTACTGCAATTACATACCAGCTGCGGTTGCATGTTCTGTTGCGTTGCATCATACAAACGGGGAAGGGACAGATCAACTTGTTCTACAGGAGCATATTTCTCTAATCACTGAGGGAATGGATTTTAAAGATCACAGCTTCGTTCATATGTTTAGGCACAGAAAGCACAGACAATAATCATGATATACATGCCGGATTCTTTAAAAAAAACTGCCATTCTTCTAAGAAACGCCTTACTTTCACTTCATTAATACATGTTTTCATAAGCAGCTCACATGATTCATAGTTCACCCATAAAGTATTGGATGCCTGCCAAGCAACATTTTCTATATCCGGCTGTACACATCGTCCTTCCTACAAGGTCAAAACGGCCAGGTTTGAAACACATTCATATGCATTTTTAATTCCACTCATGTGCATTATGTCATGCAAAAATATAATCAACACGATAACCACTTAAGACAGGGCCTTTGTTATTGCAATGCTACTTTTTTTTAGTTGCATTTCACAAAGGTTTGTTCAGCAGTTTACAAACATAGAGTCACTGATTGTCACCTTCAGTGTTTGCCTCAGCCTCTTATCAGGTTAAACCTGCAAACGTGGTGTGACAAGCAAGACGTGCCAGCATTTCTTTGGTTTCTGCTTTTCAAAGCCCTGCAGATACAGTTGCTGACATGCAGGCTGTGTACAGCACACCACACTGAAAGGGAAAATGTAAGCAGCTCAAATGACAACATCCATTTTCTGTCGATTAAAGAAGAGACAGGCTCTAGTTTGAGCCTCTCACTGTGACTTCTGTGTTTAAAGCAATGATTTAGCTTGAACAATATAGAATTTGCCACTTCTGCTCCTACATCACAGTTTCTGCCCATCTCTGCCTCTCTACATGACAACGCACATACTCTATGTTTGTTACTTGGTGACAGAGTCTTTACCTACGTCGCCAGTTCCGGGTCCGTTTCACCTTTAAAGTCAGAAGAAACGTGTCCCAACAAACAGCTGACAGTTATAGTCTGAAACTCTGAAGAAACAACGACCGTATTTGCGCGTCTTCTTACCTTTCTGCTCAAATAACCGGTGGCTCGTTTGCTCTTGGTGTGGCGACGATCTGTGTTTACTGTGGATTCCTGTGACACGGACGTCGCTGCCCGCAGAGCACACCGGCGCGTTGCTGCCACCAGCAGGACAGGAGTGGAATGACAGGCGCAAAGGCACAGCGGAGTGACAGTGGAGACTACTGAGTAAACAGCTGTTCATGTGTCACCTGTCGCTGTGCCACTTGTGGGGTAGAGCCAAATTACCATTGGCTGCAGACCGATTTCTACATGCTTCAAATCTGCCCCGCCAAAAAAAAAAAACTTTTCAAAACTGCAGTTCACTGTCTGACACTGCAACAGGGATCCAGCACTGACCTCGCTCAGCACTTGAAATATTCTGGTAAGTCTTTGATATGCAATTACTTTGTGTGAGTGTGTTTTTAACCTGTATGTACACCTTGGGCTACATGGCTCTCTAGGCCATATTATAGCCAATACCATCTAATTTATATATATTAAAGAATCCAAGGATTCAAAGGTGTATTTACTTAAGTATTATTTGCACTGATGTGCCCTGCAAACGTACATTTGGTGTGAAAAATAATGATTATGAAATAGAAATAGAAGGATCATATATCAGTGAAAAAAAGATGTAAAAAATTGCAACCTTGGAAATGGATTAAATACATTATAAACCTTGTAATCACAAAAAAGATCACCAACAAAAGGATCACAAAACAAAAGGTTAGTATTTCACTGTATGCTTTCTGTACTGATTTATTTGACAGAACTTCTGAAATTGTAGGATATTAGCTATGTGAGCTCATTTGTATTATGACAGTGAAAAAGCACGTACTTAGTTTCTCTTTAAGTGTAATATTTGTAGAAGCCCCTGGTCCTTTCTTTTTCGCTTGCAGTTCGCAAATCTCACTGGGACTCTCTTATTCATTATTGTATGGAAGTAAAAATACACTACAGGGTAAGGAGGCCGGGATGATGTGCTACAGCTGCATGAGCAACTGTAGCTCAGAGGCAGTTGTGAGGCGAATTCCAATGAACTTCATATTTGGAGGGAAATAATGTCATACAATGACACCTGTCCCATGGGTTAGTAATTCCCCTTCAGCCAGTGGGCAAGATTATTAAGTAGTTTCAGTCACCAAGAGTCATTCATTCATTCTGCGGAACATCTTCCTAATGATGTGAGCTGTGAGGGAGATAGCGAGCAGATAGAGACACACATGACGAGAGAGAGAGAGAGAGAGAGAGAGAGAGAGAGAGAGAGAGAGGAAGTCATATCCAGGGTGTATGTGAGCAGAGAAAGAGTGAATGAAGACTGGAGAAGAGACAGGGAAAGGAGTGCACAGCAGTTTGAAGTGAGACTCTTATGTCTCATTCAATGAAACAAGCGGTTCCTCAAGGCTTAAATCAAGATTAAAAACCTACTGCAGACTTTTCTTCCTGGACATACACCACACCACAGTGGTTTGGAAATTATACCAATGGGTACTGTCACAGCAGCACCAGTTGCACCATGCTCCCATTTTACTAATAAACGCATGGAAACTGTACGACAGAAGGAGGTAAGACACAGATTTCATTTTGCATATCTAATATACAAAATGTGATGTGTGCAGTGGGATAGAAAAAACAGGCTCATGTTTTCATCTGCTTTCTGTGACTCAAGTGAAGAAACACTCAGTGTTGGAGAATAATGTGATTTCATTATGAGTCATAAGAAGTCATTTATTCATTTTGGTAAAAAAAAAAACAAAAAAACAACCCAAAACAATAACAATGCCTTGTTTGGGAAATCATCTGGAAATATGTATTTCTAAAAAGCAACCTCTTGCATAATTCAAACTGCAACCACTTATGCCTTTTTTGATTAATTATGCAGCTCTGGGTGGTTTGCTATCTTTATTGCACAGTAACTATGTATCTGAATGCCGTGTTTCCCAGCTGATCAGCCAAAGTCTATGTCTTTCAGGGCTGTAAGCAGTCCCTCTGCTTATGCACACTGTCATTTGGACTACATCAACTAAACAAATGATGACAACAACCTCAGAGCTGGGAAATTACCAAACACTATCTTAGAGGCCACTGAACTTTGAAACATTGGCCTTAGAGATGAAAGTATGAGAATGAAGAGGAGGAGAGTGGAGCATTTTAGTCATGGTGCAGGTCAAAGGTCGGCCTCCTGTGAGCAGAGAGCAACAGAATAAGGAGCACACAACAATACATGCTGGAAAGAAGTGGCAGTGAGGAGTGATTAAATCATGCAAGAGCTCCCTGGTGACTGCTGAAATGTTGGTGTGTGTGATGAACTGCTCTGGGAGTTGCACTGAGTCCCTGGCTGTCATGTTTTTCCTTGAGTCTGCCCAGCTGGCCCCCGAATCCTGTAAATTACCAGCTGTGAATGAGTGGTCACCCTGCATAAAATGTCTACATTACCAAGGAGCTTAATCCCGATAGGCTGCATGATATGAAAAAAATCTTCAGTCTCATGGAAAAAGCCTGACACTAGTTATCAATAAAAATGTTCATATTCAAACTCAGAGCTAAGGAATGTTCAAACAAATGAATTAAGTGGCTAAAGATGATTTCCTCTCTATCTCTCTCTCTGTCTCAGGGGTACAGTGAACATGGAGGCCACTAAGATAATGACAACCAGGCCGGACTGCATCTACTCCTCTATCAACAGGTTTGTATCAGACCAGTTTTATCAGTGAACATTTTATAGGAAATGGACATTTTCCTTGAGAAATAAGCGACATGGTGTAAGTTGTCCTTTACTCATTGCATTCATTAGGGAAAAGTCAGAAAAGGTCTTTCAACTTAGGCCTTCCCATTTCCTCCGGTTTATTTATTAAAACATAATGGTTTGATGAAATGGGCGCTGGTCCAAGTATGTGTTTATTTAGTGAGGCCGATGAGAAGAAGATGCTCGGTCATAGGGTTGTCATCTGGCATTTACTCTCAGGCTGAATTTTCCCACTGTCGCCAGAAAAAGACCAAGTGTCCTCCAACTGGCCGTCCCAATGACCGTACGGGAAAGTTCAGGAAACTCTGGTCGCAGTCAAAGTCTTTTGTTGGCATGTTATCGCATTTTTCAGACTGAAGTCAGGGAATCAGTTACATTTAGAAAGATGTGGGTGACACCGGGGACAATGGCAACATCTCAGAGGACATACTGATGTCTTATACTTGTGAAAGAAACATCATTTTCTTGTCAAGTTGTCTAGTTTTGATGATCATTCTGTTGTCTAACAGTTGATATCTTTCTCAAATGTTGCCTTCACTGTTTTCAGTCAGCAGGGTAGCTTGTGTCATGGGTGGGGTGGCTGGGGTCAATTCTAACGCTGTGCTACAGTTGTCCCAGTTGTCCCCATCAAAACTGTGTCCTGCGTAGTAACAACATAAAAATAGATGATTTTTTGTTTTTAGTTTATGGATTATTGTGACAATAAATTTACTAAAGTTCAGCATCACACCAATTTGTGATCCTATTTGGTTATTTATCTTTGAAAATTTCTTTGAAAATATTTTTTTTCTCAAATGACACTAAATACCCCTGGTTCAAAATCACTGCTGTTTAAAATTTTCAGTTTCATTTCCATCATGTTTGAGAAATTTCATATTATGTTAGTTTATAGTTTTGAAAACTCAGAATGTGCTCTTTCTTTGTGTATTTAGGCTGAAGAAAAGTGGTTTCCACATTGCTTCAGTGGAAAACAAGGGAGCAAAGCAAAGAAGAGAGGGGGCACCAAAACTCCCTTTTGCCCCATTAGACAACCTGAGCAACCAGAGGGAAGACTCCACCGTGATGGCTCACAGGAGGCCGACCTTTGACCCTCACAGCAATGAGAACACTCTCTTGGTAGGCAGCAAGCTCCCCAGATCCAATGGAGGCAACATCAAGGACAAGATTTCTCTGTGGGAGGGGAAGGAACCCACTCATTCACCCGTTACCTCAGGTCCTTTGGGCCAGTGCACCAGCATAAAAAGGACAGAATCCCTGACAAAAAGCAACAGTAAGACTACGGAAGAGCAGAATGCAGAGTGTTGCAGGAGAGTAGCCCATAAGGAAAAAGAAAATCTTGGGAAAGTGAATGGGGATTCAAGGCCTTGTTCACCCGCTGAAACTGGGAAACAACTCAGAGGGACGCTCAAGAGTAGCAAGGCCAGTGAGAACCAAAAAGGAGAGGACTGCAGTAGAGTTGTCCAAAAGGAAAAGCAACATCATGAGAAAGAGAATGTTGAAAAACTTCTGGGTTCAAGGCCTTGTTCGCCTGCAGCAGCAGTACCGCAGCCAGTGGGGACGTTGAGGAAAAGCAATGACAGGAGAACAGCCGAACAAACCAACCCGGAGAAGAAAGCTGTATTCACCCTTTTCAAAAAGCTGGAGGCTATGGGGGAGAACCACGGGAAAACTCCTACAGAGCTCGGAAACTATTTCAGCCCACCAAGCAAGGACAAACAGATAGAGGTGAGGAAGAAAGAATCTGAAGTTACGGGTCAAACTGGTGCAGTGAAATCCAACAGGACCAAAGAAGGAAGGCGGCACCAGGAGAATGAGTACACAGAACCAGGAGCACCCCCCATCAACCCAGTCCCCAAACCTCAACGTACCTTCCAACATCCAGCTACCGCCAGCATTGGGAAGAGTCAGAGGCAGGGGAGAGGGCAGAGAAACCTCCCCCCACTGCCCTCCATCTCTACAGCAACGTCCTCAAAACCTCCCTCTGGGGTCTACGGGAGAGCCAGGGGTGAGAGAGTCCGGAACAACATCAACAGGTATAGAGAGATCAAAATGTAATGTTTTGCTCATATATTAGCAAAAAGAAATGTAGGTATGATAACAGACCTGATGTTATGCTTCCTTGATGATTGAGAAAAAATCATACAGACCATATGTAACAAATTACCTCATACTTTAGAAGCATATAGATACTAAGCTTTTCTGTTCTCTATGAAAGGAAATCCTTTGAGTTTGAAGACCTCGCAGGGTCAACCAGCCCGCTCTTCTCTCCTGCATTGTCTCAGGAACATCACTATGAGGACATCCTCGGTCAGTCACCTCTACCATCTATCACTGGTTTCAATCTTAAAGAAATACTTATCTAATTTTGGCAATTACATGTATTTGCTTTCTGGCCAAGAGATAGAAGAGAACAATGCCACCTACCTTGTGTTAAGTAAATATGAAGCTACAGCCAGCAACCAGTTAGCTTCGCCTCTAAAACCATAACCACATGTTTATGGATATTTTGTGTTTAAGTGCAGATTTTTTTCAATAAATATGTTGTACTACACAAATGAAATGCATGAACTGAACGTTGTTAAACGTTGCCATCTTTGGTCTCCCTGCAGACTCATCCAAAGAGAACCCATATGAGGACATAGAGTTGGAGAGTCAGTGCTCTCAGCAGTCTTTGCCCTCCTCTCCTGGCGCTGATAGCACCAAGGTGGTTCCTGTCACACAAGCCAAGCATAATACTTTATAATGGAAACACATCTTATGATTATGAAAATGGGTGAAATAATTTTTCTCTCTGCAGACTTCGAGGCCCGGCTTCTTCAGGCAGAATTCAGCCAGGAGCTTCAAGCTGCTGGACCTGCGGAGAACCAACCAGACAACACACAGCACCAGCAGCGGGGGGGTTTCATCTCCACCCCAGCTAAGCCCTCCCTCCACCCCCACTGGGCCTGAACACACGAACTGGCTGCCCGGGGATCCTTACAGCCGCACCTGCCGCAGGATACCAACGGTTTGTGTTTGGATGCATATTTTAGAGCTCTATATGTATTTTCATATCCCTGAACTAGAGCAGGTTTTATTCTAACCTTTAACTAAAATCAAGTTTTCCAACAGGTTGTACTACGAATTAACAGCATCTTTGAGGCTCGGATCGGGAAGAAACATCTACGGAGGATCTACCATTACGCTGAGACAAGCTCAGGGAGAGGTGATGATGTTGAAATGATGGTCATCTGGAAGAAATTCAACACATTTTCTGCTGCCTAATGGAGTTTTGGGTTAACACACATGACTTTTTTTGCAGTAACAGATGAGAACAGTGATTCTGAGAGTGAAGTTGAAGAAAGAGCAAAAGGTAGATGGCCACAGAACACATCTTTTTGTCTTCTGACTTCTTCAATTTATAACCACATTCTTTCTTACTTTCCACTTTTCCAGCTCATCGCCAGCGTCTCGTGTCAGTCCAGTCCATACTGAGCCAGCCAAGGCAGGCTCAAGTCCACTACAATGGCACCAACAGCTCTCTGGAACAGGAGCTCCACCAGCGGCAGCTCTTTGAATATTTTCTAGTTGTGTCACTGCAGAAGTCGAAGACTGGTGCCCACTATCTACCCGAGGTCACACAGCAGTTCCCCCCAAAGGTCAGGACCAGAGGCGTGCTTGAATCTTTGTTTGTTTTTGTGGTAATTTTGCTTTAAAGGAGCAATCAATAGATTTTACACCTTAAGTTCAATTAACTCTTCATGTGGAGTGCCACTCAGCCTGTGAAAACAGCTGTATAACATCCTCTGTAGCTCCAGAGGGAGTCAAGAAAAACCCTGATGATGTCATCCTTAATTATCCCAACTTGGGCTTTGAAGCTTTAAATTTTTAACAGAGAGCCTGAATTACAAATTGGGATTTGAAAGAGGTGAGGATTCAGGAGGCAGGAAAGGTCCAATGAAAGAAGATATCAGGTTGTATTATGGGAAATTTAAACTCCAGTCTCTGTTGCATCCAGACTTAATGGAAGTGCAACACTAAATTCCTGAATCCATTTCATCTTTTGGACCAAATGACTCAAGATAGAACTCTGCATCTTTTACTCCAGACAGAACATTTACCTGCTGAATATCGATACATATGCATGAAAGTAGCCAAAAGTGAGTCCTGCTGCTTTTGTGGCGTTGCAGCTGGAGCGGAGCTTCAAGTTCATGAGGGAGACGGAGGATCAGCTGAGGATCATTCCTCAGTTCTGTTTCCCTGATGCAAAAGACTGGGCGCCAGTGGAGAGCTACCCAAGGTGAGAGAGCCATTTCTCTCCCTTAGCAACTCTCATTACTGCTTGAAAACTTGCTGTTTAATCCCTGATACACATGACTACTGATACGGACTGATGATGTATGGATATGCCCATTGAGGCTGTGTACAATTCAACATATGCGAATCACATCTTTATTTGTGTGTTTGTTGTGGGTCATCCCTCATAGTGAGATGTTCGCCTTTGTTTTGACTGGAGAGGATGGGAGCAGGAGGTTTGGATACTGCCGGCGTTTACTGGTAAATAGAAATGAACAGAATAAATAAGTGCGCTGCTACTGAACAGGAAGTGGCTAAATACCACGGTGACGGCTGAGTAAATAAGCGTGCCAAAATAGTCGGCGTGCCTGTGGGAAAACGGTCCATCTCAGAGTCTGGGAGGAAGTGTGTGAGACTGGGAAAGTGTGTATGTGTGCCTATGCATATGTTTCTGTCTATGTTTTTCCATAGTACAGTATGTTTGTGTTTCAGTGCTGATGATGTGTAAATTAATACGTTTTTATTTTTTAAACTTTTATACGACCAGAAGTATACTTGTGGGTAAAAAATCACACGTCCTCTCTGATCTGAAAATCTTTCAACTCCCCATTTTTTGACTTGTTAATCCAAAAACTACACGCGGCTGTTAAACAGAATCTCTCAAATTACGAAAAGGTAAACGTTTCAGAGATTTTCACTCAGCAGCAGCAGCAGCAGCAAGTAAACTTTCACCTTATTTTTCAGCCCAGTGGGAAAGGCAAACGTCTGCCAGAGGTCTACTGTATTGTCAGTCACCTTGGCTGTTTCAACCTGTTCTCCAAGGTAAACAACTGGTCCCCTATGATAATGTTACTGAAATAAAAGTCATTATACAACTCAATATGCATGTGTGTGTGTATTTGTGTGTACTCTAGGTGCTGGATGAGGTTGAGAGGCGGAGGGCTTTGTCTCCAGCCCTTGTGCAGCCTTTTATGCGAGCCATCATGGAGGCTCAGTTTCCAGCTCCAGGCAGGACCATCACCATTAAAACTTTCCTCCCTGGCTCAGGCACTGAGGTGAGTGACACTGCACTCCAGAAATATTAAAATTATAATAAATGATTTAGTAAGAGAGAAGCAGATAACCTGTAAAAATATGTTTGACATGTATGTCTGTTAGAATTTGAAGTTACGGAGCCTACTATTGTCTCTACTGTAATAATGTAACTTCATAGTATGAATACATATGCCAGCCACTCTTGATCTTGAAGAGCAAAAACATTGTAAATGGATGGAGTTCCAATAAGGAACTAAAGTTGAGACAAATTCCAGTGATAAGCACCTCTTTAGTGTGTAAAACTAACTAAAGGTCAGTTAAGGTCAAAGTTTAATTAATTTTCATTTAAAACCCACAAACCTCTGCATTTAAGGTGTTCTATAGCTGTATAGATTTATCTTTCATCCACCTTATTCCCAGGTGATGGAGCTCTGCCGACCGTCAGACTCACGCCTGGAACATGTGGACTTTGAGTGTCTGTTCTCCTGCCTGAGTCTGCGGCTCCTCCTCCGGGTGTTTGGGGCTCTGCTGTTGGAGCGAAGGGTCATCTTCACCGCTGACAAACTCAGGTTGGTCCCTTCAGTGGAGCCATATCCTGCAGGCTCACCCAGCACGTGGAACTCTGTAGCCCCCCTCTACGTGACAGTTCATTTGGTGGCTCTTAAAATACAAGGTTGCGCTGGAACATCCTTCTTCCACTGTTTATGCAATTATGGAGTTGGCAGATATTAGGTATAAGCATCAGAGATGTTTTCATTATGAAGTTATAGGAAATGTGGGTGGTCCAGACCCACAGTTTTAAATAAATTGAAGGCAGGCCCAGTTTTATTCAGGGAACATGCTGGAGAGATATTTTGAGGCCAGTCTGTTAAGTTGCTATGTGCTGGGGCCAGTTTGTTTGTTCTGCAGGAGAAAGCCAGTGGGAGTCAGAAAGAGCGGTCACACTAGTAGATGACTGGAATGCAAAGTTGAGTGACGTAAATGAAACAAGTATGTGGCTTTGCTTTCCTCTCTGGGAAGCACTGTTACTTTTGGGAATAGTCACAGTGATTAGGCGTTTTTTTAGATCATAGCACCCTCATGTGGTGAGAATGAGTAAATCACTCATTTCCTGTGTCTTCCTCTGCCTTTCTGTCTCATCCAGGAAAAAAAATCGAATTATTTAAGCTGAAAACATGCAATTAAAGCACTTTCTTACATCATCTACTAATACCTCCACTCATTTCCTCTGTGTCTCTCCTCGCAGTACTCTGTCCCAGTGCTGCCATGCTGTTGTGGCGCTGCTTTACCCCTTTGTATGGCAGCACACATACATCCCTGTGCTACCCTCGGCTATGCTCGACATCGTCTGCACTCCGACCCCGTTCATCGTTGGCCTGCTGTCCAGTTCCCTGTCCCAGCTCACTGAGCTGCCCCTGGAGGAGGTCAGAGAGGCATTCATTGTTAGCAATCAAGGGGTGAAACTTGAGTCATCTAAAGAAATACAATACTTTTAATGTAAAAATGTTATACATGGCCATAATTTAGGCTTTCTGTGCACAGGTTCTGGTGGTGGATCTTGGAAACAGTCGGTTTCTCAGACAGGTAGGTCATGTGTTGAGTCACGTTTTGCATGATTTGTATTCATGTGGAACAAATTATTTCATTCTTAACATACTTAAAAGTGGGTTTTCTAACCTGTTTTGACACATTTAGTTGGACGATGAAGACTCCATCCTGCCTTCTAAGCTCCAATCAGCCCTGGAGAACGTTCTGGAGAGGAGACGAGAGCTTGCTAATGAGAGAGGAGGAGACACACCCAGCGGTGAGACTATGAAGCTATTTAATGTTGCAAGTGAGCAAGATCAGCAGCACCTTGTGCTTGTATTTGCGGATGTATGTTCCAGTTTTCATCTTCTCTGCAGACTCTGGCCATCTTAGCACCGTCGTGTCCGAGGCCTTTGTTCGTTTCTTCGTGGAGCTTGTAGGCCACTATCAACTCTTCATCATCGGAGAACGAGAAGATGGCTACTCCTCCTCTTCCTCCTCGCCGGTCCCCTGCTCCTTCCAGCGTGAGGGGTTTCGTAAAGCAATCCCGTCTAAGACTGTGCGCCGCTTCCTGGAGGTCTTCATGGAGACCCAGATGTTTGGCTGGTTCATCCAGGAGAGAGAGCTCCACAGGCAGGCTCTGAGAGGTAACGAGCTGCAGTAAAAAGAAGAGGTTCAGCTGCTGGGAGGCCATCCAGCGATTCATGATTCTTTCTCTTTCCTCAGGACTGTTTGAAGTGAGGGTGCAGGAGTATCTAGACTCCATCCATGAGAATGAGCACCGGAGGGTTAACCGGTTTCTCAAAGGCTTGGGTAAGGTTGTGTCTGAGTGATTCTCAGCCAGATGTTCTTTGTTTCTTTGTTCTTTGAAACAATCTCCTATAGGCTCACTTTCACCTTGACCCACTCATGTTTCTTTTCCTTTGCTCCAGGAAACAAAATGAAATTTCTGTCCAAGAAATAATGGCACTGTAATTGCACAAAAAGAGAAAAAAGCAAAAGAGAAGAACAGAAAGACGGAAAAGACTTCATGGATTACAGAAATTGAACCAAGAAATTACCATTTGAGTGCTTTTTTCACTCATTCCTGCCTTCATCTAATGCGTCCATGTGAGACTGACGGTGTCGCTCAAGGACTCGTGATTGGATGGCTGTGGTGGATCCCAATTTGTTTGCACCAAAAGAAACTCCTGCTGTATTTCATATAAATAAAGAAACATAGGACTGTAGACTCACATAAATATTTAAGACATTCCTGGTCAGTTGGTTTTTAAATTACATTCGTCAGGCAACAACATTCATGTGCACAAACAACACAATGTATAAAAATAAAACTGGTCTATGTTAAGCTACATATGGCGAGCAAATTAAAGGGACCACCTGAGTAAATTAGTGTAGAATATGAATGCTTCTATACAGAGCTCAAGGGGTCACCAAATGGCCTTGAAATTAGTTGAATTATAAGTTACACAGTTTGGCGGTCACACTTTGTGGGCACTGAGTTGACATGAAAGTTCACAGTCATAGTATGTTCTGGATCCACTAGGGGGCAGTAGTATATTTTCTTTGATTACATGATCTTGATACTGATAATGACTGACCAGAAATGACACAGACCTGCTTTGCTGCTCTTTAATGCTTCTGTTTTCTTTTAGTCAAAACAGTGACAACATCACAAGTGCTTGACTCTTTGACAAGTAAATAAACATGCTCTGTTTGCTGTTTTGAAGCGGTGAGTTATTGTCATGGTTCCTTCCACTGAAACCAATGCCCAGGTTGCATGAATGATTGCATTACACATTCAGAGTTTGGATGTCATTTTTGTAAACTTTGTAAGTCTTTTTCCCCACCATCCTCCAGTTTGCAGATTATGAATGATAAGATTACTCTTTGATAAAAAACATAATGCATCCAGTGACACTGTGCACATTTTACAATACAAGTTTTTTTGCTCATTGGAAAATCCTGAGAAAAAAAATCAAAGCCAAGTGAATTGTGTTCACTCAGCATTTGTGTGCCAGTTTCACACAGTGAGTAATCCGCATACCACCCATTTGCTAACCATTCACTGCTGTGTTTGTGTGTTCGAAGTTATTTGGCCTTTTTACTACAAAGAGCCTCGGTTCAGAGTTGGTGGCAGCTTTACTATTTTAGTCTCTGAGTCATGGAAACAAAGCAGATCTTTAGCTCATGAAGAGGAAAGCACATCTTTGTCAGCATGAAAACACAACACAGGTGCAGAGCAGAGCATAGTAGGGTATTGTCTGAGGACTGGTGTGCTTCAGTTCGTGCATGCTGAGTAAGCGCAGCGGCCCTGGGGCATTGCATAGCACCTAACCCGTCACCTTGCTGGTGGCGAGGTCACACACACCTGCTGACACAGATGTTGATGCATATACACAGACGTACTGTACAGAGGACAGAGTACAAAACAGATACAGGCTTACACACACACCCACACCCACACACTGATTCCCAATCTGCAGCTTCAGAGGCTACATGGAAAGATCGTGGAGTAGTTGGTTCACAAAGACATATCTGAGCTACATATTGTCAGCTAACACCTGAACACTAGGCTACATGTCAATCATTGAGAGTCCATGAAAGCCTGTTAGCAGGCAAACTGGGAATTGTAAAGCTAAAAGTAACAAATAAGTTCACATAGGTATCTTTATTAGTTATTAATAGTTAGATAACTTTCGTAGATAAATGGGGTTTAACCAAAAAATACATAGCTATAACTAATGATTACAGTTGGCTAGAAGTAATGGATAAATTAAAAAAAAAAAAAAGTTAATAAATAATGATTAATGAATGGATGTAGTCCATGGATAACAACTGAAATAAATATTACCTAAAAGTATTGGCTAAAAGGTTAAATACTCAAAGTAATGGATAAAATAAATAGCTATGGGCTAATGCACAGATTGTTAGAATTTAGCATTAGCTAAAACTATATGAGAACAGATGAAATTGTGAGCTGAAAGTATAAGATAAATGGTTAAATGGTTAATAGCATAGATAGTTGAATTAGCTAAAACTAAAAGGTTGAAACGTCCACTTTCTGCCACTGTACGCTGTTCAAACTTGGCCAAACCATTTAATCACGAGTACGAAATAACATCCGGTTAAAAATCAACTCAAATGACCACATTTTGAGCATGATGTTTGGTGTCATTAAAGGGGTCATGGTAGCTTATCTGACAGTGCTGTGGGGTACAAAAAGTTGGGAACCATAACTCTGAAACACACAGGTTCAGTGAAGCTGTCACAGAGTAACTAATGTGAAAATCATACCACAGCTTCCTATCTGGCTCCCAAGGTGGGGAAGCTGTGGTGCTGTGGGACAGGAGGCTTCTCAGGAAGATGAATGGATGTGGTGAGAGAAGAGCATTGACGGCTGCAGAAATGTTGGCTCTCTCACGCGGTTGTGTTTGTGTGCAGATGGGCGAACACCAAATCCACATTGTCACATACTGTTTCCTGCTAAACACCTGGCCGCTGCTCAAGACAACTGGCTCGTTAGTGAGGAGGTAATTATGGTTTCGATTAATTCCAGTCAGCAGGGGTCGACCCCCAAAGCCTTACATCCTGCACTGGTGTATTTCCCCTCAAACCTCCCTGTGGAATATCTCTTCATCACTGCAAACACAAATGTCATGTGTTTTCAGTCAGGGAGAGAGAGAGAGAGAGAGAGCGCTCTTATCTGCCACTTCAAAACAACAATGGCTTGTTGAAACGCTAATCTTCCCTGCAAAGTGCCTTTCAGAGGTCCCCATTACCTGACTGGATTCCACCTTTAAGAGATGCTACACAGTGATACCACATTATGCTGGTAATTGAAAACATCTACCTGCAAGTGAGAACCTGCTGCAGGACTCAGCAGTGAAATGTAGTTATGCCAATTATTCTCAGCAGAAATAAAATCATACAAACAGCACGGTCCATTAAAACCAACCACCGATTCAATTATAAAGTCTCTCCAGAGATTTACTGACCTCATTTCAAGGCTTGCAAACTTGCATTTGAAACTCTCTGAGGGTTGCCTCTGCTAATTACATGATTTATGGTGTAATTTATGGAGGCAGGGGGGTGCGGCAACTAAGCAGCACTTGCCATCAATCAGAATGAAAAGTCTAATGTCATTTTCCGTCATTCTGTTTCATAGTTTTTTTTATACCACTTCTCGCACAACCCTCAATCAAAAAGGCTGTTTTGGCATGGGTGAATTTGCTAAAAAGCTTGGGGTCGTGGTGGTTGTAATTCCCAGGTGCCACATGCAATTTTGTACAAATTATGCTAGCGTGCCTCTAGTATTTTTGTCATCACAACACAAATATGGTACCTGCAGGTTCCCATGGAGTGCTTTCGTGACTGGCTGGATCTTGGGAACTCTAGAGTCCACCGCTCCTCTAAACATCTCACACTGATTTTAATTTGCCTGACACTGCTTGTGTGAGAGCTGAAGTGTGGGAATAACACAGGAGAAAAAGCAGGAAAGTAAAAAGGGCGGGAAATGGAGAGGAAGGGTACAGAAAAAGAGCAGGAGTTTGAGAAAAATACTTGTGCACAGTACACATGCACACACATGCACTGAAAAATTCCCGAACATGCACCCGTCAGCTTGTTTTTCGGAGCTGCAGGTGCAGTGTCCAGCTGCAGCCCTGCCATGCATGCCAGGGGCCTGAATCATTTCCCCCTTTCAGAGGAGGAGCCATCAAAGCATATGGAGAACATAACAGCGGGAGGAGGTGGGAGAGGAGAAGGGCAGGATTGGAAAGGAGAGGTGAATTTGACAGGGGAAGAAGTGAAGTGGTACAAAGTATAGAGGAGAGAAAAAAGGATTAGTAGTGGAGCATTTCCATTTCCCTGCTGCTAAGCCATGTTACAGCAAAGCCTTAAAATTGTGGACACAGACCAGGAGCTAGCAAAGAGGGTGGAGGAAGTGGAGGGAAAAAGGAGGAGGGAGGGAGAGCAGTGGAGGGTGCTGGACATGCAAAAGTATGGGCAGTTTGAAGAGAGCAAAACCATTGTGGGTTGTGAGTTTGACCCTTTTTTGTGGCCTCTGTTTCTTGCTCTTTAATCTCAAATTTTGAAAGAAAGAAAAAAGGGTGATAGAGGCTCAGAAAAGGGTATGAAAAAGAGCGAGAGAGGGAGAGAGAGAGAGAGAGAGTGTGTGTGTGTGTGTGTGTGTGTGTGTGTGTGTGTGTGTGTGTGTGTGTGTGTGTGTGTGTGTGTGTGTGTGGTGGTGGTGGTAGTGGTGGTGGTGGGGGGACTCAGGCCACACACATTGATTTCCAGGCTTGAGGGTGCATCAGTCAGGCCTGTCTGCATGTGGTCTGCTGTATGTGTCCAAGTTTATCCACACCACTATTACACCACCATTAGTCATGGCATCTGATGACAAGGGTTAAAATCCCGCTCCCTTTCTCTCTGGCTTTGCCTCTCACTCACTCATTCAGCTCTGAGGACCTTTTAAAGGGTCACACCCCTAATTTTTTACATTTGTCCTATCTCACCTTACATCGTCTGACTTTGTGTCTGTGTTTAACATGCAGAGGAGTCAGTCTGGAGCCTGAGGAGCGGACACACACGCAGTCAGACACACGCACATTCACGCACATGTAGACCAGTCAGCAGGGGAGTCTTTGTCAGAATAGTTTCCAGGGTGGTCTGGTCTGCAAGTGTCACTACATAGACTTATCTCTTTTCATGTGGTTTGTATGTGAGGTCTTGAGTATCTTTGTGTGTGTCCAGGAACTCAAATATGTCATACCATTATGCACAATGTAATAAACAAGCTGATTAGAAAATTATTTTAAGGCTTTTGAAAATCGTTGCGCTGTGAAACAAGACAAAGGCTGCGTCCAAATTCTGAGAGGTACATTGAAGCCATAGCACCCTCAAAAATCCCCAAAATGGACAAGAAAAGCAGAGTTATTTCATGATAGTCAGTGATTTCCAAGGAGTGGCTCTGTGAGGCTGCTTAGGAACACCTCTACTTTCAGCTAACGTCAGCATGCATGCAGGTATAGACATTTAGCAAGTAGCATGCTAACATAAAGACAAATTATGGGTCTGATGGGAATGCTATTAGTTTTGAAGGTAACCTATTTGGTTGGCCCATCAGCCACAATGCTAGCATGACGAAAATGACATGCACGCTGCGTTTTGTTTGCACACGCATGCATGCGTGCGTACATACGCGTGCACACAGGCCCATTACTTTCTGTGCGCTCCCTCTCTTCACCTTTCACCTTCCCTCTCAGTTAGCTTGCCAACATTAACAGTGCGACTGCCAATCAGAGTGCACAACAATCATAATATCTTTTCCTGTAAGTCTACCATCTGCTAGAAAGATATTGTTGATGAAATGTGATCCACTCATACCTGCGATGGCGCTTACTCCGGCACACTTGCAGTTTTACAGTGGCCAGCATGATATAAAACAACCTGACTGACAATTACTGCTTGTATAAAAGAGGAGAATAATACAGTAATGTGTGGTTTTCGCATTAAGGCTTATGTTTGAGTGTGTGCGAGTTTCATGGGTTTTTTTTGTGTGTGTGTGCATAACAAATCAGGGATTATTTTGCCACTTGTGGTAGTATGTTGACTATAACTTCATTTTTTTTTTTGGGTTGATGTCAACAGCAGTAATTGAGGGTGTTTTTAAAAACAGGACTAATGTGCAGGCATGCAGAGCTTACCGAGTGTGTTGAGAGAGTGGTGCTATTTGCAGAGAGAGAAAATTGCCTGACAACTGTACGCGCTGCCTGTGAGTAATGTTGCCATGAGGAAGTACGCCCATACAAATAGGCTCTGTCTTTAAGCTGTCACTCAGCCATTCATCACCCTGTGTATTTATTCCCTTGGATTAGAAATGCTTATCTCTTGGTGGCCGTGTTTATTTTGCTCTAGAGCTGTCACAAGAGCGCTTTTAGCCGCCATCTCTGTGTGTGTCCTGGATGATCTACATCTCCACTCAGGTGTAGGATTTTCATTATTCAACTATCTTGCTTTTATGTATGCTTTATTTTTTTCTTTCTCTGATTGTGGATGATAATATCCTAGAAAAGACCACAATTTATCAGTATTTGACTTGAATTTTGGACAAGTAAATAGCGCCTTTGTTTTATTGGTTTATGCAACCTTGAGACTTTCCACAGGTTTCTCGTAAATCCTGCCAAGATACTATCACGTCTCTGAAGATATGCAGTATATTGCTGTGCTCCAAATGTTGTATCTATACTGTAATACTTTGGCTCCTGCTGCTCTCCACTTAGGATGACAGTAATAGAAAACATGCTCCGATGAAAAAAACAAAACAAAACATGGTTTTGCTTTATCTTGGTCCTCTTCATTTTCCACTTCAGCCAGTCTTCACAGTGATTTGTGTTCATGTAAGTTTTTAACCGGCATAAGTATGGAAAGTCCTGGAAAAGGTTATGGGGAACTTTTTCCACTGGTGCAGATTGTAGATGGTGTTGAATTAGTTATTGTAGGTCATAGACAAGGTTTTTACTACCCCACTGTGATGTGATTCAGAGCGATGCTAAATACTGAAAATCCATTAGTGTAAAAATGAAGGGCTGAAATATATGCGACATGTATTCACTTCAGATCATTTGACAAGTTCAGAAAAGAGGGAGCAAGGAACAGTAAAAGCTTGGCAAGGAGCTCCCAAGCACATGGCAGATACATTGAAGTGTACAGTAATAAGGAGGAGGTGCAAGTGTGGATGTGTGCCTCCTTTGAGCGTCGTTTTGTTCAAATTCCAGGTCTCCTCTGCTGCTCAGCTGCTAAAACAAATAACTTGCCACACCGAGTGGGACACTGACACACAGAATTGTAATACTAATCACCCTAACGCACCCACGGGACACACATGTATGCATGTGTTTAAGCAAAATGAATCAGATGTTTTGTATGAGTGGATTGTAAGTACAGTAATCTTTTCTGTATAAAACACATTTAAAAAAAACAATGTGAAACCTGTTCTGTTTGTTAGGTTGGGTATGTTTAGGCCAAAATGTACAGCATTTGAAAATTCACAAATTTGGCCACCATTGATCCAAGTCTGATGAACAGGACAGTTGCGATTTTCTGCACATCTGAGGCAACAGATGCACTCCGGTTTTAATGTCTACGTCACAGTGCCCAAACACGACCTGAACCACATTTTTACGCTTCAAGTCTATGTTCTTGCATTTTATGAGCGTAACTATGGCATTTGTCTGTTGGACTGCATGGGGGAACATGTTCACACATTAGGTGTCAGACACGGTCCACATTCAAAGTCCCTCATGGTCTTGACAGATGACAAACTTTAACTGGCTTTAACAGCATTTTCTGTATTTAAACGTTATTTGCCCTCTCTCTGACTTTACTGGAACAACATAGAATCAAACTATGTGTCCAACAGGTAGTACCTCAACACCAGATAAATGGGGCCTTGGTCTACTCTTCTTCTCTGGAAACAGAGGTATCATTAAAGGACAGGATCAACACCAAACCTTTCTGGGGGTGGAAAGACCTTAAATGAAGAGTGAAAACTCTTCACTGTGTGTTGCACTTCAAAATGAAGAGTTCACTTCCAACCCATTCTTAAATTCAAGACATTTTTCTTGTAACCATATTGTCAAGTTGCCTGTGTAAACCATTGACTCAAATCACCAAAAGCAGCCTGGAAAGAACGTCAGAATTTATTTTTATGCTCTGACTCTATAGTCAGTGCAACATGTATCACCATTTTTGGCTGATGACAGACGTCACGGTGGACGTACTGTGCTGTATGTACAGTTCACATGAGGTAGCTGGCTCTTGTTTTGATAAATGTGGGAAAGGGGGAAGTGGCTGGGCTGTGTGTTATCTTATCTGTGTACTGTCCAAGCCACTGACTGTGCCGTGTCCCGGGAGTGACAAGCACAGTTGTGTGTGCGGTAGCTGGCAGCCGCCTCAGGCCTGTCTCTCTATACAACAGAGTGAGCCTGAGAGACAGAGGTTTTAGCTCATTCTCCCCAGGATGTTCCACTGCACTGTGAGTTGATATGTACAAAACTGTCCGGAGAGAGAGAAAAAATGTTGTAAAGGAAAGTACAGTGTAATTGCACTTAGCTCATAAGCGCGTATTTGGCTACAGAGCAAACCGAAGACATTTAATGACCTACAGGCCAGAGACATTTAATGAAATCCTCTGAATGACATATGGGTCAATTTGGCTGCAATAACCCTTGAACATTTTGTTCCAAAATGAGATATCCATTATTGGAAAAAGGTGAAACTTAGTCTTGCCAAGCAGCACAGAATGAAATAGTGAAAAAACTTACATTGACAAAACACTTATACATGTTGGATTCTCTTTATTTTAGGCACAGTGATTAATGACCTTCCCCAAAAGTCTTTTTCCCCTCTAAAATAAATGTATTGCATCTTGGAAGTGGACTCCATTTTCTGCTGCAGCAAAGGCAACAATCCCACTCTGGCCAAACCTTTTCAGCGCTGGACTTCAGACTGAGTAAGCTGACTGACTGACTTATGGACTCTGGCCAGTGTGTCCTCATCTGAACCGTCTGAATCAGAAAGGCCTCCGCTGTGGTGGGAGATAAACTCCACTCTCTCCAAAACCGCAGCAGGTGGCCTGTGTTTGGGTTGTACACTAGCTTCGTATCGAGTTACCTCCTTATACACATGTTATCAATTAGTATATGGATCCAGAGTGTGATGGAGCCCATTGCTCATAGTTTTCTGTCTTCTCTCTTCCAAACCCAAAGATATGAAGTGAGAGCAACAGTAGTAAACAACAGAACCTGGCGCGACCTGCAAAAATGCAGTTTACATTTCAGCAGCTCTTACAATCAGATGTTGAAAGTTCAAATAAACCTGGGAACAGGTGGTCTAGTTGTTGGAGCTTCATTTGTTGCATCTAAAATGTCATAGCAACTATGACTGGTGCCATTATAGATGTTCATTACTGACCAAAAGACTATGCATGAATGTTTACACGCATAGCATCCAGGCAAGAAATGAGTGTGAGGCATCTGAAGACCCTGGAATCTGACTGGACCCTTTAGACAGGAAAAAAGCTGTGATTCCAAAAGTAGTCCGTCACTTAGTCTTATTCACAAATATGTCTGGGACTGGTGCTATGTGAAACACTTGTACAAACACAGACTCTGTCCTTTTATACGTCTTGGCTGTCGGTGGCTCAGAGAGTTGCCTTCGCGGGAAGGGTCTCCTTCCAGTCAGTTTCCACTCAGAAAGAACCAAAATACATGCTGACCTGGTGATGGAGACCATGGCATTTCAGACAGTATGTATGCAAGAGAGTAAACTGTGTTTGTTCTTTGACCATCACCCAGCAGTTTTTAACCACTGGTGATTAAGCAATCTGTCGTCAAGTGTGCCAACTTCGATGATTTTTTGCATTAGAATTGGATGTTCTCAAGGTATAATTTTGCTGCCTGAGATTGTTTATGTCTTTCTCCAGTACTACCATTGCTAGAAGTGTCAGCTTCCACTGTGGAGCAAGAGCTATTGACCATGACCCAGTGGTTGTATATGATGGGTCAGTTCTGCTGGTGTCTGCTGCTTTCGACCATGACAAAAACCTTATTTCTCACCCCTATGCACTAATGTGTGCAACAGATGTATACAGTAGGAAAAGAAAATAATGGAGAAGAAAAACAATAAAATAATACTGAAAAAAATACCCTCTTTATTGTAGTATATGTAAATTTACATATACTACTGTACAGCCTGGGGCCACTTCACATACCACCTGTGGTTCTCTATGTGTATAACGGCTGCAGAAGATAAATGAAGCAACTGAACTCTTTAGCCCTTAATTTTTTGGAACCAGTTTGCGGATAAATATGAGGTGGATTGGCCAAACCTAATACAGGCGTAAATAACGGTCACACGAATTGTGTTTTATTGCCATTAAATCCAGATGTTCAGTTATGGGAGCATTTGGGGTAACAGGTACTGTATGGCCTGTGGCCTCGTCAGGAACTCTCTAAATCCCTGAGCTCTCGGCCCTGGTCCTGACACAGCTCATTAAACTGTGATTATACAGCTCCCAAGGGTTTGGGTCCAGGACCAGCTCATTATAAAAGCAACAGAAAACAGAGCTCGCAGAATGAACTGTAATAATGCAGTGTGCCTCCAATCACTATCATCTGCTATGCTAGTTTGTCTCAAAACAAAGAACCTCAGATTGAATTTTAAGGCATGCGTAAGATTTTGTAGTGTGTACACAAACATTTAACAGGAAACCAAAGCCTCAGCTAAGGAAAAGAACCTGTACTAGAATGTGCCACAGGGTGCTACAGGCTATTACCATCAGAGTTAGCAGTTGGCTGACCCCACATGCCCTTCCAACCACTCTGCTTCCCAGCTAATAGCATGCTCCACCTCCTCACCTATCGCAGGCAATTATGAGGGTTCTGGTAGGACCTGCAGCACATGTGGGGCAGGAGTCTGGTCAAATTAACCTGACCCGATCAAGAACAGATTTGAAACACAGGTGTTTGAGAGGAAATGCTATGGAGGTCCAGTTCTCACATGAGTCTTTTAATCAGGATGCATCACCATTTTTGGGGGACAAAAATTACACTAATGTGCTCAAGTTTATTAAGCTCATTTCCTAAAAAGTACAACAGGTATCAATTTATCTTGGTCAATGTTCTGCTTAAGTTGATTTTATCACATTGGAATTGGGATTATTGTAAAAATCACCAGGAGTTAAATCATCTTCCAAATTACCTTATGCAAATACTAACCTAACCCTAACCCTAACCCACAAAGTGCTGCTTTTTGATTCTTGTATGTTTTTTATCCTTTTGGCCCAAATAAGCTGAATTTGATCGTCTATCATTATGTTCCGTGCTATTTTTTTTGGCATTTTGTTGCTCTTTAAAGGAATACTTTGACATTTTGGGCAATACAATTTCTTGCTGAGAGATAGATAAGAAGATTGAAAAAACTCTCGTAAATATACACTAACCAGACGAACTGTTTCTCTTGCTTCAAGTCTTAATGCTAAACCCAGAGTGAGGAACCTCTGGCCTCCTGGCCATACACAGCCTGAGAGACCCTTTGATTTGGCCCATGAGGCAGTCCAAGAATACAAAAAAAGCAATTAGATAAACAAAAATGTTTT
Source organism: Chaetodon trifasciatus (assembly GCA_037975065.1). NCBI lineage: Eukaryota > Metazoa > Chordata > Actinopteri > Chaetodontiformes > Chaetodontidae > Chaetodon > Chaetodon trifasciatus. Next base: position 5,588,191 of record JBBMOE010000040.1, read on the forward strand.
GGTTGAAGTAAAAGGTAAGCCAGTGTATTTAAGGTAGTTTGTGGGGGACAAACTGACAGTGATAAAAAGGGCTAATCTCAAGAGTCATTACAGCTTGAAACATTTTGAGTTGGATAAGTTGCAACAGCAAATGCACTTGGATGAAGTTAACACTCATTGGTGGAGTTTGGATGCCCAACAAGCAGCTTTCTCAAGACCACATTATGACACAGACAGTGTTTGTGAGCTAATAGCTAAGAACGTCATTCAGAGGGAGAGATTGTGAAAGAGTGCCTTGTTGCTGCTGTAGAGATGCAAGCACCAGATAATGTTAAACTGTTCCAAATGGTCAGTTTGGAATAATTCATAGATATGAAGGAAAACTGTCTGTGTAAGCTCAGTGACAGTGCGATTTGGCGTTGATGGTGGACATTACCAAGTACCTCTCAGAGCTGAACGTCAAGTTCCAGCCAGCTTCTCTGCTCTCTGCTTTCACATATGAAATCATTTGAAGTGAAATTAAAGCTGTGGCTAGTTCAGCTGGAAAGAGGAAACACTGCATTTCCTACTCTGCAAGAACAAAAGCCTGCTATGACATCCGAATATGCTGCTGAGTGTGAAAACTCCTTTAGGCATTTGGTGAGAGGTTTCAGGACATGGAAGTAAACAAAAAGGAACTGAACACGTTTTCTAAGCTCTATAATGCATAAGAACCTACAGCACAAAATCATTGAGCTGCAAAGCAAAGACCGACCACTGTGAGCATTTCTCTTCAAAATTGATTTGTCTCTGCACAAGACTGACCGACTGACCCAAACGAAAACTGCACAAAAATGTGTCACAATAAACACGACTGGTCTGTTAAAAGTGGTAAGAAATATGAGATGCGGCGTTATACAGAAGTCACTCAAACAATGGGTTACTCAGGCTCCATTTCGCTACTCTACAAGTCGCACAGAAACCACTTCACTGCCATTAATCATCATTCCAACAATCTCCGTCTGTCTGTACCACCAGTTCACCTACTTCTGCTTGGTATTTTGAGCAGACAAAAATTAGAAGTGGTGTCAAGTGTCCTGCTCTATGTCTGGCACTGTAACCTTCCTCTCGTGTTTTGACAGTCATTAATGAGTGCAGATAATGCAGCGACTGAGAGTGTTAAAGCCTCTAATGGAGAGCACATCCAAATGTATGCCAAAACAAGCATTCTTTGTGAAGAGAGGACAGGATGTTACTGTAATACCTTTGACTGGTGCCAGACTGCCGGGATTGGCCTTGATGATAGCTGAGCGCAGGGGATGCCAGGGTGAATACCAAGACAGTGAATTTACAGACGATGCAGACCGAGGAAACAATGGCTTTAACAGATACCAAAACAACTTGAAAACCCCCCTTTTCAAAGGAGATGCATGAGAGTCTGATCTTAGCATTAAGCTTATAGCACCCCTGTGCCTTACAGCCTCATAGATCCATTAATACGGCAAGGCTATTAGTCTTGACCAAAGTCAAAGGATTTATTGAATGAATTTATTCTAGACTTTCCAATTACCCAGTGAGTAATGTGATAGAACTGTTAATTGTAGATTATAACAGAAACATGTACTTTGTGAATGACACTATATGACATATGAGTATGTTTTACAAACATACAGTACATATATATGTTTCTTCTGCTGTACACCTTTGCTTGATGGAGCCCAACTTAGTTAGATGTGGATTTTACTGCATATTTACAGACTTTTCACCGACATATTCTGATTCAGACGTTTGCTCCCCGATCAGCAAATCATTCCTTTTTCTGTTTAATTCAAAGTCAGATCAGCTTGTGTGCTTAGTGTGTTCCTGCACTAAAGCACTAAAGGAAGAAGAAAAAATGGAGGGCCTTGACACGGGCCAGAGTTAAATGCACAGCACTGTGGTCACATACCGTACATGCCAGCCTGCTTGAGTAACCAGGACACCGGGGCCTTAAAAATGAATAGTTCTTTAACTGAGACAGTGTGAAATATGAAGGATACTGCAGAGCTGAAATGCAGGACAGAAGCCCAGAGCAGTACTCCACCTCATTCCAGAGAGAGCTCATGTGTCATGTTCTCCGGGCTTCGACTCAAGTGTTATACAGTGCTGGATGTACACCATGAAAGGGTGGTAACCATCGTCCTGTTAACAAAACCGAGTCTGTGCACCGGATGTGTTTATTTTAAAATCTCCAGTAATTACTTAACTATGCCTTAAAGATATGCTTGACAGAAGAAGAATGCTGTGTGTATATTTAGAGTAAATGCTGGGATAGTTACAGTCAAAACACTATATAGCAGCGCTAATACACCCCTGACATTAAAATGAACGGCTTCCTGGCACTAATGTGCTGGAAAGTCATTCAAGGGAGACCTCAGCACTCATTTTCTATTAACGTTACACAGAACATTTTCAAATCTGCGCTGTTGAGAGCCATGGTCGGTGTGCCATTGGGAGGGCTTTCAAACAATGGACAGAAGGGGTTTCCGTTGCTTTATGATGGAGAACCTGAGCCGTGGCTGCCTGCCATGCTCGGTGCACGGGCCACAGTTAAGAGGAAGGAGCTGGCAGCGAACACATTCGAGGGCACACGCTCAGATGCGAAGGCGCACACGTCACTTTGATCTTCAAAGCAGCTTGACGTTCTTACTGAAAAGACAGAATAATCTGGTCCTGTGGTGTGTTTTATCCATTAGAGGCAAGGCTGGGGAGCTGACTCTAACAGTGGAGGTGGCTGCAAAAGCAAAAACAGGGATTTTGACTGTATACGATTAATGTTCATATCAAAGGAAATCTCAATGACACAAAAACACTGTAAGTAAACCTAACAGCTAAAATTTCCATTGAAATTTGTGGTGAGACTCTTGAAATGATGTGTTCAACCCAGTCAAGTGGTTTCAGTGCAGCTCGACGAACAGTGAAATGAAAAAGTCTCTCTCCTTTGGTCTCTCTCTCACACACACGCGCACACATTTGGAGGAAGCTTGTTTTTTGGCAGTATTGTGACTGTCTTATCACGGGAGGTCCAGACTTCTGCCATATGCCGAGCCTGCAGGTGCAGGAAGCTGACAGCTCTAAACACGGGGCACATTTGGGTCTATCACACGTCGCCGTTTGATACTCGAGTATTGACTTAAAAGGCTCGTTGCATTGTCTGTGAAGTTTTTTAAGCATTCCATAAAGCATTCAATTGAACAGCTGCCAATTTCTTTCCACCTGCCAAATGTCTGTGAGGCCAAACAGCAGCAAGGGTCAGGAGGTTTAGATTGTGTTGTTTTGGATTCTTCTCTCTATGAATTAACTGCAAAATGTGCTTTGCACCTTTCCTCTTTAAAAATCCAAAATGTTTCATTGATTTTGATAAATACAGATGACCACTCTGCTGTTCTAGACTCACTGTAACTTGAGAGGTGGACTAAATCTGGATTGCAGTGAAACTTTTTCCATCAAGCTGGCATGTTGTCCAGAAAAGTAAGAATTTAAAGCTGGGTGAGATGTTAATTTTTTCAGTGTGGCCCGTAATTGTTCTCAAATCCAGATTGCTTACATTTCCCTCTCCACTGGGCTGACATGCGAAGTGGAAGCTCTTCAAGTCAAAGTCTCAAAGAATACTGAAAGAAATTATTTGAACCATATGATGCGAATGAAAAATTAATACATGTTTTTTCACTCTCCGTGCAGCTGTGCACACTGATTAAAAACACTTACTGTACCCTTTGAACATTTTTAGAGTGATTAAAAACATGAAAGGGCTTTTCACTGGAATCTTAAGGTTGAATCTGAAACCCCATCTCTGAAAAAAAAAAAAAAAAAAGTGGAGGCTGCAGAATGTAATAAACAGAAAAGGTTTGAAACAAGGCTACTCTGACAAATATTGTCTTTGGAGGGCAGCCAGATTCTTGTGCCGATGACTCTGTGCCAAAGGCAAAACTCATCCAAAGCCCAGAGTACTCTCAAGTGGGCCTGAGTGTTGTTTTGGAGTTTGAGGCAAAAGAGAATAGGCCAATGGCTCCCTGTGAGATAAGCTATTATAATCCACTCAAAACACAAACAAAGCACAGCCCAAATCTGTGTTCCTTCAAAATGTACACTGAACAGACAGATAATGCTTTTGTTGAATTTTGATAGGCTGCATATGAGTAGTTACTTGTGTTTGGGCATACATGCAGGTAATCCTAGTTTAGCCCATACTCATCTAGCTTGGCTTAGTCATTCATGTACAGTGTGCTGCCCTATTGTTGCAGTATATCCTGGCCTTTGTGTACGCTTCAACTTTCACCAGAGGGGACTTTTTGGGTACTTTGTGTGTGTGCGTCTGGTAGCTTTCATACCATGCATAGTTGTATTCAGAAAGTGCGGGAAGTACCAGACGTTTAACAGTCCATGCATACTTTTTTTGCATACTGTAAATGCAAAAAAAACTGCCACGGTTGCATTTAGAAAGTTCGGGGAGTACCATACTTTTTTCATAGCAAGCGTACTTGTGTGCTCTTGCATGCTTTAAATGCAAAAAAATTAAAAAAAAAAAAAAAAAATACTGTATTATGATTACAGATAAGCGAACTCAGGGACTTCTCAGAAAATCATTTAGATTCTACACCTTTATAAAATGGAGAACATTTGCATGCCAACCAAAAATTTAGCACATTTCAAGTTTTTTTTGCTGCTCATCAATGGTAAAGAAATCTGAAAGGGATCAGAATGCATTAATCCCAAAATTTTCAACTATCAGTCCTTATTATATATTGTTGATATGTAAATATAGCTTCAGTAGAATCCTTTTTTAATGCAAAATACCAAACCAATCATAGTAATGTGTGTGTGTGTGTGTGTGTGTGTGTGTGTGTGTGTGTGTGTGTGTGTGTGTGTGTGTGTGTGTTGTAGCCCGAGGCCTCCATCATCTTTCCCATGCCCCACTGTCACACAAGCACAAAGTCACGTCCCAAGCTTACAGTAGGTATTTCCTCTGTCATTATTATCATTATTAATAACATTTCTTTTCATAGCGACCTGGTGAGGACCCCTGTGCTTGGCTGCATAGCTTGCATTTTTACACACAAGCTGTTTATACAGCTGCGTATTCTTCGGAGCCCGGTTTGGGCCGAGCTGGGTAGCGCAGATGTTTGGGTTCTGCCTGGTGCCATCTGGTAGCTCTGGCTCCCAGCAGAACTCAGCTGGACGTGGATTTCACGGTTGAGGCGGAGGGCAGAAGGTAGATATGGTGTCAGAGAGATGAGAAGCATACAGTGTGGGAAATGCCAGAAGGAGAGGAGAAAGAAGAGGGGAAACAAGGGAAGAGACAAGAAAGGAGGACAGAAGTGTGATGAGAAAGAGCAGAGAGCTGAGAAAATGAAAGGGGGCATTAGCTAAGAAGTGATGGAGGAGGGGGTTCAAGTGGTGAGAGAAGAGACGAGGGATTTAGGTGTGTAAGGAGACTGTAAGTGGATATAGGGCAGCAGAGGCAGTTGCATGGAGGGAAGGAAAAGTGGTAGCCGGGGAGAGACAAAGGAATGGATGATGGGAACTTAGCCTGTGAAACTGTGGGCATTAGGAAGCAGGAAACAGCAGGTCGAGGGGGACAAATGCAAGTGTTGGTATTCTGGTGAAAAAACTCTCACACATGTGCTGCACTGTTCATTTTCTCACTGACTTGAAAGATAACATGGCTCTCTATATGGTGAGTAAGATTTATAACTCGTGCTTCGTTGAAACCCATTAAACACACAGGCTGTAACTGCAAGAATGCATGTATAAAAAGAGTAGTGACAACTTTATTAGGCCATCAAACCATACTGTGAGATATGGGTTATTTATCAGTGGTGACACACTACTGATATGTGCAGTCTCTTCACACCACTACAGCCACATCGCAGCCAGTTCCTATTTCACTGTGCTTTAAATCAATGCAGCCATGTGAGCAGCTCAGCGAGGCAGCAACACTGCTCAGAAGTAAATGATGATGATGGCAACATGCTAATGTTTAGCAGGCAAAATGTTTACAATGTTCACCATCTAAATTTAGGGTGTTATTATTCATTTGCTGATTTACATTTACATTACATTTGCTTATTTAAACACACACACAATATCCTGTTAAACTGTGACCCTTAGAGCCATGCAAGCAAAGTGGAAAGTATTTTAAAAAATGTGAGTTAGCAGGTAGTGCGCGTGCCTCACAGCAAGAAGGTCGCCGGTTTGATCCCCGGGTCAGGCGGGGCCTTTCTGTGTGAAGTTTGCATGTTCTTCCCGTGCATGCGTGGGTTCTCCCCGGGCACTTCAGCTTCCTCCCACGGACCAAAAACATGCTCATTAGGTTAATTGGTGACTTAAAATTGCCCCTAGGTGTGAGTGTGAGCATGAATGGTTGTATGTATGTTGCCCTGCAGTTGGCTGGCGACACCTCTCGCCCGTTGACAGCTGGGATAGGCTCCAGCCCCCCCCCCAACCCCGAAAGTGATAGTCAGGGTATAGAAGATGAATGAATGAATGAGTTAAGAGACCAATCAGGCTGATGCATAAATGTCTCAGCAGAAAATGGCATAACCTGTAGGTAACCCCTGGTGGCCTGTGAAACAGTGCCTGTCTAGTTTTGGAAAAATTAAACCTAAAATGAATCAATTTACATGGAGTCACCAACAATGTAAACAACGTCTTTTGTGCTTTGTGCATCCAGAACAAGGCTAAAATAGAAATGTTCTAAGCCTCTTGAACATGAAAAAGTACATTCTTAAAGGCTCTTGACTCATGAACTTTTACATCACTGGACAAAAAAAATATATGGGATGTCGCCAGAAAACATCACTGATCTGAGAACTGTTCTTCACCATATTGGAAAGATTATACATTCTGATTGCAAACATATTCCCAGCAGGTTTTTGTTGAATGAATTAGTCAGTCAATCAGCACGGCTGTATACAGCTATATCATGTTGAAAGAAAGTCAGCATTATGAAACATCTGGACAATTACTGCTCTCCAGGCTTTTGAACAGTAATTGTGACTTTGGCACAGAAAGGTCTGTGCTATCGGACTTGTCATACTTCCATTTGGACAAAAAATGACAAAAACATGATTACACTGCACACAGTGCTTGGAAATATATAATTAGGGCAGGACTCCCTGATCTTGGTTTCAGCACCTGTGATTGTCTAGCAAAATCCGTCAGAAATAGTCCAACCTTTCTGGTATCTAGGTAGGATTATGGTTGCAGAAGACAGTTTGGAAAGATGAGTAGAACATAGTTTGGTGAATCCTCTACAAAACACCTCAGTTTTCCCTTCTTTTATTTGATTATCTTCCATATTATCACTCATATATACAACCATGCAGGGATCCCCATCACAGCACATACCAACTCTGTCCTTGAACCTTTTGAAATGAGTTTGATTTCCTACCAGACGACAACTGGCCCACATGAGGAAATGGAGGTTGCTGCAACAGATACGTATAAATGCCATATTGACCTACTCCATTTAAAAGTCAGTGTACTGTCTGCGGATCGTAGCCCAGGGCCATGTCAGTCCCTCCCTCCTCACTGCCTTTCCTGTCTATGCCCCTGCCACTCTTTGATTCAGCTCAGCTGTAATAACAATAAATCTGAGGTTTACAGGTTGTTTAGGGTGGAGGGGAAGGAGGGAGGAGTGGAAGGAACGTGGGAGTAGAACTTTATTTCATTTAACCTGGCTGGATCCCATTGAGATTAGCAGTTTCCTTTTAGAGAGACCAAAGGAGTGTAACAATAAACTCCAATGAGCATGAGTAAATAATACAGTAAAAACATAATCATAAATCTTTTCTAAGCGTACATAAGCAAAGGCAGAGTTAAAGGAAGGACAGCTAATTTTTTATTTTATTTTAATGTAGCACTGTCTGAAGTAGGAGCAAGAGCGGGAAGTCGGAGACATTATCCTCCCAGACAAGGGTGTGGTTTTATTGGAAGAAAAAATGACACACTTAACAGAAGGTAATTCTGAACAAACGTCCTCAAGGGTTGTTAAAGGGAAAGTCCAACTTTTACAGCCCCATTGGAAAAAATTACCATGACGTAATCCGTATGGCGCTGAAAGGGCTGATGATCGATACCAGTGACTCTGCTATATAAAACAGCCAGTGCTCACCACATAAAACGGCCGCAAGTAGGTTATTATGACCCATATTTATGTTTATTGTTAGGCAATGACTTTGAGTGGCCTTAGGAATTATGACAGGTGCAAAGGTGTCGTAAAAAGAGCAAGAAAGTCTGGATATTTAGGAGGCGGGGTGAATGGATGAGTCAAACATAGGACTTTCACCCAGGAGATCGCTGTCAACATTGACTTGTCATCGAACATAACATACTTGAAGGTCTGGTACAGCGAAGATCCTATACACCGAAGGTCACGGCTACTGTCCAATGGTCAAACAAAGAATCATTTTGGGTGTCACTGGCAATCAACCTGTTTTTTTTCATGTATGAGGACATGTTGATATAAAAATCATAGGTTGTGTTTCAGTCGGTTCTCTTGACCTTTTATCCTCTGACCCCCATCACCCCAACTAGATGCCCCCATTTTATACTTAAAAATACTTCAGGACTGAGAATTATGAGAGATGAAGGGAGGCTTTCCCTGACCTGCTGCTCACTTTGCTTAAAACAGGTGATCCTGGTCCTGATGCTTGAATTGCTTGAATGTGTACTTGTACTTCCCTCAGCCAATTGGGCAAACAATTATACCGCAGATATAGAGGTGGAGAGTCATGGAGCTTGTGTCTTAACCATGTCACATATGTGAGAACTCATGTACCAGTGCAGATTTCATGAAGTCTGAAGCCAATTTCTAGAGGCTTTTGAAGGACACATATCACTGTATTCATCTCCATCACACTGATGTGTTGGGACTCCTCCGCCTTCCACTTAATTGGACATGCATTTGTCAGACAAAACTGCACAACAACTGTCTGTAAGTAACCTTTAAGGAATAAGGAGAATCATTAAGGGCCGTGCACACAGCAAACAGACACAGACTGCTCAGGTTGAAGGGGGGCTGGGACATACAAGTGGAAGGATAGAGGTGTAAATTGTCCCGCTCTAACAGGTGCAAGCAAGCTAACACAAACAGTCTGGTTCTGTATTTGTCATATGCACATTAATTGCAGTGGAATTCTTCTTCTGACTCCCTCCAAAAAAGCTCAATCAAAATAAAAATGAGACAAAAAGTGCCTGTAGACACTCAAGATGTTTAATCAGCCAAAATAGTGTGTGTGTATCACAGATGTGCAGGGCCTTTTACCCAGAGTGTGCTTGACTTAGTTCCTTAAATCTTATGTAGTAATCAGTAATTCTTGCTCATTATCCAAACTGAGCGTGCACTTATCTTTGACAGGCTGATATGATTTCATTATTGCAAGGTCATGTTAGTTCAAGACAAACAAATCGAGACAGTCTTTCATTTAGTGTGTGTGTAAGAATGTTGTGCAAGCAAGTGCGGCTGTATTTGGTGTTTGTTTTGCAGCTATTGATTACTAAAGAGGCAAATGGACATTTGGCTTCCAGACTCCGCATATATAAATATATATTTCTCTTAAAATATCCATTAAAAATAAGCTAGTCCAGATATCTTTGAAGTGTTTAAACCTCTAGTTGGTGGGCCATTAGGGGGCAGTGTATTCAAGTCTGTCTGCCTGTTGCACTGTTACTGAGGTCAAGTGGAAAGGCCCCCACTTACTATTTGAAGAAGAGTGACACAGCATCTACTCCAAAACTCACATAAACTCAAAGGATCAGAGTATTTTTTGACTCTTCTTTACGTATTTGGACCCATAATGGGGATTGGATTTCTGTATTTGGGCTTGTTTATTGCATTTAAAGGAAGTTTTTTTCTAGATGTCTGCCATCAGATCAGGCGTGTTTATCTTGCAGGCATCAGTGTGCAAAGATTGCATCAAACTATGAAGATTAAGAGGCATGCGTGTCAACACGTGTTGTCTCTGCAAACAGAAGCCCTGAACTGAACCTAACCTTAGCCAGAGTGCAACACTGAATTTAAATGGGCCACCCTTCCTCTAAGTGTGTGTGTGTGTGTGTGTGTGTGTGTGTGTGTGTGTGTGTCTGTGTGTGTGTGTGCGGAGAACTGGAGTTTGGGTGGGACAATCCTTGGAAATGTGTTGCTCAGAAACTCCAGGAAACTCACATCAAAGTATAGAGTGCTCTCTTTTATAACAGTTTTCGTTCGCTATGTGTATTAAAAAGACATCCATAACTTTGACCTTGGACCTGTTTTTCATCTCACAACAGAAAAACAGCAGGATCAAAACATCTCTCTCTCTGTCTCTCTCTCTCTCTCTCTCTCTCTCCCACTCTGTCTTGCCACAGACAGTTAAATTTTTACTCCTTCTCTTCTCACAGAATCCCAAAACAATTCACCCCATAAAATCCAGACTCAGTTTGCCATATGTGAAAATGTATGGCTCCCACGGGTGCCCTGAAGGAAAATTACTGGCCGTGAGGCAGCGATAGAAGATCCTTGTTTTCTTGCTTTCCTCTCTGGTGAAAAAAAAAAAAGAAGAAGAAGAAGAATGTGCATGTACTCAGTGGGACTGGATGTAGTTTTGATGTGGCTGGGTGGTGCTAGTCAGGCCTTGTTATCCACAGTATCCTTCAGTCTGTAAACCTGTCAGAATGAGGGAAGCACATCAGGCTGTTCCTGCCAATCGCGACTACATCTTTATAAGGAAATGGGAGATTGGGAAGTGGTTTCTTGGGGAAAAGAGAGGGTTTAGAAGAGACAAACACCATTATTCATTCTTCCATTACTCAATATTTCCTCAGGAGCTGAATTCAAGTTTTCTTGTTTTTCCTGAAACTGAGACCTCAGAATCATGTTACCGGTTTGATCAGCTTCTTTAGATTTATTGTATAAAACATCTCTGGAAATAAACGTCCATTAGTTTTCTCTTTGGGCACGTTAGATATGGGGTGGAGGACATACTGCAGGCACTGCATGAAAGAGGACTCTAAGTCGCTAAATCCCCTTTGCAAACACTGCTACGGTGGCCGCATGACAATTAGCGGCACTTGTCAAAACTTACACACATGACGTGCGTAACATGTTTGTCATAGTCCTGTTTGTTTATTTCTAATCTGTGACTGTGGTGTCTTTTTGTTGAAGCGGGTTGTTGGGCTGATGTTGTCATAATTTCCTTTTGCTCTTCAGTTTTTTTTTTTTTGTTTTTTTTTTACTTATGATCCTGCGTTCTGGCATACTTTTTTAGTTATGCCACATGCTACTTTTAGAGCTCACACACTCTTCCTATTGTCAGGCCTCTCATGGTGGTAACAGACTCTCAGCCCTATGAGCCACATTTGTAGTAATTATGCTCCTTCAGAGTAAAAGCCACATGAGCAGTGTCTGTACATTAAATGTGACTAGCCTTCAGGACTTTTTTGGTTATTTGTTTGTAAAATTTAATGAAGTACAGAAAGAGAAAAATAATTCATGTTTCTTATTGCATGCCAACCCATCACGATGCCACGCTGGCGACAGTCCACTGTGTCAGCGCCACGTGTCGCCTCTCCTGGGCATCAAAAAAGCATCTTCCCATTCCGTGGTGAAGTTAGCAATGATAAACATGCAACGTCGGATTAGGAAACGATCATGGTCTGGATAAAAGTAAGTACTTCCTTAAACAATCAATGTTGACTACTGGCTTCACACAGGGTTTGAACACCGTTCTTGTGTTTCATCCCATCTTCCTCCCGACATTGCCTTTGTCGCTTTTTATGCTACATTTGTCCATCCTCCCGTCTTTATTGCCCCCTGCTGGTGCCGCACCTTCATGCCAGTTTTCATGCCTACGCAAGGCAAAACGTGACACTGACACACTATCCTCTTGTGGATCGGCGGGTCTATTACACGCCATGGCGTGTGACTGGGCTCTCCACTCTGTGCCATCTGTCTGTCACTCAGCCCGAGGCAACCTCACATCAATAACACTCCGTGTCCTGTTCTTCTGAATCATTTCACTCAGCTGGAAGTGAATATAGAGTTGCTTTCTCTCAGGACAGTGAGTTCATACAAGGAAAAGGCCATTTAATTTCACAGTTTGTGGTAATGCTGTTTTTATACAGAGTGAAACCATACTGTAACTAACAGTCTGTACGACAGTGGATAAACGCTTCATCCCAGAACAATACAAGAAACCAGAAGTGAGGGATGCAAGTCCCAGTTTTATTGCTATTATCTGTCTTCATTTTCTCCTGAAATTTGATTCAGCAGGTTTCTCAGTTTGGGTTGTAATCTGCCCTACATAAACATACTCGAGATGCGTGCACATTTGCGTGCATTCTGCACACTGCATGAAAGCAAAAACATGCAGTTCATGATGTAAACACATACAGTACACACACACATGCACACTTAGTTGTAACTGAGTCACTGTCATTTCTTAGAAAGGTTTTGTCCTCTGTGAGGTCAGTCGAGCAGTTGGATGTGGTGGGTGTAGATTGTAAATATCATTGACTGGGAGCAGCGTGAGTCATAGGACACTGCATGCTTGACCAGTGACATGATATGTCAATACTGCATTACTACAGCTGGATTAGTGGATGATACAGGCTTTATTGACAGATATTGACACTGTATATGTTTGTGTTATTATCCAATTCCTCACTAAAAGTGGTATTCAAACTGTACTTGATGTGTTGTACCACCTTTAGTTATGGTCTTGATCCAAGCTGTGTACACAGTAATGTGAGCCTGAGCTTATGTGACACACAGAAAGACACAATCTTTCCTCCTGATTTTGTGCTGCCTTTTTTTTTTTTCTTTTTTTTGTCAGCATTATTACTGTTATGTTCAGCTCATTTGCAAACAATGTCTTTACACCACAGCTGCAAATCTCAGGCTTCAGTTTTGTTCTCTAGTGGAAAACTTGAACGCTCACAATGATGGGAAACTTTTACTACACCAACATGTAAACTTTGAAGAAACTAATTGTGTGTCATTATACCCGCTACATTGCTCTGTTACTCCTCTGTGTTTATTTAACTGAAAGCAAACCCTAAAAGCTTGACTCTAATTGTGTGGTTAGTTTATTTTATTTGTATAAAGCAGCGCTATGTTCCTTCAAGCTTTGGCTTATGTCTCTGATATATCCCACTGCGCCACTTTGTGCACGGACTACTTGCACGTCTCTGTGCAAAGCATTTGGATCATATGGTAGTATTTTTTTTCCCTTTAAGAAAAGCCAAAAAATCCTGGTTTAACCTTTGATCTGAGTGGTAAAATGTGCTGCCACATTTAGATTTATAATATAGGTCAGTCCATATAGCCTTTGAACATCTGCCAAATGCCTCAAGTTGCTCAACCAGCCTGTTGTGACCAAGCTGGACCATGTAAATGAAATGGTCCATGTATCAACAAGTAGGCCACAAGCACGCAGGCCTGCACACAAGCACAGACACACACACATCACCTGTGTCTGGTTTTCATCTTGCAGGGCCTGATATAATGGCAGTGAATGGGCTTGGCGCTGCAGTTGGGATGAGTGCTGAAAGACAGAGCTGACTTATGTCTCTTTTTATCTGACTGAGAGAGGGGCGATGTGGCAAACCTGGATTTCATAAGCAGCCCACTCTCTGACTTAGACCGTTAGCGTGTGGTAAGGCTGCACGCTTGTTGGGAAGAGAGAGAATGAGGAGGAGAAGCTAGAAGTGATTCTGTGGTATGACCAGTGAGTGAAGCATGGAGGAACCCACTGACCTCGTCATCCTCCTCCTTCTTCTTCTATTCGTGCTCCTGCCATTCCTTTCACCACATGTCTATCATGTACCCATTTTTAATAATAGGTCGCAGCATGTGAGTCATGTCTTACAGTGTACTGGCATGCATGCAGGGTATGTGTGCATGGAGCACGTGTGTGTGTGTGTTTAGTATTGATCAGGTGTCTGTAGTTGATGTAGAAAGGGCTGATCAGGACAAGCTGAATGATGCAATCGCTCCACACAAACGCACACACATTTTTTTTTTTGCCAACTTTTAAGACACTAGGACGCGTCAGTCGTCAACTTTGCAAACTTTGTAGTAGTTCACATGATTCTCATCTACATTTTGGAAGAGGGATTCTACCTAAAACCAGCCCACGAAACCTTTCACATGTTGCAGGCTGGTGAGGGTTCTGTGTTGGGTGTATTTGTGTGTCCGGGGTCTGAACTTGACAGTTAAAGTTCCTCATTATTCAGACCTCAGCAGTGGTTTCACAGCCCTGTGCGGTTTGCTACACCAGACAGCAGTTATCAACAGTCTATCTCTCTCTGTATCACACACCAGCCCCGCGCTGTCATTCAAACACAACCCACTCGAGATGCAAACAAGTGTTGTGAAGAGTGTACTTGTGTGCTTCGGTTTTCATTAAAATGGTTTGGAAGGGTGAGCAGGCCACAGACAGCCGCTTGTGAACAACAAAATTCAAATGTCAGGGTTTCAGATTAAGCGAAAACGGCTGGTTATCAGTGTAACATAGGTTATGTGATGCATAAATCTGTCACAGCTGTGCTGAGCCACTCATTGTCCCTGAGTGTATGCATGTGAGTGTGTGTGCTGTACAGGCTCATATATGTGTAAACGGCATGTCCCAAAGTCATATTACTATATTTTTTAAATGTAGGAGTATGTGCTAGGCTTCATGGTATAATGCTTTTACAGTCAGCATACATGAAATGAGTGCACTTTACTGTTTTGTACTATTAGGAAATGATAGAAGACATCAGACAGACATCAATCAACCTGGAACTTTGGAGAGCTACTGCCGATTTTACATTTGGATCAATGCACCAAAACCAAAGATTTTTTCCAGAGATGCAATACCATATTTTTTGTTTTCCAAGCTCTCTCCCCAGAGCTGTCTCAGCACTGTCCACAATTTGTTTTAATTATTTCCAGCTGTGAGTGGTTGTTTTTCATTTCTGTTGTGCATTGCGCTCTGAGACAATAGTGTCCATCATCAGCACATTGAAAAATCAAGCAAATTTACTTTGCATATTGACATCTTTCAAGGCACCCAGGGGAGCCCTCTTGTAAACAAAGAGGTTATTTTCAAATGCATTTCCTTCTTCATAAAACAACCTGTAAAGCCAATTTTCTGGAAATTTTAAATGCTGTATTGTTTACATCCATGTTTGCATGAGAGCAATTTTCTTCTTCCTTTGTTGGCACATTGCTTTGCTTCCTCATGAGTTTCAACCACCAACTGTAGATCAGTGGAATAGTGTGAAACCACAGCAGGGATGTATGTCACGTCACCCATGTGCATGTGAGACAAGCAGAAACAATAAAAAAATTGCTACGTAGCGCTACTAGTGGGCAAAAACTCCGCAGGGTACCTTTAACCGTACTTAAAGAGGCGCTCCACAGGTTTTAAACATTAAGATCAGTTTACTCACCACAACTTAAAAACAGTTGTATAATCTTCTGCGGCTCTGGAAGGAGCTTTCTAAAGTCTGAAAAAATGACCCCGATTATGTTGTCACATTTTTCACTGGAAATCTCTGTGACCAGACAGGTTGTGTCTGATGAAAAATGCTGTTTAGTTGCATTATGGAAATTGTGAGATGCAGCATTTTTGGATGTTGACCCATATTAGGGACTAAAAAGCAGGATATCATCATCTCATTCCCTCCTGCCTCAGTTTTGAGCATTTTTCTCCATCTCACACAAGTCCTCAAATTTTATGAAAATGTAATACTACTTGAGCCCCCCTTTAACTAATATGTAGTATATGTCACTACTCCCTCCCTGTGTGCTCTCATGCCAGGTTTATTAAGACTTTTAACTGTGCAGTAGTGGTGGACATCTGTTTGTGAAGATTAGCCCCACCGTTGTCTTGTAATAAAAACAGGAAAATGGGAAGAAGGGCTTGTGGCTGACAGCTTAATCATAAACATGTTCCTCCTACCATAAAAGAAAGAGAGACATACAGACAGAACAAAGTCACAGAAATAAGCCAAACATCTCTCATAGTCACATATTTTGTGACTTGACTGTCTCTCGGGTGCACACCAGGGACAGTGCCTCAGATGTCCAGGAGGCCTGGCAGCGTTTAAACTCTGTAGCTTTGCATCACGTCTCACGAGAGATGAGAGGATGCAGAGCCTGGCCACGGGGTCAAAGGCCAGAATTGCTCTCTCTCTGAGCTGCGATCGAATTACAGACGTCTGAACCCACTGACACGTCGGCATGTGATGAAAGGCTTTGCTGACTCATTTGAAACCCCAAGGAGAGGTTATTTATTTGTCCGTGTCAGGCTTTTAAAATTAGAACAAAGAGAAGAAGGAGGAGGAAGGGGACATCAGTGAGGCTCATATTTGCTTGTGAGTCATGTGAGCAGTTGTGGAAACAGCATGTTAGTCCCTTTGCTTTTTCTTGTTGTTGACAGCAGAAGCATTGGCCATGACACAACATTTCCATGAAGTACCACATAAATAAATTGTGTTTTAATCTGTTTTCAGTTCACTCAGTTACATTGGTGACATCAAAAATACGTCCAGATGAAAACTTACAGGTTCCATCCCCAATTTGTCCCAGTCTCATGATGTTTTTCGGATGCTGTTTTCCTCCTACGTTACCCAAAAACCTTGAAAGCTGCGTAAGGTTTGGGAAAAATTTTAGGCACTTATCTTTGCTCTGCTTTGACTTTTTACACCATCAAACAAAGCAACACACACCGCGTGCTACATGAGACCAGATTACTGAGCAGCTTGATATTTGGCCTGGGTCAAGAGCTCTCACTTTCATCTGCCGTCACCCATCCACACTTAGGAGCTTTACAGATCCTCCTATTGTCTGTAAATGCCATTCGTCATGTACATCACACCTCACCCTGACAGCCTTTGACCCTGTCTTTTGAAGGAGACGTGCTGCCGTCAGATAGATGGATGCTTTTCTCTTTTGTTGTGAAGACTTTGGTCAATTCCTACAGCTGCCTGATAATCCCACGGGACTGAAAATGGCTGACAGCGAGCGTTCTTCACATTCCTGCAGCAGGAATGTTCAGTTTTCTCACTTTGTTTTTTGGGGATCTGGTGACATCATCATGCATCATATCCTGGTGGCAGACAAACAGCTCTGGAGATGCAAAGAGTTCCCTACGGGGGTTTTTTGAAGTCCAAAAAATGCAGGAAGTTTCTGAGCAAAGGTCACTGTGATGATGCATCATGCCTGAACACACTAAATGAACTTGTTGATGTATGTAGGCTATAATGGTTTCTGTGGTCCCTTATCTGAAACCAGCTTACCTTGACTTTGAAGTAAAAATGTTTGTTGGCTGTCCAATAATAGCTTAGCAGTCATTACTAGCGTCAGCAGGCCTTTCTTTCTCCACATGCTGGAGCAGCGTGCTGTGGTTAAAGATAGTTTAAAGAGCTGGGAGGTTGGTGCCTTTTTTAACCTCCCTAAAGCCAAAAACACTCAGGTGTGAATGGAATCAACAGTTGTCATTTTAGCTGGCGAGATCAATGATTAGCAGCTAAAAAAGATGTCTCTTCAAAACTTACTGAGGCTTTTTGGTGGTAAATCTGCTGCACAGTACCTGAGCAGGGCAAGGACTGGCCAATTGGCCACTGAGCACACAAACGACAACAATGATTGACAGCGATAAACAACCCAAAAAATCTGTAACTTAATGACGTCAAACCCTGAAGTTCAGATGATTCTTTTTAAGTGTTTCTTCAAGTGTGGACTTTCCCCTCTTTCTCCGTCTATGGAATGATGTAACCAGAAACCACACAGACACAGAAGTATAATCTCGTCCCTAATTCCTCTTTCTTTGGTTTACACAGCCGAAACACTGTAGTGCTTTAGGTGATGAAGGTGTATATTTTTTTAGGTCTTAGCTGATCCAAGTGATGAGATGGTGAAAAGCTCATTCAGCACCTTGGCAGGAGCAGGTTGACAAGGAGGAAGTGTTCTCTGACTCTGAGTACAGAAAGAGGAAAACTCTGCAGATATAGTTCAAAGTAAGAACCACATTTCCAAGTTTCTGTTCTTGTATTATTTTTGTGATTTTTTTGTTTTGTTTTTGTCTTCAATAATGTCACCACTTTATGTAATCCAAAGGACTTTTTATCATTTGGTCTGAGGTTAGTCTAACCACTTGGCCAACGTGCAACCCAATAAAACACTAATATTGGTGTAGATTATGATACAGTCAGTGGTGAGCATTTGTATGACACACACAGCACAAAGCAGATCCATCTTGGCAGGTTCAGACACATAAAGCAAAATGCTAATTGTCAGTCAAAGGGGGGGAAGAGGGAGGTTTAGGGTGTGGCAGATGGAGCCTGGCTGAGACATGGGGATGTCTGCAAAATCCTTGGAGCAAATATCTTTCTCCTCGCTATCTCCCTGTTTCATCCTGTCTTGACTGTGTGGCCATCTGGCTCATCTTTCCTCCGTTTCTCTCCCTCTCTGGTGATCCTTTTGTTTTATATGTTTCGCTGTGGTCCTATATTTTCCCTAGCAAGACATAAAAGAGGAAAAGTTGTAAAGTAAGAGCCAGAAGACAGACACAATATATCAAATTAGAATCAGATCAATATATGGCTAAATCAAATCTGTCATTTTTGCTGTAGTTTGACTATGCAGAAAGTTGTGTATCGCACCTTTAAAGCTCCTGAATTACCAGTACAATATTAGTCAAATCCCTCCTAATGCACCTGCACGACTGAGCATGCCACTGCTTGGTAAGTCAGCTACTGCACCCACCAGTCACACTGACAATTAGTCATTCGGTGGGGCAATTAGGCATTTAATTAGAGACTTAATCAGTCAACAGTGAGTGGGCTGTTCAGTCTGTCAGGCAATGTTTAATGTCATAATGTCCCTGTTGGTTGGGTTTCAATTTGTGTGTTCCTCTTTGTCTCAACTTGGAAGGCTTTCTGCTAGTGCCATATTAAATAATTTTGCAGCTTTTTTGATTGGTTGCAGCTGCACTTTGGGAACAGATTACTTGGATTGTCAACATGAGGCAAAAATAGAGCTCTGCTGTCTCATGTTGCTTTGAAAAGTCACATTTAGAGCCCTGATTGCCAGACGTCTTTTATAACTGACAAAAACTGTGATTTAGTTAGTTTTTCCATGAGGCGTTTCAAGCATCTGTCATCCGCTGAAGCGTCTAGTCATTTCATCACTCAGCCAGTCCACGAGGGACGGGTTTCATTCCTGAATTTGATATCTGTTTAAAAACTGCAACATCTTCCCTTACAAAATGACTGCTGGAAATAAGGTTACTATGCGATCCTTCGGCTGGCTGTCAAGAACAAAATACTTTAATTTTCAAGGATATAATCATCTGCACTTTGTAAGTATTCAACATGTGGTGACAATGTGCATACAAAACAGATGTAGAGTGTGTTGCAGTGAAACCCTTCACACTGACTTGTCCAGCGGCCAGCCAGGCACTCAGTCAGTGTTCTCCATCTCCAGTCCTCACCCCTCAGGGACAGCAGCTGGCAGGCCGCCCTGTGTTTTTCTCTCGCTATGCCTGTCTGCCAGTCGTGGTTCCTCTCGCTGCAGTCTCTCAGCCTCAGCCAATCACGGTGCACCTCAGGTCGCCACAGAGGCCAGACAGGGCGGTGTCCTCTCTGCAGACGCGGTGGAAGTGGAGCTCACGTGAGACCTGTTTATTTGTCGGAGGGGAGATAGAGAGAGTGAGAGATAAAGGAAAATGAGACAGGACAGAGAGAAAGAGGGAGAGAGAGCATGCCTGTGAAATGAAGTTGAGAAAATTTCATTTGGCGGGAAAAGCAGGAAAGGAGGGGAGGAGGGACACAGGGAGGGGAGCAGAGCAGAGAGGGAGGAGAAGGGAAACAACACACAGCACTGGAGTCGGCATTTATGCTATAGATGTTTCCACTCATCAGTTATTAGTCATTGCTTTGGCTCATAAGCTGCACACAGTACTCTACATGACCAGTTACTTTACCCAACCAGGAACTTTATGGGATTATTCAGTTTCTCACTGTTGAGGAAAGTCTAGTGATTCAATTACATTATTTAGTTTTCCAAGGTAAAGCAGTTGTTGTACCTTGTTTGAAGAGGGAGAAAGAGGGTTCAAGGAAAGCCACATCTGGCATAAAGTACTGTTATGATTTTTGTATGGAATTATTTCTTGACCTGTTGCTAACTGGTATAAAGAGCAGAAAGAAAACAATCAAGCTGAGTAAAAGTTGCAAGAATTTACTGGTGTTTGGTCAGATTCTGCCTGTGAAGACTGATACTGTAACCAGCTGCTGTCCTCAGGATGACATACAGTCAATGAACAGCTCCCTGACTGGCATTTGAAACAAGCTATGACAGGTGTTACAAATTAGGGCAATTAACACAAGAGGCCACACTGAAGAAGGCCTGAAAAAACATGTCTGCACGATCATCAAACTTTTAGCAATTTTGAAAGAAATATGCCTCGTACAATTGTTTGGCTTGACTGACTTGTTTCCCTAAATGTCAGATAGTAAAATAATGAAGTTCAAGCTCGCAGCATGTTTTATGTTTGACTTGCCAGTGCCCCAAGCTAGAGAGCTCAAACTCCACCCCAATTCTCCTGCTTCCTCAAATACACAATAATTTAACTCATTTTTAAAATATGGTCAAAACATTGGTGAAAGCAAAATAAAAGAGAGCTTACCCCTCTACAATTCACTGTGAATCTGACGCGTGAAGATTAAAACTCTTTGAATCCTGTGAGCAGGCTGATGACACATGAATGATGTACTGATACTTACTGTTTTCTGTAGCATGGATGACATGTGACCTGTCTCTTTAACCATATTTTCTATTTGTATTCACTATGTTTGGGTGATTAATGTCGCTTGTTGTTTATGTGCAGCGTCATGCTCTGCAAGCAGCATCTGTTTTACTTCCACTTGTGGCTATCTCTGTCAGCACACACCTCTTGAAACCACATCAAGGAGGAGGAGCACAGGTGGAGCTTTCAGGAGAACTCGTGGTTTCGCATTATCAGCGCTGAAAAAATGTCTTTGTGAATGGCTCTTAATTTCCTTCTTATGAGTTTCTTGCAAAACGCGTGCAAGAAAGTGTCAGAGCTGCCAGTGCAATCCAGCAAACAACTCCAAGAGGCAGAAAACAGATTTTCACTGAAAAATAAAGCTTGCCAAGCTCCACATTGCTGCTATAAATCAGCCTCAGCATACATGTCCTGTGTGGATAATATCCCAACTGTCTTTGCAGCGGCTCCCCTGCCCCTGTTTTCTCTGCTCGGAGTCTTGGTCGGCCTCCAACTAAAGCACAGGCCCCTTTTTACTAGCTCCTTTCACATTTCTATCACTATCACTTCACCATTCAGATGTGCTGTGGGTCTCATTTCTCTCTGTCCCATCCAAGGGGTCAGAGCATGGTCATACAGCAATGATTGAAAAAGGGGAAATGCGGGCCTCTTTTGATAACAAATTCACCAGCTGAGCTTTATTTTTTTTGCTCGAATTGTAAAACAAAGAAAAGATGTTATTCCTCTTTTTATTAAACCGGTGAAACTCTATTGGTTATTACATCAGCTTCATTGTATTCTAATTGGCATTACTTCACTTGCTTTGAAGGTTTCCCCAAGCCAACATGGACTCACACAAGAAAGAAAAAAAAAAAAAAACTCTAATTTTCTTCACCCACAGGTGACCCAGGTCTGATGTCTTTTCCATGTTTAGCCTTTAATGGACAGATCACATACAGCTCATTATTGCTTCTGTAGAAACCCAGACCTCAAGGCATGGCACAGTCATTTCCATTGACTTTCACTGATTCAGTTAAGCGTCATTGCTGATCTCTCATGCCCCTGTAACGACCTAGTAGACTCTTAAACACGTAATTACTGATTTAATATTAAAGCTGTTCTCTTCCATCCTGATTCTTTCCCTTTATTTTGCAAACTGTAGGATCAGGATCTTAAAGGGCCGTTAACTACATTTTTACTCCTGCATATAAAGAGCAATAATATATGCATGAGTTTCATAACTTCGTTAATAAGGGCCAGGATCTGAGCCATTATTTTTCCAGGTGCTGCATTTAAAAATGTAAGGGTACAGTTTGTACTCACTGTTGTGGAACTAAATAGCCCCACCCACTGGGACACACCCCGTCGACCAGTCAGGCGAGACATTTACAATGACATGCAGAGGATAATGAGCCTCCATCTCAAAATCAAACAGGGACAAAGCGGGCGTATGGTTTCCCTTTAACTGACACAAAGACGTCACATAAATTTACTCAGATACAGTACTCAAGTATGACTACTTGTAATTGTATTTAAGCATTTCTCTTTCCATTCTGCTACCTTCTAATTCTACTTCATTACATCTCAGAAAGATATATAGTACTTTTTAGTCCACCAAGTTTATTTGAAAACACCTGTAGTTGCTTGTCATGTTGCAGATTTTCTTACTTTCATTTATATACAGTGTTTAAATGAGGTTAACCTACATAAGCTAATGATATAATTTATAATAATGTAACACTGATTACTTTTACTTTTGATATAAGTACCTAATATAATAGTTTTACCTTGTGGTATTAGTAAATTCCCCAAGGTAAAGGATCTGAATACTTCACCCTACATGCCCACCCAGTGGCTTTATCTGCTCTAAAAACAGATTCTTCTCTTATATGTTATCATATCATGACAGTAACATTTCAAGCAATGTGAATCTGGAGTGAAGAGATGACCTGAAGTGTTCTGGCATTTAGCCCTCAGCATCAGCTTTACCATCACCATAACAATACGATAAACAAATAAACGCCATCCACAGGCACGCTCACACGACTCCAGCATTCTTCTGCGGTGATTAATGTTAAGGTCTGATGCTCACCTGCTGCTGTTTATTTACAGTCGCTGCATATGACACGTTTCATTGTTGGGTGTGGGAGATATAAAAAGCGAGAACTCTGTTTCCCAATTCATGTTTTAAAATCTAACACAGACGTAACACCACCACAATCACATGAAGCTGATCTAGATCTCCTTATCTGAGTTATGTCTTGCAAAACAACACATTAAAGCAATTGCACAGCATGTTGTTGCCTTGTCAAACAAGATTCATGTTGTACTTGTGTCACAAGGGTAGATTCATGGTATGCAGTCCTGACAGCCACTTTGTCAGTGCGCAACACACCCACCTCTTTGTATGTATGTGTAGTTTTGTCAATTGCGAAAAGAACAGCACTCCCTTTAACATGTTTAATCCCATAATGGCCTCTTATAGGTACTAGAAATGTTTGCTCACGCAATCTTTATAAGTCCCAGAATATATTTTTTTTTCCACTTCAGGCCTGCGTACAGAGCGTGCAGCCAGCATT
The DNA here is from genome assembly GCA_037975065.1 of Chaetodon trifasciatus. NCBI lineage: Eukaryota > Metazoa > Chordata > Actinopteri > Chaetodontiformes > Chaetodontidae > Chaetodon > Chaetodon trifasciatus. The sequence continues at coordinate 5,611,523 of JBBMOE010000040.1, forward strand.
GGAAAAGCCTTCAAATGGAATTATATTAACCACCTGTTCCTGATCCTGAGGCATTAATGGATGAGTGGAAGTCGCGTGTGCTGCCTGTGGTTCAGACATGGTAAAGACATAGACAGGGAGACGTACACCCCTCTCCCCGGGCATATAAAACAGAGACTGGTCTAGGCACGACAGAGAGGGAGGGGAGGGGTGGGGGGTTGTGTGTGCTAGTGAGAGAGGTGAAGTAAAAGCAGGCATACAGGAGAAAAGTATACATGATGAAAGGTGGAGTTGGGAGGACGGCTTTTCATCAGTTGCCTGGCAATTAAAGTTGTTTGCCATACAAGACTAAGAAGTCTGTCACTCAGGTAGATCACTTTAATTGTTTTTTGGAGTATTAAAGTAATATTCCCTTCTACCCTTTCCTCTTCGGTGTGAGTCAAAGCTGCATTAGCATCTAAAAATGCAGATACAGCAACGCAGAAGCTCAGAATTACAGCTGCATTAAATGTAACCACCTCAATATGTTCCTTATGCTCCTCATCCTCATTTTCTCATCCTCTGCTCCCTTCCCTCCATTTTCCTCCTCTCATCACGTCTGAACACACTGACTGCCAACACCAGCTGGCTGGTGGGATCAGTTTCCCGGCTCATTTGGTAAGCTTGAGATGACTTCAGGTAAATGTATTCTGCAAAGAACCATATTAAGTGCGGTCGGGTCTCTGCGTCTCTCTGTCCCCTTTGAGTGTTCTGAGTGAGAGGTGATTAGTTTTGCAAATGTCCCGCTTTTGAGGATGAAATATGTAGGCTGGTTGCGAGCATGTCCTTATTTAGCTTTAGGTAGTGGATGTGAAAAAATGCTGCAGTTTTGATGGAGCCGCATGCTCTGTAGCTCCAAGACATTGTGGCAGGAAGACAGAATAGCTCTGTCTCTCACTGGTACCCTGTTACTGAAGTCCATTGATTCCCACTGAAGAAGAAGAAGGTCATAAATACAACATTTGAAATCTCAAACCAGAGCAAATAGAGCATTTACTGGGGACTATGTTCAGCAGATTAGTTTACATTTGGTGTCTTAGTGAGCATTTACAACAACAGAATGATTGCGGGATTGACTTAAAATAAACTACAATGCCCAGGCCTGTTGTAAAGAAGGAGCATGTCACCCAGTGCAACTATGTGGCTGAGTGATGTGTTTTCAATTGTTTTTCGGATAACAATAGAGCCCTATGGCACAGAGGGATAAGCTATATGAGGCTTTGGCTACACAACAAGTACGGTTTAGTTGGATCAGTTCATTGTTGGTTTTGCTTTTTTCATAGGATTTGATGACAAGAAAAATGTAGAATCTCACAAGACTAATGCTTTAAACAACAATGGATGCGCACATCCAAGTGCAGTTCACACAATACTTTCCCCTCTTCTAAGGCTGTTCCATTGTCTTCTACATCAGCAGCAACTGACACAGAACTCCTCCCTTCTTCAAAATGCTTTCTCATCCCTGTTTATTTACTTTTTGATCAAATAACCGAACAGTACAAAGGCTTTTGGTGAAACCCTTTGGCACTCCACCCTGTAGATTACATGGTCAACGAGCCACGGACAGTCACAGGAACATATGACAGGCCTTGTCAGTGGCTTCCTCAGCTCACCTCTTTGTTATTATCTGGACACAAATTAAAACTTCTGAAGAATTAATTTCAAAATGTGGTATATTTATTTTTAAGTAAAACTTGTAATCCTCTAGTTGTTTATTGACTGTACAAGGTTTCTCTAGGTGCGGCTCTTTTCTTTGTCTGTTTAAGCTTCGTGGCTTTAGCGGCCCACTTCTTCCTTATTTTGTGCCAAACAAACCGCTTTTGCGACCTGACGATCGAGTTCCTGGAATGACGGTAAATTGTAAAGCTTAATGATACGGGTAAAGGTAAAATGGCTGAAGCTTCAAATTATTATAAATGATTGTGAAAAAGTGAGATAAGTGAGCACAGATAAGGAGGAATTCAAAGAAATGTTTTCTTTACCCGATGACCTCACCGCGGCATGGAAGGCAAAGACGGCACAGATCTGTGTGCGTATTCGTGTGTGTACTTATTACTCAGCACGGCAGCAGTGTTTGCTCCCACTTCTTTCTTCGAGCTGAGTTTCGGTGACATCATTTATCAAACAGGACTCTTGCTTGCTCAGTCTGCAGGACTCAGACACACCAAGTCTCTGGTTTGTTTTTCGCCTGCTGCTCTGTGTTTGTGAGAGGGGATGAGCTCGCTCCCCATCTCGGCCTGAATGCTGCAGGCTACAGACGGCAGACTTATGACTCGCTCGTGTGTGTCTCAGTATGTCTTTGCATGTGAGTTTATTTCAGCAGTGCTCTTGCAAACAAAGTTGAGGGATTCCTGGAACTTTTGCAGAAGATATCTCCTGCTTTTATACATTTTCTTCAGGTAAATTTTTGTACAATAAAGAATTTCTTGATTGCTACATAAACACATCGGGAATGCTGGTTTGAAGTCTTAGGCTCTGTAAGTACTAATTTGAATTTAGTGACACAGGATACGAAGTTCAGTCAAGGACAACATTCTCAATACACCATCAGAGACCATGGCGCAATTAGCATTCATACTGAGTTATCAGTGGGTGCGGTAAAGGGTTGGTGACAGTTATGGCCAATTGTATTATCTCCTCTCATCCCCTTTAACCGTAGTGTTCTCCACACCCCAAAGGTGTGGTAATGGAGCAGTTATTGTGTAAGTTACATATGAAGATGTACAGTACAGCAGAGAAAATATGCTGCTAACTTATTTTTCTTTTCTGGACACATTAAATTTCATCATGTTTTTCATGACCAATGATGGAGGTGTTAATAACAACGTTTTACTACATTGATAAAATAGAGGTCAAAATAGGGTGTAAGTGTTTTGCAGGGATTTTCACTTTATTAACTTCATTGACTACAAAGGTTGCATTCAATTCCTCATGACCGATTCATCTTAACACTACTTTGAATTCTAACATGCTGGATCAACTTTTATGGCAATACATCCAATAGTTGTCCAGACATTTCACTCTGAACCAAAGCAGTGGACCAGAGCCTGTGAGCAGAGCCACAAATAGTCTATTCAAGCTTCTGCATGTCTGCATTAAATAATAATTCCCCTAATCCTAATTGAGCTAATTGTATATATTTTACCCAAACAGCCATGATGAGTCTTTAGTGCATGCTGAGTAATAGGTTAGGAAAAAAACCCACAGCACTGAAAAGTTACACTTTACACCTACATGAAAACAAACCCTAAATGATTAGTGTTAAAATTTATGTGCAGATAAAATGTAAGTCCTGGGGGACCTAGGGTAGAAAAAAGCCCTGTGATGGAAATGTGCATGATGCGCTTTTCTCAGCTTTCTCAGCTCAGCTTTGATTACAGTGTAAACATGAATTACTCCTCGTTTGTGTATTTTGCAACGTGAACCACCCCTTCAGAAGCCCTGTGCTGCAAATCTGCTGGACCAAAATTCATGTGCAGCATTTCCCAAACTAATTTTGGTTTCAAAACAGTTGGAAGCACAACAGCGGAAAGGCAAACCCCACATACGCTTTTACAGAATTTCCTCTTTTTGTTTACCTAAATGCAAAGTGCGGCAGGTGTTGGGCAGCGGTGCAGGCCACCCTGGCTACAGAATACAGAGTGTGAAGTGTGAACTCGCTCTCCTGGGGCAAACTGCTGCATATTCGTGGAGTTTGTGTGAGGCCCGAGCCGGCATGTGTGTGTGTATGTGTGTGCAACCTGTCATCAGCATAGGCCTGCTCACACGCCACATCTCAAACAAGCCTGTATGTATGCGTGTGTACGTGTGCGAGACGCCATTCATTCTGAGTAACTCGGGTAGAAACCAAACAATGCAGCCCTGCTCACACCCTATTAAGCTGTCACGGTGCAACCATTGAACTCACCCTATAATCTTTACCATAATGGGAGTCTTTTTTACAGTAATTGGTGTGCTGCTAACACTCACAGACGCACACACACACGCGTAGCACACACAGTAAGCAAACAGTATAAAGCATTTACATACTGACAAATTAAGTAAATATACACACACTCAAACACACATGCACGTCCTCTGCACACAAACACTGACGTGCACAAACTGCACAATGCCATCCAGCAAGTACACCCACGTGTGCTGTTCTTTCCTGTGACCTCAGCTGTGAGTTCATTCTTCCCCTCGCACATATGGAGCCCTGGCACTGTCTCAGCTCTCGGCTGCTGCCCTGCTACTATCAGCACATTTTTAATTGCCTGGCTTTAGAATATAACAGCCTCTGCGATGACAGCACGCTTGTTTATTTTTATATGCAACTATAAAGGCCCAGTAGCCTGGACCGTAGAAGGTATATATATGGTGTTTTTCTCCGCTGACCATTTTTATTTTTAGCAGTATGCAACCAAAGTGTAGTTTGTAGTAACTAAGGAGTTTTCTTGTGCAAAGTGGCTGTGAAAGGCAGGCAGACTTGACCTCTGATCATATGTGTGATTTCAGTGAACTGAAGTAAAAAAGGTTAATGTCCTCTAACTGTCTCACTGCCAGGGCTTTGAGTTCCTGTTGCTTGAATAAACAAAATACAGCATAATATTGAGGATATTACCATGGAAGCAGAGCCCAGTGAGACGAATGGGATGAGATGAATGAATGCCTCTCACTCACAGTGTCCCAGATTCATGAACATGAAATTTCTTAGATATTAAAAATTAAGAGAAAAGAAGAAGACGAGAAGATGCTTAGCATGATAAGAGTATCCCCTATTGTAGTTTTGTTTGTTCAGTGAAGCTTATGGCCTGAATACATACAGCCTATGGACACTTCTCATCACATTACATCAGAGGGAGTTACTGGAGCCAAACAATAGCAAAACAACAACCTGGTTACACAAGCTCTCCAGAGTTACAAGAAGGCGAGTTCATTAGAGTGGTAAAATGTACGAAGGCAGGACCTCGCCCTTTTTTGTGTCCTTTGTCATAAATTAATTGTTCATCTTGCTGGGTTTAATAATGAAACTTAGCAAGCTGCCAAACTGCACTGCAAAAGAATCTCACTGCCCTGTCTGGCAAAACGAGATAAACCTGCACCCCATTACACCGTACAGTGCTGAGCAATGTTACAAACATGGCAATCAAAGGTGATGCTATCTTGACCATGGTTGTGTGTAAATACTGTCTAGATACTGTAAAACCAGGACAAAATGAGAGATATACCACTGGTGCACATCACTTGCTATATGTTAGGAGTCAAATCTGACAGCCTGACAGGGTATCCAGATAAACTCATATATTTTTATGAGTTTTCCAAGTTTTCATGTCATAATGACTGTGTTTACATGAGAGTGTGGATATCCAACCCAAGACAGACAGGTTGGTCCGGTGTGTGATAGGACAGTAAGAACAAAGAAGACTGGGAAATCAGCCTTACATGTGGACAGAATGTCCAGGATGCAGGCTGACTAACAAAAATTGCGTAACAGGTGAACACAACCTCAGTGCTTCAGCTTACATTGGCTGCATCGGGCTCAGGTCAGGTTAGGACATACAAAAACAGAATGCCTGTTGGATTGAGGTCAGCCTCGGGTACTACTCTCTCAGGTTTGTGTCAGGTTCAGAGAGAAAAATGTGGCCTGACCCACACCCACACACCTGACCCACAGTTTACATGGACAAAATATTCTGGGTTTTGCCCTTATTCCAAACACAACAATATCCCTGCTAAGATGTTTACATGGTAAATGAAAATGAAAATTTACTATGTTTGCCTCCTGTTTCTTGTTAGCTGTTTTCTCTGTTAACTTTATTTTCTCCATTAGCCTTAAGCTATTAGCTCCATTGGCTATATTAGCCTTTTTAGCTGTTAGCTCCATTAAACCATCTGGCTACCCACTGACTATTAAAAGCTAACTAGTTCTCCCACTTCTGATTTCAACACAGATTTGCGCATGATGTAGCATTATGTGGGAGAAACAGGGTGCTTCCACCATCAGTAGTAAGTTTACTGCATTCTTTCAGATTTTAACGTGTCACAAACACATTTTCTATCGTCTCCAGGATAATGAGGTCATGCCATTTTAGTTGTTTGTGATGATAAAGGGCACATACTTTCGGCATTGGCCCTGATCATTGGCCTTTTATGCATGTTTCAGTGGTGAAAACAGCACAGAAATCAACTTTAAGACACAGACATCTGGTTAGATGGTCATTCTTTCAAAATGAAACCTGTTCACAGCTACTGGCAATCAAGAGGTGTGGATGGCAGAGGGTGTGTTCCATCAGCTGATGAAGGGCATGGCTAAAAAATAGCTGTCACACCTTTTCCAACAAACTGCTTGCTTAGTTACATTCGCCATGCAGTAGTTCTTGTCTGTCACGTTGGCTCTGTCACTTGGCAAGTGATTTTCTTTCATTTCCTTTGATACCCATCCCTTTCCCTCCCTCTCAAGATATCAGAGGCTTTCATCAAGAAAAGTCCCTGGGCCCAGCCCTTAAAGAAAACCACGCTCTCCTCTTAATCATCATGCTAAAATAGTTGTGTCATCCCAGTGTGTGTGACTGTTTGGGTGCATAGGAATTAAACACCTTTAAGGTCACTCAGACCCACCCTTATTCTCTCTAAATCATGTCACAAAAATGTTTTCTGAATAGACAATCATGCGTATAAACAGAGACATTTTCACAAGGCACAACTGATAAGCATCCACACCTCAAAGGTGGCTATAGCATCAGCATTACAACAAACAAGCAGAGATTCATTGTAAGAAACCTTATTCCTGTCCACACTGCACCAGGCCAAAAACTGTATCCAAAGGGTAATGTGAGCAAAGTTTACCCTGCTCTTGTTTCCAGCTTGTTGTGGCAGTATGCAAATGCCTCAAGCTCTGAGGTAATCTTTGACCATTATCTTGCAATCAATGAGTTTACAAGTACAGCACAAGTATGCTATAGTGTGTAACTTGTTCAACTTCTTATATCAGTGTGTAATCAGTCACACCTCAAACACCTTGTGTAAATAAATACTCAGTGCACAGTATATGCTGAGGAAAAAATAATAATTATGTGCAGTACAAAGTGAAGTTATGTTAAAAACTGACTAAGTGTAAGTATAATAATCTCAACACCAACCAAAACCAGATGGTAAAGTGGCCATGTCATACTTATTAAACCTGTTTCAGAGATGTTGGCATCCAAAAGGTGTGACCCTCCCAGTGGATTGTCAGAGGGTGTGCTACATCAGCTGATGGCTTTACCTACTTTTGAAACAAAAATGCTGTCGCACCTATTTTGACACAGAAGATATACCAAGCACTGGTTTCTTGTCTGTCCCACTGCACTTCACAATGTTAGTTTTCCTTTCATTTCCTTTGGTATCAATTATTTTCAGTAAACCTGCGGGCCATGTGTGAATGTTTCTTATATGATATGATGCTGTGATGATGTTTGTGTTAGTCAAGATAAATTGGCACTTAACTTTTCTTCACAATGAATATGTAAGATTCCAAAGCAGAAGTTGCAGTGAAAGACAGGCTCTCCATTATCTTTTAATAACATAGAGGACAAATGGAATGAGACTGGCAGATTTCAGCGTTAAAGAGGAGATTATACTTTAGCCTGACAAACTCCAGTGAACTGATGTGTTGGAAAATGATGGAGAAACCAGATTTCTTTGAGAAAATGGAAAAATTTGGAGCTAGTTTCTTGAACCAGTTTGCCACACCCACCTCAAAACAAAGAAATTGTAATGATGTGTCACATAACAGAAACAGGGTTGATTAAGGTCAAGGATAACCACAGTAATGATTCAAATGTCAGTGTTCACTGAGCCGAAGACAATAGGGACTGATGAATAACTGCGGAGAGAGCCTTGTGAACTGAGTGTCACGCAGTTCTGGTTTCAGCATCCCACACCAGACGATAGTGTGGTGTGCTATTATGGTCTTGATAGCTTGAGTATATATTGGCAAAATTTCTGAACTTCTGTTACTTTGAATAATGACACATTTCTTTAATATTTTAAGCAAGCTTACTTATTTATGTCAGTCTTTTACAGCTTCAAAATGATAAAAATGGAAAAGGGCCCAAAGCAAAACTTTGGGCACCGTGCATGGTCAGTACTTAGTAGCACCCCCTTTGGCAAGTTTCACAGTTCTGTTTGTAGCCTCCGCTGTCTTCCTTTCAAAAGGCTTCTAGTTCTGTGAGATTCTGCACTTCTCTTCAGAAGTCTATCCACAGATTTTCTATGTTGTTTAGGTTGGGGGACTGTGAGGGCCACTGTAAAACCTTCAGCTTGGTCCTCTTAAGGTAGCCCATTGTGGATTTTAAAGTCTGTTTAGGATCATTATCCTGTTGTAGAAGCCATCCTCCTTTCATCTTCAGCTTTTTCACAGGTAGTGTGACATTTACTGGTATTTAATTGAATCTATTCTTCCCTCTACCAGTGAAATGTTCCCTCTGCTGCTGGCTGCAACACAAGCTCAGAGTATGATCAATTCACCCTCATGCTTAACAGTTTGAATCGTGTTCTTTTCTTGAAACTCTGCATCCTTTTTTTCATTCAAAAATGCTTTTGGTCATTGTGGCCAAAAGTTTTATTCAACTTAATCAGTCCACATCACTTGTTTCCAAAAGTATCAGGCTTGTTTAGATGTTCCTTTGCAGACTCCTGAAGCTGAATTTTGTGGTTAGGTTGCAGGAAAGGTTTTCTTTGCTGCCATTAAAGTCATATTTGTGCAGGTGTTGCTGCACAGTAGAACAGTGCACCATCACTACAGAGTCTGTTAAATCTTGAGTGAAGATTGACAGGGATTTTGATTTGCCTTTCTGGCAATCCTACAGACAATTCTCTCTGAAAGATATCCTGGTCGCTCAGACCTCAACTTGACCTCCACTGTTTCGTTAACTGCCATTTCTTAATTACATCACAAACTGAGGAAACAGCTCCATGAAAAAGCTTTGCTGTCCTCTAACAGCCTTCTCCTGCTTTTGGGGGCATCAGCTATGTTAATTTTCAGAGTGCTGTGCAGCTGCTTAGAGGAGCCCATGGCTGCTGATTGTTGGGACAAGGTTTGAGGAGTCAGAGTGTTTATAAAGCTTTGGAATTTTCATCACTTGGCCTTTCCTAATGATGACTGTGATCAAATCATAGTCCTAACAAGCTGATTAAGATCAGAGACCTTGGTAAAAGTTAGAAGAGCTCAAATCTCTTGGGGTGCCTGACCTTTTGTATGGTGCTCCTTTCCTTTTTTCACTTTAAAGTGTTCAAAACATAACTAACATAAATATAAATCATTTTTTAATCTTGCTTAAAATATTGAAGACGTAGTGTGTGGACTATTAGCGATTCCAGACATCCTATGTCCAAATATGCACTCATAGCACAGCAGTGATGCAGAAGCAGGATAGCTAGCAAGGCTAAATGTTGACCACAAAATAGATAGTTTGCAAGAAGTCCAGGGATGGTCTGCCGACTGAATGACAGTCAATTTACATCATCACACTAAACTCTCGGCCTCCTCTCGACAAATAAACCTGGACGTCATAAACACCAGACACACATACTCATGCAGTAAGAGGGAGAGAAAACGAGAGACAGAAGGACACAGAGAGAGACAGAGAGAGAGACAGGGAGAGGGAGAGAGAGGAACAGCGTGCAACATGAAGAGTGCTCCCTATACTTAGTGAACTTCTGGCGTTTTAATAGGCCTGACGTAGTTCCATGCTGCGGTCTGAGGTCTCTCCACCAGCATCTATTTTCCCTCTGAAACTAAGAGTTGGAAAAAAGCATGGAGCATTTAAGCAGGCTAAAAATGCATCTGATGGCAACCACCGTTGGCTGAAAATAGCCCTAGAAGGGTATTATTATCATTAATGAGGGATAAATTTGTCGGCTGACTTATCCCGGAGTCATGAGCACTTAAAATTATTCTAGAGTTTGCCCTTTTTTTGGCCGTTTTGGCAAAGCTGAGCTATCAAGTCTGAGGAATGGATGGTCTCCTGCTGATTTATGCTCATAAAGTCAGCTTCCCCTGTAGAGCAGAGAAGATCTTGCTGAGTAAAGATCAACTACAGCTCCTTTTAGATTTAGCTGACACAGAATGAGAGACTCAGTGTGTTGCTTTAATGACCATGCAGACTGTTTTGCATGCTTTAGCCTATTAACTTCAAATCACATTACTCTACATTTCTGCTGACCCTTTTCCAATGCAAACACTATGTTTTCAGATTGGTCTCCAGACTTCCAGGCCGCCTTTGTTTTCAGTGTGCATTAATACACCATAAAGGGCACTTTATAAATATACATGTCACAGGAAAAACTTCGAAAAGACTTCAGTTTGTTGAAGGAAAGTGTGACATTAGATATGTGGTATCTTGTTGCATGTGCCTTTCTGTCTGTCATTAACAAGCATGTGTCTATTGAAAGGACAAACATTCTACAGTCATGCTAGCTGCTCTTAAGAACAGTACTGCTTTGTGCAAAATGCCAATGTCAGCAAGCAAACATGCTCATAACGACGACAACAACAACAACAATAATGTCTACCTTGTTAACCATCTTAGGTCGTTTTCACACCTGACGGTTCTGCTTTCACGCTGTGATTTCTAAAGCGCACCGAACTTTCTGAGCAGCATCACGTGGTTGAAAGGGGCGCTCATCGATTGGACAAAGTTGGGGAAATCCCTCCCTCTCCCCTCCCATTATTTTGGGGAATGCTACAACGTTAGTGAACACAACTGTTCCTATAATGCTATCGTAGCTTGTCAGGGATTGATTCTGTTATTTTTCTAACTTTGACGATCTAACATGTGACAACATATGAGCTCAGAGTTTAAGGACTGTGACTGTTGGTAGTTGTGATTTGATTTTGTTTAAATATGCCAAATTGTGAATTTATGGGTTATTGTTGTTGACAATTGAGCTAAGCTAGATAGCAACTGCTAATGTCAGCAGTCACTTGTTACCCTAGATGCACTGCGTATGCACTGCGTATAGCGTCACTATGTACATTTGGTTCCGGTGAGCTTTCACACTACATACGAACCGAACCAGGGTTCACTTGCAAGCGAACCGAGACCCACGTTTTCAGATGGACCAGAGTTTGCTTGTTTGGTCCACACCAGAGTTCGGATGAGCTTTCACACCTGCCCAAACGAAACGGACAATCCGAGGAAACGAACTCTGGTCCATTCTTCTTCTTCTTCTTCTTCTTCTTCTTCTTCTTCTTCTTCTTCTTCTTCTTCTTCTTCTTCTTCTTCTTCTTCTCTATTTACAGCAGACCAAAGAGCTCTGGTGTGAAACCGAACTTAGTTTAGCATATTGGCATGCTGACATCTGATAATTAGTATTAAACACAAAGTACATCTGAGGATGGCATCATTTTGCAGGTATTTGGTCATCAACTAAAGCTTTGGGGAAATTAAAAAGGGCAGTAAATGAAAAGTCTGTCAGTCTTCTAGGAAACATGAATGTCTGGACAGTCTTTTTCATGCAGTGGGGGAACAAGTACTCAACTCAAATATCACTCCGGTACAAGTTACAGCTGATCAGTCAATTTTTTACTTGAGTTAAACCACTGGACTACTTGCTTTTTAAAGATACTTAATTATTCAAAAGTACTTTTAATTCTTAATGTCAGTGCATTGTTGTATTGTGGCCATAATGCATTTAGAGAACCTAATGACTCAAACAACCCACTGAATGCACTGACTTGCTTGTAGAGGCTGTGGAACAAAAAGCTTGTAGAATCTACTGTTGGCTGAATTCACTGAAGCCTGGCAGGTGTAGGAGGAATAAATTTACTAGTTGGGTTTTCTCCTGTGGTGAACACAGTGTATGGCCAGTACAGATGCTGAAAAAATGTACTTAAGTACAGAACTCAAGTAAATGTACTTCATTATTGTCCATCCTTGACAGTTGTCGGGACGATTCAGTCTGGATCAAAGTGGTTGACCGACTGACCGAGCAGCATTGCCATCCTTGGAGTCATGCAGCTGGTGTAGCTAAAAGTTTAGAATAAAAGATAGACTGACAGTCTGGTTTTCTCCTGACTTGGCAGTAAAGGAATACAGCCTGGGTGGTGACCGCACAGGGGATCCAACCCACTGGATTTAAGCATTTGAGGAGCAGATGCACAAAGTCTGTCAAAGCTGCCAGGTCAGGATACGGCTTGAACTTATTCACATGTTCCTTCTCAGGTCTGGCCAAATTCTGGAAAGCAGTCAAATTCAATAAAAATAAATCTACCATCCCTTTACCTCCAAGTAATCTAATTGCAGTTTAGCATTAAGTCGAGGGACATTGGCTTTCAACAGACTGCTGTTACCACATGTGCTTACTGCAAAAAAGCAATTACAGCTTGTGGAAATAAGCTCATTTGGTTTCTCTGAATAGGGGTAGATGAAGAAGTGACCTTAATGATTTCCAAGTCATCTTCACGTAATAACCAAATGCATTGTAATCAGAGTACAGCACTTTAAGTTCACATCCATGTAACTTTGGAGACAATCATTTCACCACATCAGCCATTTTGAATTATTCAACTACTGGTTTTGACAATAAGAAACATTGTACCTCATCCATGGGCAGTCTTTGCTTCAAGAGGTGTTTATCAGACAGAAACTGCATGAGAGCAGGGACAACTTATCTGAAATCATTTTTATCATACAGACAATCTGAATTCCTGCCAGTATTGAGGGCATACCACAGGAATCTATTCTGGGCATTTGGTTGTTCATAAGTTACATATGTTATATTAATCTTTATGCAGATGACACTGTTTTATTTTGCACAATTTTGAACTACACTTTTACCTGATGATCTTACCTCTATGTATGAACAGGGTAAATAATAGTAAATAGTCAGGTAAATAGTCATTGGAAATCTGGATCTTAAGCTATTTATATGTTTAAGGTGGCTGTCAGCTCGTTACAGCTCACTGGACTGCCTCAACTGCTGATGCTGCTAGCTTGGCTAAGCTTGTTTTTAGTGGGTGTCTAGACTTGCCAATCAGTTTTATTGAGGCTTTTAGGCTTTTAGCACTTATAGGATTTTTATTCTTTTACTCATCTGTGTAATTTCCAGAGAAGCTGGTATGGTCATCACTCTAATTGAGCTCATTCCAACTCTCACTGACCTGCATCCTTCTGTCAAAGTTGTTCTAAGACACACGACAATAAATGACATCATGGCTAGAAATTCCAGCAAATTACACGCAGACCTTGAGTCCCTGTGCTACACAACTGAGAGTCTGGGAAAATGTTGTCTTATGTCTGGCCCCATCCCAACTCTCTTCAAAAGCTCTGAACATTTTAGTCAACTTTTCAGTCTCCACCACTGGTTAAAAAATTCTGTTCAGCAGCAGGATATGACTTCATCTCACACTCTGATTACTTTTGGACTGTGTCGAACCTGTACAGAGCACATGGTGTGCATCCTAACCAAAAGAGAACAAAACAGTTGACTTCTAATCTCATCCAGGTTATAGGTTTTAACTGATATGCACAATGACAAGACTTGATCCAGACCTTTGTATCACCAACAATTGCATCCAGCTCTAACAGTGTGTGTCCTGCCACTGTGTGCTCAGACTCTAAAACACTACCCATCCTAAGCCTGACTCTGCTACAGCTGGGAACTCTGCCTATGGCTCCAGAAGTTATGACTCAGATTTGGAGGAAACTCAGTATGTTGATTTTAGCATGCAGCTTCTTGTGTTGCAAGGTTTGGGTATTGTCCATACAAACCTGCATAATATTATTATTATCAAAAATTTTTCAATGTGGTGTGCCTACTAAGGGAGTTGGTGTTGCCATTTTTGACAAAAATAGTTTATGTGTCTCTGTCGTTACTTCTGTATTCAAGCTGAAATGGTCTGAGTTCTGGGCTTCAAGATTTTGTTTAGGGAAAAATAATACTGGAAAAACATTAATTATTGGGTTTCATTTCAGCTGATATCCACATATGATGGTTCAGAATTTCTCAGGCTGGGTGATATGAACATGAAGTGGTAAACTAACACTTCTGATAAAAACACAGGTCATTTTCTCGTCAACTCAACCATACCCAAACAATACAGAAAAGGTCACGCTCTTGGATATTACCTTAACCAACAGACCGCGCCATTATAATTATAGTGGTGCTTTTCCTTTTCACTTCAGTGACCACTGCCCAATGGCATGTCACCTGTGACACAAAATTAATTAAAGATCCGAAGAAATTACAACTCACCTTCAACCCACTGTGAGATACGGCTAGAGTAATGCAAATAGGAAATGCAAATAAAGTGCGTGCTGCTCCCAAGATCTAGAGATATAGTACTTTGCATATCTCCATTGTGACTGCTTTTAATGTCAAAAGGGATAAAGATCCTGAATACCTTGGCATCTGGCTCCGTGATTAATTTACAATTAAATATCACAGAACACCTTATGGGCAAATTGAAGTAAAAGCGTACCCTTTTTGCATAGAGTCAGGAACAGTTGTAATTCCTTTTTGTTTTGATTCTGCAATTTACATATGCTGCTGCCTCTATTCTTAAACCCTTTGATCCAGTTTGCCACTCCACTCTTTGGGTCATTAGTTGATCTTCTTAATGTAAACGATGGAATAACCACTGCAGCAAATGAGAAAGTATCAACATTTTTTGCCAGAACATCAAACCTAAAGGCAAATTCTTGCTGTCGCTGTGGTAGTGGGTTAATGACTCCAGATCAGCTGTTTTATTGTCACTGTAGCTGTTGCATGTTTGTGCATGTGCATGGAAAAAAGGAGATAGTGAAGCTGTGTCATCTGCGTTCACCAGACAAAACCCCTCTGGACATCTGTGGCTACCAAAACCAACACCCATGGTTTCCATGGCGCTCTGACAGATGGCCAACAAACACAAAGAAAAAAAAAAAACTTATCTTCCCTTTTTGCCTTTCTTAATTTAGAAGTTTTCCAACCCAGTGATCCTTCATGCTTTCATGCAACAGAATCACATAATTCACATAAAACCAGGGACGTGTTCGACCAAAATCAAGGTGACCTTGTTAATTCCTGACATTATATCCATTTTATTGCAGATCCCATCTACTCTCTTAGATGTTTTGGATCACACAGATGCAAAGACATTTCTAATTTACAAAGCTGTAGCTTTATTATAAGGAAACAATTTTTATTCTATTGTATTTGCCACAAAGTGAAAGAAAGATGTGAAGCTCCTTTAGTTCTTATTGATGCCTCATCTTTAAGGAAGTGAGCTTGCAATCTTTATTACAATATGCCATTATTTTCCACAGGACATCCATATTCCACGTGTTCCTTAAATGGGGCCTTGGTGTTCACAATGACTTATTAACCTTGTATGAACCAGCCTGTGAGAGATAAAGGAGGTATGATGAGAGAGTAAAAGCAGAAAAAGAGATAACAAGAAGTATGATGAGGTATGATGTTCCTGATGACCAGGAGGGACTGGTTGGGAGTACTGGAGTACTATGCAGTTCTTTGGGGTGTTACAGATGGAGGCAGTTGGGTGAGGTATAGAGATAAAATGAGGTGGAAGGAAGAGTAAAGTGCAGAGAAGAGAGGGAGCATGGACAGAGTGTGAGGGAGTAATCTTATCTTGGCCTGTGTATCGCAGTGGCCTGCTCACATGTTCATGGGGGAGGTGGAGTTCTTCATCGTAAACCATGAATAGTCACGCTGACTCCAGTACTGTTTTATATGGAGTAGGTGAGGAGATAATTCTACAACACTTTCTGTACAGATTTGTTATAAACTGAAAACTGGCCTTTACTGTTTGTTACTCTAAAGACTTTAGTTTATTTGTTTACATCGCTGTTACTGACGGTGCTTAGTGCGAATAGAGCACATGCTGCAGTAAACACAGAATACTTTTTGTTGAAAGTGGTTTTTGTATGACATAAGTTCATATAGACACCACACCATCACCTGTGAACAAACTTTGACCTTATCAGATAATTGTAAGTCTCAATAAGAAATTAAAGTAGCGACAGTTGGTTTTGGGATGAAAATGCGAGCATGCAGCTTCCTATTTACACATCCAGCAATATTAGCATTCATTTGTCACTATGTTTCTGGTCACCTTCAGTCCTTCACTTTCCTGTTAGCTCTGGTTTGGTCTCCACTGCCTATCAGCTGTTTGGTGCTGGGTGGGTAGCTACAGTGTTGTGTATTCAAGCGTTTCTCTAGAGAGATACCTTTGAAATTACATGCAGTTATTCGATCCATTGTTAATAGCGAAATGCCAGTTGGTGTAGCTTTGAGTAAAGAAACACAATATGATTGTAATGTCACACTGAAACTTTTGATTGTCTTGGATGAAACAAGTAGGAAGAGAATTTTCATTTGGATTAGATTAACATTTGCAGTGAATTTTAACTGTGTCGATGTAACAGTAATAAAAGGACATGTCTGCAGTAAAAGGAAGTTAACTCACATTTAAATGAACTCCAAAGGGAAGCCATATATATTACATACATATATTAATGACACCCAGTTGGAGGGTACTGTAACACAGGCGTTTTTTTTTGTTCCTCAATCCTTGGCTCTTTGAATTCCTGCTGGTGGCAGAGTAGCACACGCAGATCAGTAAATTCATAAAACATATATATAAGCAATTAGGTAATCTGTGATATGTCAGAGAGCTTTCCTACTGAGGGCTGAACACATCCCACACATCACCAACTGCACGCCTTGATTTATGGGTAATTTGTAACCTTTACACCTTTTGCCCACACACACACACACACACACACACACACACACACACACACACAGGTATACTCATATTTATCTTGTAACTATTCAGGGTCACGGCCTTGTCACAAACTCTAAGTACACACCTATATACATCTACACATGAGCAAGTACTGTATGCTTAGGTACACAGGCACACCCACTCAGATTGAAATGCACTTGCACTGTATACACACTTGTCCATACACACTCCTGACTCCTGGCTGGTGGGTGAATGCAGGTGTCTCTTATTTTTATTCCTTCACTTAATCTCATTTGTATCACGTCAGACTACAATAAAAGCTCTGAAGCACTGTTTTTCATTACTGCCTCTCGGCTACGACTTGACATTCATCTTAACATACATCTTCTGGAGGAATGCAAGGAAAAACACTGGCACAGATTCCAGTAGTGGTTTACCCTCCCGGACAGGCTTTGCAGTTGGGTTGGAAAAGTACCTCTATCTGTTTTGAAATGTCCCCTGCCTGCAGAGCAGAAAGGGCAACTTGCCAGCACCCTCTGCACCTGTGTCTCCGCCCAGCAGTTTTTGGAGGGAAATAATTTGGCTCCAGTTGAGTTGCTGGTTGGACCAGTTTGGTTGTTAGTGAGAGTAGTAAAATCTGTTCCTCTTGTGTGTTTGTGTGCATGTTTTCTCGCATTTTAAGTCACAAAATTCTGAGCTCTTGATTCCACATACGCAACACCGAAGCTAAAAATGAAGTTAGTACCTGCCAAGAAACATTAGCAGGTTTAATAATGGAAACAAATGACACGATGATACACTTAAACAGCTGTTTTTGTAACAAGATTGCAGAGAAAAAGAAGACAAATGGATATATTTTTGTACAAAGTTGTCACGATACTGGATTTGTGCAAACTATAACCTCATAATAAGAATTTTACATGAAATCATTTGAACCAATGACCTCTGTTTTAGTTTTGATTGCATCAATCATTATGCAATAATTGTTTTTCTCCCTTATTTGTTTTTTAACTCTTCATTTCCTCTGCCACCAGACAAAGGGAAGAAGAGGACAAAACAGGATCTGTTGTATTGAACTTCAGATTTTCATGACTCAAGTGGCCGAACAGTGCCGTGCTTTTGCGTGCGTGTATGCATGTGTCTGTGTGGTGAAGTTAAGCCCAGCCGCACCCTTGTCGTAGTAAAATCACACACATTATCGTACCGCAACCCAAACAAAAGCCAACTGCTGCTGTAAAACGGCTGTAGCGAGATGGCAATGTGTGCTGCATTATCAGCTCTAACATCTTGTTGCACGCAAGAAAAAAGTTGACCACTGAAAGCCAGCTTGGGCCATTTGTACACTCTCTGTCACATAGTAATTCAATAGCTGACATGATGACTTGGCATGTTTTAGTATGGTTGAATGTTAAACATATTGTATACATGTGGTATGGGAGTGCCAGCACTGTCTCCATTATTAATCAGCCATATGTGGCTGCTCAGTATGGAAAATAATGTGGCATTTGTATATTTTTTTTGGCAGGAAATCAAATACCTCTGTATACTAGTGTATAAAATCCTCTGTGTACTGCCTATCCAAAGACTGGCATGAAATCTAAACCCTCCTGTGTTCTTAATCCATTAAATTTTAATTTCCTGTTGTAGTGCACAATTGCACCTTATCTTTCACTTGTTGCCTCACCTCCTATCTCTGAGCGTCTTTGTTATGTGATCACCTCAGATGACTTTTATGACGCACCTTTGGGAGACCTGCAGAGATCTCCCGCTTTAGACAGCTGTCAGAGATAAGATCGTGTCCTCAGAGAAGCGAGCCTCAGAGCCACATCGTGCCTGAGCAGCTGTCAAACAGCAGAGATGAGAGGTGAGAGCAGAAGCAATGGCAGGAAGAAAGATCCCCGCTTCACCATTGAAGCTGGATGTTTTCCAAACCACAGGCCAAGAGAAAAAAACAACTAGCTCTCTCTCCACATGAGGCTCCACTTGGTCTCTTTAAGCAGGCCCTAATTAGATTAGTGGACATTATAGTCGCCCAAACAACAGAGAGAAAAGGTAGATAGACAAACATAAAGAGGAAAAAGAGGTAAATGAAGAAAACCTTAAATAATAAAACCACGTCGTCACTCTTTGATCTGGCTCGCCTGTGAAATGTGCTCCTTGTCCCCTCCAAATGCCCTTCATCACCCAGCATTTACTCACACACACACTTTTGCCCTCAGGGTTCAGTGCGGTGAGACCCTGAGCACGCGAACCAGCGCCTGTCTTTCATTTGGCCTTTCCAAGAGCCAGTGAGAGAGGTGGAGGCCAAGAGAGACAGAGAGAGAAATTACAAGACGCGCTCCCGACATTCCTCCCAATTTAATGGCCGCTGTAGAATGTCCTGTTTTGACAAGGAATGAATTTGGGCCCCAATACTCTCCACGATTTCCTACCAGCAGATGACTTATGGCACGGTGGTTGGAGCGTATGAGGGTTTCACTTCCAAAAATGTTAGGGTGTCAGTTTTTTGGGGTTGAAACATTACCTGAGGCTCATCAGTCAGCTCCAGCTTTTCTGAAACACAGAGCATCCAACTGTCATTTCGCTAATCATCAACATGTGCAAAATCAGTTTCAGTGACTATTTTTTTCAAATGATGATTAACATGATGATGTTGGAGGGAATCGCATCACAGGCTGATAAATAATCCAGCTCAAGCTTTGTTTGAGTTGTAAGGTCCAAAAATGGATGGAAGTAAAGAAAATTCATGTTTATTCAGTGTTTGTTCGTGTAGTGTACGGCAGGTTCCATCTGTTGTTTTTCATTTTTCCCTGTTTGACCCTGGATGAATATTATGGTCAGCTTAGGATAGATGCCTTGTTTGTGTTCTCATCCCCATTTTCTGCATTTAGCATAGCTCATTTCAGTCCCCAAACTGATCTTGTATAATACAAAAGTGCTGAATATACACTACATATGGAACAAAACACATGAGGGGATATATGTGGATTTAGTAGGTAAGGTCAAGGTTAAATTTATGGATTTAAGACATCTATTATCTACTATCTACTAGCAGCTATACTCAATATTTTCATAATAATGATGGATCAAATGACGATGTATAATTGGAAAGGGGTTGCTCGTGGTGACGAACCTAAAGAGGGAAAACCATCCTGTAGTTCCTCTCAGCTCTATGAAGCATTTTAGCCTTTAGCTCATTGTTTTGGTTCTCCTGCCCTCATCTTTACTGTTTTTGGGTCACTCTCATTGCTCTTAAAGCATTATTTTCGTGCATAAGGGGCTGTTTTTACACAAAAAGCTCCAAAAACCCACTGGGCAGGTTACAAGACGTCACATACATACAGAAGGTTTATCTATTACACAAACTCTTTCTTTTACAGTGATTTGATGATTGCTATGATAAGGATTACTTTGAGTTTCCCCTTGAACAAAACATGCACAGCCCTGATAAGATCTCCACCTATCTCTCCCTCCATCTACCTTCTCTACGGCCCACTGACTGCACTCCTGATGGGAGGAAGACAAACAGTTTGACCACTGACCTTGCGCTACCTTTGAAGTGGACTGGCAGTCCGCCCAGAGGTGGATAGGTTTTTTAACAACACTGGACATTAGAGAGACCAGTGATAAACCCACTCCCTCCTTTTATGGATCGACCTAGATGAGAAAATGTCCTCCCCCGGAGCAAATAACACGATGAAAAGGTGGTTTAATGAGAAACGACTGACCATCAGTTACCTAAAGGCATTCGTGGTCGTGCATCCTGCATCTTGGATTTGGATGGTTTTTTTTTTTCAGTAAATATGTGTAAATATATTTCAAATACATCTATTAAATTTCTAAAAAAAAAAAAAATAATGCTTTGGAAATGAGTGACTCTGCATTGTAAACATCCATGTTTGTCAGCTAGTGGTCTTCTTCTCCTCCTTCTGCCAGCACATTGCTGCAGTTGTTGGCACACCACTGCCACAAGCTGTTAATCAGCGAAATATTGTGAAACTGAGGGACGTCATAAAGTCCTCCTTGTAATTTAATACACATGGCAAGTCTCTGCTAGTTAATTATTTACCTATACATTGGGCAGTGGGTGCACAGACCTTACTTGCCACTGATTAGATGTTTCCAGTCAGGAGAAACACCCTAATGTCACCTGTTTTTATTGTGTTTTTCGACTTACATGCATTGCTCATTTGCATTCCTATCCTCTACAGTAATGTGTTCTGTGTCTTCTACGTGTATACAAATTTGTGTATATTTTGTAGAGGACAAGATATAAATGAAACAGTGTTCCATACCTTTAAGTGATATTGTATGGTATGAGTTCAATTGATTTTATGGCCACTTGGCAATACAGACATACCTTATAAAGTTGCTCTTTCTAACGTTACAGCTACCTATTTACACATGCAGCAGGCACAGAGCTACATTAGCATTCATTTGGAGTCATGTTTCTGTCTACCTGATTAGCATAAGTCCAGTATTTGCTCTGCTTTTTTCTCTGTTTTGGGCTCCACCTACTCCTCAGGGAAATATCTGGCTCTTTAGCTGGTAAATGCTCCATTGTGTTCACTAGTTGGTCACGAACATAGCTTTTGCAACAACTACCTGCTGTCAGTAGAAACAAGACCAAAAAGCTGCAACACTAAGCTGAAAGATGGGTTTGTCACAAGAAACAGTTTTGACTTTACACTTATATTGTCATTATGAAAATATAGATGAGTGTGGCTTTAAGATGGCCTCTTTTGTGTTAACATCTACGGTTATGGATTCATGGATTTAATGGATTTTTGTTGTTATCCAATAATTACGCAGTGACCTTTACAATGCCAAGCCTCTTTAACCTGAAGGCAAAATACAGGAAAACATAATTTACAGAAGGTTCAGTTAATTCCACATAAACACTACAAGACGATTATGATTATTTGCTCTTGTAAGTGTTTTTCGTACAAGTACAAATGTGGTTGAGAGTTCAGAGAGTGCTCTGTGGTGTCAGTGTAAGTTTGTGTGGAGGAGGGGCGTGGCTGCTGTGCAAATCTGTGTGTGTGTGTGCTTTGGTGGTAAAAATGATAATGAAGGCCTCATGCCTTTATCAGACAGTGTGTAAACGTAAGATTAATGCATGAGGCGCAGAAACCCCAGTAGTGGAACACAAGATAGGAGAACCGACACTGATAACGTCAAAATCAAATTCATGGTTTCCTTGCGGTGGTTTCCCCTCGCTGTAGCTCATGTGTTTGATTTAAAGGCTGCTGCTGCCAAGCGCACCAGTCCTCCCTGTCTTTCTCTAGTAATGGCAGAATTTGTCTGAGAATGCCAAGACATTCCTGCAGTTGGGTGGTAGGATTTCTCTATTTCTTTCACTGCCTTTTCCTCTGTCTCTGTGTCTAAGTCCTTCTCTCCATTTATCTCCCTTTCTCTGTCAGGCCACTGAAAGGCTATAAAGAGCTAACAGAGAGCAGATAGCTGCTCTCTGTTAGCTCTCGTTCTTTCTTTCCTTTTCCTTCCTTCTATCCATTTGTGGGCCAGAGACAAACTGCCAGCACACTGTGTGTGTGTGTGTGTGTGTGTGTGTGTGTGTGTGTGTGTGTGTGTGTGTGTGTGTATGTGTGTGTATCCCTTGGGATGTGACTCAGTTTGCAATCTAAGACAGCCCCGATCATAATGACTGCTCATTACCTACCATGCTCTCATATAAAGATATATTTATACACCCGAGGACATAACCTCATCGCTCATCTACATAACAATTATGGCTATTTTATAGGCCTCTTTGGAGCCATAGAGGAAGCTCAGAATTCACTCAGTTGCAAAAATGGCCTGGGTGACAGACAGGTTGGGGAATTAACAACAGCCACCAGTCATACTCTGGTTAAATTTTTGCTGTGGCCTGTAAGTTTGTCTACCAATCTCTTTGGCAGATAGATAAATGGATCAGTCAATGGTCCTATGCTATTCTGTGTGGTTAGCTGGTAAAATTGTGGAAGTGGCAGTACATCTTTAAGATTCACCGACCACTGTGGCCTGTAGACAAAACAGTTTCTTACTATAGGCTCCAAGACTAATGACAAAATGGAGTTCAGTGACAAACACTTACAGAAGATAGTCCTATAACATATATAATATCAGACACAAATGGTGCAAATTCATAGTTAAAGCTAATTTCTGTAATATTTGATATTTATGACTAAATAAGCAACAATCAAAATTAAAGTTTTGAAAAAACAAATTAGCCTCAGTCATTATTTGGTTAGAGAGCAGCCAAAAACTCAGCTAATCTGCTTCTTAATGACTGTATGGGTGCGGTTTGATCAGAGCTGACTAACAGTGACCTGGCAACATAACTGAAAAGGCCACAATTGTCTTCATACTTTCATTCAAATATTGCTCAATTCTGATTGGTGAGTATGACATCATCTTTTCCCAACCAAGTCCCACCTTTCTCTAACCAGTGAAGAGCAGACAAAAACACACATATGGAGATCTAGCACATGAAATGACAAAAAACACTGAAACTTTAACAGAAAATGTTGTGCTTATGGCATAAAGGACCTGTGTGTATGATTTTGTGGCATCTAGTGGTGAGGTTGCAGATTGCAACCAGCTGAATGCCCCACAACTCACCCCCCCTTTCCAAGCATGTAGGAGAACCTACAGTTTCTGTGAAACTTGCAAAGAATGAAAGGTGCTCTCTTAAGCCAGTGTTGGTTTGTTCCTCTTGGGCTGTTGTAGAAACATGGCGGTGCAAAATGGCAGACTCTGTGGAAGAGGACCTGCTCTCTGTAGATATAAAGAGCTCATTCTACGGTAACGAAAACACAAAAATTCATATTTTCTGGTTATAATATACAAATGAACTGATAGCCTACCAACTACAACTAGTTAACACAATCTACCCAATGCGCTAATAGTTCAATAGCTAGCACAATAACTCACCTGATGTTTAGAGATTTATTTTCCAAGACTTCACTTCACTTCATGAGTTTGTAACTTCGGATGTCTGTGGCTGCAGTTCCTGGTAGGTGTTGTTTGTCTTGTTTGTCTGGTGTTGTCATGTTTGTAGACGATGCACCGTTCTATGTTTCCCCCACAGACTTCCATTATTGTATTAAACTTAAACTTAAACTAAAAACACATCAGTGAGCCACACTGTTGACATGTTCCTTTATTGCCGTGAACATGGACACTGTGGTTTATTTTACACCATCACACACATGCCGTCTTGCAGCTGGAAACACCCACTAACTCACCAAATTTGTAGCTGAAAATAGTCACCAACAAATGCACTTTTTTAGATTTGGGGTTACGTGTGCTAAAACTTGCAGTGCCCAGTGGCTTTAGGAAATAATTTACCCTTGTTGAACAAGCAAATACTGTATTTGTGACTCATTTTAAAGATTTATGTCTTCAGTAAAAGTGAATGGGCTTGGAGCAGGGAACCACAGACATGCTGGGGAAGTCAGACAGGAGGGAGCAGGAAAAGAGAACAGTTTCGGGCTTTTGGTGGAGTTTGTTGACAGTAAGAAAATAAAAAATATTGCCAGCCTTATGCTTCCAGTAAGGAAAACGTGTCTCCAATCAATGTGCCCACAACAGTAGGTGAATGACAGCTGTATCCTGTTTTATAAGCTTGCATATAGTAGCCAAGTAGACTGTCCTCTAGACAAAAGACAACAGGCTCTCTGTGCCAACTTTGGACAAGCTGACTACAGATAAGAGAAAGCAGTTCTCCTCAGAGTAAATATCACTTAAAGGACTGTAAAACATCTTCAGTGTCAGCTGGAAAGCGTTGCTTTCCAGTTTGACTCAGCGATCTCAACTAATATGACTAGTGGATCACAATTCAGGCTGCAATTCTAAAAATGTTTATTCAAGTTTTCCATTTTTAATGAACAAAAATTATCTTAAACTGTTTGCAGCTGCTTGACAACCGATTATCACAGTTGTACAACAAACGATGCAAGCCAACCTATCTGGCTGCAACACACGCAGGAATTTGGAAAACTGACTTAAGACTTTAATTGAACTCCATAAATCACAGAAAGTGGTACTATTTTCTCATACTGTAGATGTAAGTGAAATAATTTCATTCAGTTCTATTATAAATTGTCATTGCTATTGGTCAGGACACAAGCTCGCTTCTGCAGAAGAACGCTGTTTAAACCTTGTCAGCTGAAAGTAGAAAGAAGAGCAGAGGTGTTATAAATTGCAGCATAAGTCAACATAACACAGATGTGATACTGTGATACAGAATGGGTGAATAGTACAGGGACATTAAGACAATAAAGAACATATGGAGAGCTTCGTCGTAAGAAGGGAGAAAACCAAACCAAAAAGCCATTCTGATATTTTTTACAATATAAAGCTTGATGTGAGAGTTGATTGATTTAGGAGTCATGAAAAGGCAAACTTCATCAGAGAAACAGTCTGCTGCCATTTACTCCTGAACTTTGAGCTTGATTCTTGGCCCATCTGTCCGTAGACTGTGTACAGTAGACAGCCTTTTGTGCCAGTGCACTTGAAGCACTTGAGTACATTTGCTTGCGTGTGATCCCAGAGCTCAATTACAGTTAATAATCGACCAAGACAGCCACACTACAGCTTATCAGAGGCTAAATGCATCATCATCAATCATAAAAAAAGGAGGCCGTGCTTCTGGATCAGGCCCAAATACGTGCAGGTGTGTCTTGTTGATTTCACTGTGGCCTCTGTAGACAGGTCAGGAGGACAAAGGTGGCCGCTACTGAAGATGCTGATTTTCTTCCCCTAACTAGTGATATAATAAACAATTCTTTTTTAAAAAATCTGTTTTTTTAATCTTTTTTTCTTCAAGGAATCAGCCAAATCCAAGATATCTCTCTACCTGCTTAAACTAGTGAATTATATTTGTTTATTTGTGAGAAAAAGAACTCGGTAGAGTGGTTTTCCTTTCAACGGTGATGTACTGGATGTGACATTTGGCTTGTGGTTTAGCAGGAGACAGACATGTTGTTTTCTGTTTCTCGCCATTTCCTCCTCTCTCTCTCTCTCTCTCTCTCTCTCTCTCTCTCTCTCTCTCTCACACACACACACACACACACACACACACACACACACACACATACACACAAGGTTCACCATTGCAAAGCGTGGGTGCAGGTTTTGCCCTTGTTTGATCTGATCAATGCCAGAAGTCGTCGGATACCCCTTTGCATGAGCTGCGTGGATCAAAATGTTAGTCTCTCACTACAAACCAGATAAAAGAGCTGCTTCAACAGCGAAAGTGTGTGGGAAGCAGTAGCTTTAGGCCATGTGTGTGTGTGCAGTGTGAAAGTGCATGTTAAATGTGTGGGCCATCAGTGACCCTGATACCACAGAAATACAGAAAAAACAGCCTGCAGATGTCTGTCATCTTTCTTTCTCTGTGTTTTACTCTCACACCTCCAGAAACAAACTCCAACCTGAACAAAAAAGCATGTCCATCTCTCACTATGCAGCAATGCATCTCCAACCGATGGCACACAGCAAGGAACAATAAGCTGCATATATTTCAGGGTTGCCAGTGTTGTGCTAAAACTAAAATGTTGCAAGAGTTTTCAAAAGCATCCTCCAGCCTTTCCCTTACACCTCTGACTTCCACATCTCACCTTCTGCTGTGGTTAATTATACATCAAGACAATAATGTGCAATAACTATTTTCAACTTGGCAAACCAGCCACAATGACTAATGCTCATCTTCTCTCGCAGCGAAATGCTGATACAAATCAAGAGCAGCGCCGAGCTGAAGCTGCAGATGTGGGGTTTCAACATCTGTAAATCATCTCTCCGGGTAAACTGAGACAGTCAGGATAAATGTGGGCAGTGGAGGTGAACGGGATGCGCTTGCCTCTTGCTGAACTGGACTTCCATCTGTGGTTGTGGTTGAACTGGGCAGCTCCCAGGACTGAGTGTGGGTTGTGTTTGTGCATGTGTAACGACTCTGCCAAACTGAAAGTTGGACAGTATTCTTGGTCGATTTAAAGGAAGTTCAAGGGAGTAACAAAAAAGAGCAACAAAAAAAAAAAAAAGTGGTTAAATAGCTTATAATGAGTATATTGTTGGAGATATGGTCTGGTTTTTAAAAATAAATGTGCCCAGAGCATATTAGCATGATGCTGACAATAGCATTTAGCTCAAAGCACCACTGTATCACTGTACCACAAGTCCATGGCATGGCTGTAGTCTGTTGGTCTTGCTTATAGATCAAATTAATTTTTGCGAGTATTTGTTGTGCCTTGAAATGTTCAGATGATATAATGGAAGATAGAGTGTTACAATGAAGACATAAACAGGGGATGCAGTTTTTTCTACAGATCTGGCTGCTTGCTAAGAGTTCACGGCCTTCTCCCACTAGGGTTTCAGTAGATTTGTCGGTCAGCCAGGGTCATGCATTTTTACTCACAGTCAAAACACACACTGGCGTCAACTGCAGGCCAAGTTGGATTTCACTGACAGAGGTCAGTTCTCTGTATTAAGGAAAGTAGTTCAGATTCAGAACATCCCCCACCCTGAAACTGCAGCCTTTCACCTATCCTGTCCTTGTGTGAAAACCTCAGTGTGTAGAAAGAAAAACGGGGAGAGGGAGATTAACTTTAAAATCTTTAAAGCTTTCTGCTCTGCTTGTGCTTGTGCGTAGGAAAGAGCTGTAGAAACGGGAAAAAACATGGAGGTGAAGGAAAGGAAAACCACAGTCAGAGGTGGTTTCATCTCCTGCATCATGCCCCTGATAAGCATCTCTCTCTGCCTTTTTTTTTAAGTGCTCATTCACACTTTCTCAGCCACATGAGTCTTGACATTCAGCACAGACACTCTAATATCCAGCCTCTGCCATCACCCTTATACCACCGCAGCAGAAGCTGTGATGACAGTCACATGCTAAATGTCACTCTTCGCATACTGCACTATACATTTGACACAGCAGGATGACCTTTCAGTTTTAATTTTAAAATCTGTCCCATCTGCAGGTTTCAGGCCATTAACAGCAGCACGTTCCAGGAAAATGGACAGGGTAAAGGTTACATGCAAGGCCCGTGGTTCTGGTTATAGTCTGCTAAGCCGAGCGAAGGAGTCTGAATTTGTATGCAGTCAGAGGAAGTTCTTCATGGGAGGCTTAATTCAGGACTAAAATGCCCCACCATCATTGATGATGACCTTGGACAAGATGCTCAAACTGTACTTTGTACAGAAGTGCTGCTAAAAATCGACATGTTAGCATTGTCATTGTGAACATATTAGCATGCTGAGGTTAGCATAAAAACACCACTGTGCCTAATTACAGCCTCAGAGAGCAGCTAGCATGTCTGTAGACCGTTTGCTCATTGTTTCTCCTCTGGGTTTAATTTTCTGATAACATAATTTATGACTAAGTTGGTTTTCAGCACTTGACTGTCAAGTCTGGGAGGTTGGAAAGTCGTTGAACTCGCCAACATGGAGAGCTTTCAAGCTAGTCCCTTGTTCCAGCTGCATCACTAAGCAATAATAAGATAAAGCCAGAAAATGAAATAAAAAATGATTATAGATCATGATGGATTTCCTGTCTGACGGGAGTTTTAAGTTACAGTCAT
This sequence comes from Chaetodon trifasciatus, assembly GCA_037975065.1. Classification (NCBI taxonomy): domain Eukaryota; kingdom Metazoa; phylum Chordata; class Actinopteri; order Chaetodontiformes; family Chaetodontidae; genus Chaetodon; species Chaetodon trifasciatus. Next base: position 5,639,834 of record JBBMOE010000040.1, read on the forward strand.
TTGATTTTCATACTGTACTGAAGTGAAACTACGGGCAGAAAGTTAGGAAATCACTGTAAAACCTTAAGGCATGCTTTGGAAAATGGGTGGCAGTGATATGAAACAGGTGATTTGAAGTTTATGGGTAAAAAAAAACAAAAAAACACAAGCATGGTCTATGAAATGTTTGCTTTTTTAAGTAGCTATGTAGATGACTGTCATCCAAAGGGCTAAAATATAACATCTTGGGTGAAAAGAGAGGCACGTATTGTTCATATGCCCTCAGTAGTGTGACTTAACAAAGCACACCAAACTGGTCACATGATTTGTGAGCCTCTCTCACCCTCTTTTAGAAGAAAACAATCTCCCTACAGCCTTTAGCCCATAACTTTTGCCCCCTCAGAGGGTCGTGACCCAAACTCGCCAAATCAGAGCTTCAATCACACACATTAGAGGGGTTTGTTTTGGCCTCACCCTGACCTGTGAGTGCTGATGCTTCCCGTAGCCACACGTCTGTCCTCAGGTCAAACATGACTCATCGCCATAAACCCCAGCACAGAGGTCAAGTGTTCAGAGATCATCCATGAGCAGTTTTCATTTCAAAGAAGTTTTCTCCTTCGCGAGTTGCAGACACTCTGGTTAATATGTAGTTGAGGCGACACACTGAATGGTACACTGCACAGTAGCCAGCAATAAATGTGTCTTGGCGGCATCATTAATACAACCTGCCAGACACTGATCCATATCAGTAACCAAGTATGGAGGGCAGTGAATTATACTTCTTACTTTTGAATGCATGCTCATATATACTAATCTACATGGTTGCATGACACGTTTGTGCCAGCATGCACACACATATACAATTACTAGGTAATGATTAGAGAAGAACGCATAGGTGAATATCACTGCCTCAGCACACACACACAAACACAAACACACACACACACGCGCGCGCACGCACACACGCTTTGTTGGCGGCTGTCTGGCTGAGGCTCGCGTGCATCTCCCAGCTGCTTGAACCTTGATGTATACGAGGAAAAGACATGGCCCCAGGTTATTAGCTAGAGCACGAGTCACCTCAGCAGTTGATTGTTGTTCCCTCCTCTGAGACACACATGTCATCGAACCCTCAGGGCCAGATGAAAGAAATTGAAGACATGTGACCCACAGTAGGATGGAAAAGGGGCTATGGTGGTGTGTTGACGTGTTTGAAAACTCAGGGAAAACTCAATTGACGTTTAGGTCAGAGGTCAGTTTGTTTCTGTAACTTTTATATACGGTGGATTCATCCTGTGAAAACATAATTACCTGACATCAATCTTCTATCTCTATTCTATTCTAATCTCGATTTTCTTGAGGAATCGATTCTCTCATTAGCTATTAAATGTTCACAAAATCCCAAATCGCAGGGTGATGTCTTCAATTACCTTGTTTTGTCTTTCTAACAGTCCAAAACCCAAAGATATTGAATTTATTACCATATATGTTAAAGAAAGCCAGAAGCTGGAGGCAGCAAAGACAGTCATGTTTACTGTTAGAGGCACACTCTGCCATTCCCACATTGGATTCAAAATGTGGGTAACAATGCATGCATGAAATCCAGCCAGGGCTGGGTAGAGTACTAAAATCTATAATCAAGTGAAAGTACAATTTACAACGGTCATTCTGTCATTATGCTGTTACCACCACTAACCACAGGTGTCGCCAAATCAACCTGTACTGAAAACTGTAAACAAAGTTAGGTCAAAAGATCGTCTCCAGATGTTTTAAGATGTATATAAAACTCAGAATTTTTAGGAATAATGTGTTCTGATAGGATTTTTTCTGTTGTCAGATCTTGTTAAAATCCTTAAAATGACATTTACTTTTCCTTCATTAAAACGTCCCGTGTCTATGATTATGCAAATATGGTTGGTTTCAAAAGTTTAATGGCTTCACAGAAGATGCCTCTTACTTTACTGAAAGTCCATACTCAGTGTTTGTATATTGGAGGCTTTGAGTTTGCACATCACGCTTGTGTAGGATTAGCATCCAAGCTATTTTTGATGTCATAAATCATGCTCATAGGCCTGCCTCTTTAATCGTGGATTTTCAGTGAGCACAGAGAAACTTTCAACGTTTCAGCAGATGAATGTAAAAACTGCCTTCCAGTGTCAAACATCATTCTGCATAGTGGAGCTCAACTGTAGGAACAAGTACAAGTGGAGGGGGGACTTAAAGTTTTGTGCTATTAAATAGCGTCTATTCACTTTACCAAAGGGCATTTGTATGCGTTAGTAGAGAACATAGGTCTTACATAGCACCGCAGCCTGTATCGTCTTGGTGACCCCTGCTGCAAGGCAAACTAAACACTCCAGCACTGTAGCAGCAGGCCAGCCAGCATCTGAGGCCACACAGCCAGGCTGCATGAGTCACACAGTCCAGGGCGAACCAAAATGTGTAAAAACTTCACATTGGCAGATTAGTTTGTTTACATCCTGCGCTGGACGTGATTTGGCCAGGCTGATGCAAGACGCGGCCAAAAAGCTTGTCCTCTCTTTCCTCCCTATGACTCTATCCTTCTCAGCCTCTTTCCTTCTTTTTCCTCTCCTGCTTCCTTCGTTTCTTTCTTCCCTCCTCGCCATCTCCACTTCATTGCTCCCACTCTCACCGCTGCCAAAAGCACATGACCATGAGGCAGAGTGAAGCGGAAAAATAAAGCAGCCCTGCCCTTGTAAAAAATTTAAATGAAGTAAAAAAATCAGACAAATTAATAACAACACGAAACAGATGGGGAAGTTGTATTTCCAGAATAAAACAAGACATTTGTAAAAAAACAAAAGACACTCCTTCGCTCCCACCCCCCCACCTTCAGCAGTTTGCCAAGTTATGAGCTCATACTTTGTAGGCCCTCTGCTGAATATCCATTCATAGCGTCAGCTCCAAGATGTCAGACTTTTATGACCCATTTCTCCTCTCGTTTATCTGCAGCAACAATTAGAGGCCTGCGAATTTAGTGCTGGAAATATGGAAGTGTTTTCCTAACTTGGAAGCAAACGCAGCGTGGCTCACAGTGTACTGGCGTGCGCAGGGACTGATTAAACTCCTCGTACTTCTTAAGACGTAGAAGAGGCTGGTAAGATTCGACGTGAGGCTGCGGCTTTGTGTGCAGGAGTGTGTGGGTGTCTTTCTCACCGAGCTATAGTGCAATGATGAACAGGGTCAGTCTTGGGTAACACACACACACACACACACACACACACGCACACACACACACACACACGCACACGCACACACACACACCCTGTATCAGCTGTGGTTTTGAGGTCATGCCTGGCACCACTCTCTGAAATTCTTTACAGTGCTGAGGTCATATCTGCATCATGGCATACTGTTCAAGCTACTGCCTCTCTTCCTGCACCACCTTGAGGTCAAAGGTTTACCTCTTGCCCTCTTCGGATTTGAAAAACCTGCTGCTTTTGTTCCCTCTCTAAGCTTTCTACGCTCTAAATCAAGAACTGCGTTCTAATTCTGTTGGTGAAACCCTTATATCCTCCCAGATGTCACTGTTTTAGCTTGACATTCCTGCACTGTGGCAGAAATCCTGGGCTCTGAGGGGTGTGACAGCAGGCATACAATGGGCTGACAGCACCAACAAAGCAACTGATGTCATCTTTTAAAGCCTCTGCACATCCACACAGGTGATGTGAGTTCTAGATAATTAGACCTGTGCTGAGGTTGGAGTTGAGTCAGGTGGTGACACCAAACTTCAGTGATAAAGGTGTAACTTATCCCACGCCCTGTCAGGTACAAAAACAAATCAGGGAGATGTCAGTCATATGTGTACATGCCCACACAGTGCTGAGAAGAGGTCTTATCAGGTGAACACACCTGTGTGAGGGAACAAAGGTTGTGTAAACTGTTTAATTTTTCACAGATAGTGAGTGGCATTTCTTGATTTGTCTTTTTTTTCTGATGAGCTCTGATTCTGCCATTCAGTGCAATCTGGTCTACTGACGACGAGAACATTTGTCTTTACATCAACACAAAGCAAGACAGTGTAATTATAATCGCCTGAATCAGGCCCATCAGGCCCAAACAGCCAAATCCTGATCTAATGCCTTGTCCACACATACACAGGTTTCTTTTTTTTGGCCTTTTGTCCACACATGACCACAGTTTTAGGTCACTGAAAACAGATTTTTTGCAGACCATGAGCTCCTTCCAAGAAGAAATTCGCATGATCCGCTTGACAGGGAAAAGGACAAGTGGGAAAAGCCAGACATGGCCACAATAGTGCTAATGCTAAAGTCGCTAACAGGATTTTTCCATGTTTACACATAAATGTACAGTTACTCTTCCACTATATTAAGGAACAGAGGCGTCAGAATGCATGAGGTCACTGCTACATAATCCAACACTTTGGAGGAGACCTCCTCTAGTCTACCAATAATAAATTTTTTTCAGACTTCTGATAAGCCAACATGGCTTATATTACTGCTTTAGTTCAGCATGCTCTGACAGCGCTTGAGTTGTGTATGTTTTTGCATTTTTAGACTGAAGAAGGAAAAATCCTGATACATATGGACTAGGCTTGAAGCTGGACCTCATGATATGAGGTTATGGTTTGCTGTGGTAAAGGATTCAGAAAGATACTTTCACTAACTTAATGTTTTGTACTCCTCTACAGTAGTTGCCCACAGTGGAGATCATGCTGAGCACTCAGCCGTTTTGACTTTGTCAAACCATTTCTGCCCCATGAATTATTTTCATTAAACTGTAGCTGGAAACTTGAGAACAAGAAGAGGAAATTGGCATTTCAGTGACCAGAACTCACTGTCACTTGCAACAAACATCAGCTAAATGTCATGAGTCACTTAAACATAGAAGACTATTGAAGTGAGGTGAAGTGAAGGGCTTGATTTAACTGGACAAGAGAGGGTAGTAATTTGTTCATTTAATGTTCTCTACATGGCATATTCTATGGATGATTCCTGACTGGTGTGACAGAACGGAAATGTATTTGGCAGCTTTCCAGTTACTTTTTAGTGTATTTGGTTTACAGGGTCAGCATGCTGCAAACAGCCAAAAGGCTCATTTTAATCTGTTAATAACAAAGACGAGAACACAGTCATTGAAAGTGGACACAAGCGTGTGATTTTATGTATGTCCTGTTTTATCATATGTATAATTTACAATAGATAGCAGTCTGCTATGTTTGTGTAATTTTGCATATAAGACATTTTCATGTTTAATCAAGTTTTCCCAGCTCAAACTGCCATGGCTTGTGAAACAATAAATAATGTGAGAGATGATAAATGTGCATGTAGGCCACCTCAGTTTGCATTTAGCTTCTTATGCATCAGAAACTGTCTCTATTTTTCTCAATTCAGTTTCACTATGACTGTGAGAGAGGTTTATGTCGATCAAAATTCCAACATATTTCAAGAACTAGTTCAACATTTTGGGGATTTCACTTGATTCGCTTCCTTGCTGAGACTTAGCCAGCAGGCTGTTAGCTTAGTTTATCATAAAGAAAGACACAGGAGTAACCATCCCATTTAAGTTTCAATCATTGTCATTGTGTTCCTTGATTTGAAAAAGTCATTACGTTGCTATTGTAGTTACTGACAAAAGTAGTGGAATTACATTGACTTTGTAATGAGTTACTCTCAACACTGGTGACAAACAAACTGATTCACTCAACAGTCAGTTCGCTTGAAATAAAATTTGTTATTTGTGAGTAAATCAGCGAGTTTTTCAGTTTCACTTCTACTACAACATATAATACAATATCATCAGCATACATCTGGACTCACCTCAGCACACTCTGATTGCTGACTATGCTAAAATTTATGCTAGAATAAAGTGGTACTTTGTGTATTAAGATAGCCTGAAATATATTGATATGGTTTCCATATAAATTTGACTACCTTTGGTCACCAAAATTGACTGTTTTAAGCATACATCATGTATCAGTAACGCACCTCTGCTGTGCATCTACTTCAAGTAGATTTATATATTACAATCAGTGCAGCTCAAATGAGATGTGATTGAACAAACATTATGTCCCAAAGAGGCTGTTTTGGCAACTCGCTACAACAGCTACAGGAATTTCCAGGGGACTACTTTCTGTGCTTGTGCTTGTACATTAATGAAAAGAATCAAAATTTCCTTGAGAAAAGACATGTAATCATACTCATGCGCAAATGTCAAATGCAAAGTGTCCTCGTTGGCACTTTTGTATCCAGCTCAGCACAAAAAAGTAATGATTTGTTTCCACCAAATTTGGTTAACATCTATTGAATATCCAGTGTGGAGGGTTCAGTGGCAAATAATGGTAAGGTTGCACACTGCAACCAACTAAAAACCCCTCGACTTCCCTTCCAAGCAGACAGGAGAAACTACAGTGGCCACCAAAAAAATGCAAAAGGTGCTCTCCAAAGCCAGTGTTTGGTTTGTCCATTATGGGTCCCTGTAGACACAAACAAACAACACTGAAATTGCCTCAAAGGGGAAGAGATAAGATCCAAAAATGATGTATTTTCCTTAGGACAACAGCTGTTTGCACTGCTTTTCAACACAGCATTATGTTAACACCGACTCATTTTAGCATGATGCCGTCATTTGACACATCTTATGTCACAAAGTAACATGTACTTTGTCAAAGGGAGAACATCGGTGTGTTCAAATGCATTACAATCCTCTCTGATAGATTGCAAAAGGCCCTGAGCTCACTTGTAATTCCTGCAAACACAGTCCAGTCAGTATGAGATATTAAAGGAATAAGCTCTCTCTCGCTCACTCTGTATTTGACTCCTACACGCTGGTATCAACAGGAAAGAGGCAGCCAATGAAACTAATTGGGTGGTGTGTGTGTGTGTGTGTGTGTGTGTGTTTTATGAAAAGAACAGCCTGTGCTGTCCTGGGCTCCCTCCCACCGCTCTCTGACTGGCTGGCTCCTAAGTGGTCTGCTTTTCTTCTCTCTGCCGTGATTGGAGCCTTGGAAAGCCAATAACAAGGAGCTCCCCCCCACCCCCCCACCCCCCTTTTCCTCAGGACCTACCCTTGTTGTTTTCAACTTGAGAGGCAGAGCTGGGCTGAGACGATCCAGCACAGTCACAGCCTGCACTCTGGCACCGTGTCTGCACTCAAGATGGACACTGTGTACCGGATTTTAGTCCAACCACACACATGATATCATTTTATTGTAGCAAACATTAGTGGTAGAGCAGTAACTTATAGGAAAAAAGAGTTTGTAATGGCAAATTATGGGACTGTTGCAGAAGTGCTTTGGTAGACAGGCATTAAGTTGCTTTATGAGGGAATTTATTAGTGTTTAGACTTCATAAAGTATAGTATAGTTACTGATCCTGTCAGTGCTGTCATCCCTCAGACTGAAGAACATATGAAGCCTGTTTAATAACCTGTTTTTATCTCCATCAGGTCTTTGTGTAAGGCTTTGTAATCACTATGATCAGGCTGCCACTTCACCTGTGCACATCACTCTGGATTTTAAAAGTATTTGTTAAGGGTGTTTGTGTGCTGTGCAATCAGAATAGTGAGCAGATGCATTCATCACACCAGCACTGCCTTTTAACCAATCAAACTGCAGAGTGAAGACAAGGAGAAGCACAAAAATACACAGTATAGAAAATCCATTATTAGGCTCAGTTTTGCAACAGTTTATTTATCTTAAAAACAATAATGAAAATATATATTTACAAAAACGTCGCTTTGGGAAGCTATACATACACCCACAACAAAAAGCTCAACATAAATAAGTTAGTACAATTTTTTCAGTGTTTTTTTTTTTTTTAAGAAAAAAAAAAAAAAGGCACACAGGTACACTTCAAAGTTTTACCAAATGAGGCAGTGTCACTTTGTTTTTCTGCCTTCAAAAAAAAAAGAGAAAAATTAACAATAGTGCAATTACATGTTCCACATGAATTCCACACCACAAATCTTTGATTCACATATTTGCATAAGTAGCCCTGTGATCTGAACATATTTTATCTATGTTAACCTGGACTACACCACTTATAACGAAGGGCGGGATGCGTGACCTGAAAGCCACTAAAATATGAACTTGTCTAATTTAAAAATAAAAGCTAATTCTTAGGATTATTAGCAAATACTGTTAAAATTTGGTTGGATATTGCTCAGCAGTTTAGCCACCCTCCCACCCCACCCCTCACCCTCAGAACAAAAAGGCACAAACTTTGGCAAAAACCCAGAAAAAAAGAAAGAAAGAAAGAAAGAAAGAAAAATGGGGGGAAAAGGAGACATTATTTGCATGTAAACTTTATCTGTCATGGCTGTTCCCAGTTAGATGGACCCTCAACTTACAGTGTGGCCATCTGGGCCTTCAAAAACAAGATATATAACACTGGGACAAATAAAGCCATAGAAAAAGAAAGACATTTTGTTTCCACATAACCCTGACTTCTGAAATCTGCATTTTTAACTTACATCAATTACCTGAATAAAGATACAATATGACCACTTTAACAAAATAATATTTCTCTGTTGGAAACTGCACTGCAACTTCCCGAGTCAAATTCACACACGTATTCAAATACATTTAACAAAAGGTATGAAAAGCATAATATGCTTTTTTTATGTGCTACATCTGAAACATAGGTAGTAGATAAAAAAAAAATGAGCAAAAATCCATTTGCACACTGCTACATTGTCTGCTGCTTCTGAGGCAATTTAAATGAAATGAGTGCCAAAACTTGATAGTGTACATATTCAGTGCTTGTGCAGCCTCTCCTCCTCCCTTCTTCAGGAAAAGGCAGCTTTTATGTTTTCTCTCCCATCTGTCAGATGATGAGAAAGGCTACAGTATTCCACCAGCAACAGGTCTCCCCGCTCTGTGGGACATGAAGAGGAAACAGGCTGTTGAATGGTGCAATTGAAAAAGCAGTGGCTCATGCTTGATACCAGTCGTGCAGACGCGCGCGCGCACATAACACACACACACGCACGCACACGCACACACACACACACACACACACACACACAGTCATGGCATAAGTAGTTGTGAGAAATAAAAAAAAAGTTTCAAGGGCAGGTGACGTGTTAGTACTCAGATGTGTGTTTACAGCTGTTATCGTGCGTTACTGATGCTGATGATAAACAAGCTAAAAAAAAAAAAACTCTTCTGGCATCTAATATGAGCCGATCTTGAGTATTTTACACACCGAAAACCTTTAAGTTATAATCAATTCACATTCATTAATAACAGTCGAATAGAGAGATCATGAGCTCTAACCTGGTAGTTTTTCACTGGACCTCCGCGCTGTTCTCAGGCCTGCCCGGTCTCTCCTCCGCGGCTTTCACCGCCTGCCCTGCCGCACCGCCCGACTGGTCTTCCTCATCATCATCATCATCTCCGTCGGTATGCGACCTTTTAATCGGACACTCGCTGGAGCAAGGACCTGGCAGACAAAGAGAGCACGCAGAGAAAGTTGTCAGGAGGTTGGTGTGCGGAGCGGCACGTCCACTGGAAAAGACACCTGACATCCGCGGCAGAGACACCGAGAGCAAAAACGACGCAGTCAAGGAGAGTTTGGTCTCCTGAGCAAGTGTGTCATACACTGTCACCATCACTACCACCATGAGATCAAGTGACTTTAACATCTGTACAGTCAGCTCTCACTTTGCTCCCCCCTCGCTGGCTGTCTCCAGCACACTTCTGTCTGTTTGCAGAGTGATCGACCGATCGTAGCCTGCGGTTGAACCCCGGACACAACTGCTGCGTCGCGCCCCTGCACTGCGGCACGGTGGCACCACGCAAACGCACGGTACCGCACGGCACGGCGCAACCAAAAATGTGTGACAGTCGGAATTAGTGAAGGTAAATCACCTGAAGCTCCCGGATGTCTTTTCCTCGAGCCGTCTCTGTGCGGTTGGCGATCCGGCTGCCGTTCGCTGCTCCCCTCGGCACCCGGTCGGTTATCACCGTGCGGGTCCACATCTCTCTGGCTCCCGTGAGGCGGTCTGGAATAAAACTCCGCTGCGTCACTGTCCTCCTGCCACTCGTAATTGCGCGGAGTGAGCGGTCTGTCGTTGACGGGATCGAAATTGTACTCCTCCATAAAATCCCGCACATCTTCCTGCATCGCAGCCGCCAAATACCTCCGTATCTCCTCTCGGTCAGGTGACCGTGAGCCGAAAAGGTTTCTGCGGACAGGAGGTCTGACGTTGTCCGGATGCCGCGCATCCACCCTCTCCAATGTCGGGCTCGCATTAGAAAGGCGAACATCTGACATTTTGTTGCACATACGACAAGGAAAAAAACTGACACAAGTAACAACCGAACCCTTTCAAACTTCTATTTCCAAGCAGTATTCCTCTCAAAAGCAAAGTCACAGGAGTGATGCATGCATGCTCCGCGCGTATCATCCACAACGCGTAGGCGCAGAAATGGATTAAAGCTTCTCCAAAAGGCGCGGGGGGTTTAAGAAAGCCACTCCTGTCAAGTCCGTAGTAAAGCAGATGAAAACAACAAGTCAAGTCATAACAGCCAACATGGCGTTAGAGGGAGGTTTGAGTGAAGAAGGAAAGTTGACATCAAGGACTATTTAAACAGAGAAGGCGATTCATTGGTCTGCGCACTAGGACCGCCCACAGAGCGCTCTTAAAGTCGAACAGGGGCAACAACACTGAGCTGGATAGGATCAACTCTCCACATGTGAATATGGCCTAATTCATCTGTTTGATTAGACAAATACGTAGGCAGCAGCCAAAGGAAGGTAGTTGTAGAGGGTGTGATCGGGTTTCATCTCTCCATTAGCACCTGATGTATCACAGCAGGCATCAGCTCGGACACTTAACCGAACACCCAAAGAGCAAAGGTATCATTTGACCTCATTAACGGTCATTTGTATGCTGTGTTCATGCACTGCAAGATGACCTGGCTATAACCTGATAAGGGAGCAGCATTGGGAACAGTCCTCTCCCTGCAGGTCTAAGATCTCCCCTCCAGACTGGTAATACTATCACGGCAATCAATCATCAAATGATCGTATGAATGCTGAAAGATATTACTGCCTCATCTGATTTGCTGTCGCATAAACTGCTTAGGCACACTTGATGCAATCAGTGTAAATCCATTCAGTTACAGCTTCGAGGTTATTGCAGGACAATGAGGCACTCAAATGAGGTTTTCTGCAGGAAAACAACAAAAAATAACCACAAATCTGCCTCCTGGCGAATGATGACATCAGCTCCGGAGCAGAAAGGCCTTCCGTCATCGTTGGCTCGGTGCCTATCGCTGTCAGACTTTGCCACTGATGCCAGAGGGGTGGTTTGTGTGCTTGACTGGTTGTAATTGCCTGTGTGTGCTTCGAATTCAAACACCAAGGAAACAGAACGCTTTCCCTTTGTGTGAGCTTCTCAGTTTGCATCTTAAAAATTCCTGACTCAAGAAAATACTTGATATTTTGTCCATCCCAGAGCTGCGCGGAGCTCCTGTGGCAATGGAGCGAATGCATCAGCGCTCCTTGCGCACAGGAGTTGTCAATGTCCCAACTTCAACTCTGCAGCGAGTGTCGCTCTGCATTCCTCTGCAGCATTTGCCAGTTTAAAAAAAAAAAAAAAAAATCACTGGGCCTGCCTTTAAGGCCATGCTGTTTCAATTAACCCTTGAGAAGAGTCAAACATCTCGTGATGAACACAGCGAGGCCGTCTGTTATATCGATGTTACCGTCGGGATCACACTTAATCCATAATGTGTTTATGCTGCTGCGAACTGTGCCCCGTGTTGTACAGAGTGATCCCTGAGATGAAAACAGATTTTGATCAAGCTGATTACGACGGGCGGCTGAGAAACGAGGCAAGAGGACATTTTGTTTGGGTCACGCGTGCATATCCAATTCTGTAAGGGCACTTTTTTTTTTTTTGTCTTTGCTTATTAGGAAATATTAGGGCTCATTAAAGCCTCAGAGGAAAACACAGCTAACTGTAACTGAGTGGGATGATGCAACTGTACACACATGGATTATGATCCAAAACCACAGAGAGAGATCACTATATGTGCCTTTTTATAGATAACACAGAATAACCTATTTTTGGGACTCCACAGCAGCCTCCGACCTGGATGCAGAAATGAGAGGGATAACAGTGAAGCACTCTTAGAAAGGAGGTGTCACCATCAACACCAACATGTGTCTACAGTTAGAGAATTAGTCATAGAAAAGTTACTGTTACCATGTGTTCCTGAAAAGTAATAAAAACGCGTTTGCTCATAAAGAGGCGCATAAAAACATTGTGCAACAGGCATCATTCATCAAGTACAAAGAGAAAACTGTATGACTTATTAATTTCTTTGTATTGCAAGGACACTGGAAACATGAATGTGGTTTTTTAATCTGCCTAGTGATTGATCTTGGGGAATGCAATTACTTCCACATCTCTTTTTTTTAGTACATAGTTATAATAATATAACGTGTTGAGCAGTGTGTAAAAAGTCCAGAATCGTTGGTGAATTGGTCTGATCAAGCAGATTATTAGCAATAAATTTTTTTTTGTTGTTGTTGTTCAGAGCAACTGCGGGGCAACTGTGCACATACACTACATGACATCAGATTTTAAATTGGGAGCTAGTTTTAATTGGAGCAAACCAGCAGGTCTGAGTCTGAGCCTGCAACCACAATCCTGCAGGGGTCCAGCTACACTAATCACACCCACTGCTTGCTTCAATAAAACACTCTAGAAACACATAAACAAATAACACCCTGTAGGCTCATACAGCACCTTACCTTTACTGGCCACAAGCATAAAGGTATTTTTCTGATGGTGTTAAAGTCCCACCCACATAATAAGCACTCAGAGCCATGCTAATAAATTATAGGATGTTTGGATTTTTTGGTGTTTTTTGCTGCCTGGTCCAGTGTGGGTCCAGCACCCTGACACACAGGCCTCTTGACATGACCAGTCAGACATTTCTCTCCCATCGGTGAGCAGGTCGTGGACCTCTTGTCCGGCATCATGAGACGGCATCCTTGGAGCTCTGCTTCTTCTTGGCCAGCTCAGCCCGAATCTGATGTGGGAACTGGTCCAGGTGCTTGTTTACGCACTGCATGCAGAACCTCTTAGTGTAGAAAAGACTGCAGTCCTGAGGGGAGAGAAAGCACGAGTCAGGCATCAATGCTCCTGTTTCATATAAACACTGGACTTTCTTTGCTTTTTTTTACTATTTGTGAAATTGGATTAAGTCATTTCGAGGGCATCACAGCCTTGAAGCTCACTCTACACATATATGTGCCACATGATTACAGAGTCATCTGAGGAAAACACCAAACTACATGACGATGATGCCAAGTGGAAAACTGTCACAGGAGCACAGATTGGCTTTCAAATGCACTTTTAAATGATGATCATGCTCCCGGATTATTTTGTATCTGTCCCAAAATATTACAGATTTTCAGCTGCATTTTGAGAGCAGGCGCACACACACACACCCATCCACACACACACAAAACACACACTGCGTCTGCCTCTGCTACACGTAGCACTCTTATCAGGGCTGCTGTCATTTGCCCCTGAAGGAGCATGCCAGGATTTGCACACCCGGCATTTATCATTTGATAAACTGAATTATATGATCACATATTTAGTCTGTCACAAAAACAGAGCTTAGCAATTCAATCACGGGACATCTCACCGATCCAACACAGACTGGCATGCTGCACAGGCTGCAAGCGGAGCCCAAAACCAGGAACTTTTCCTTGTCCGGACTGAATGGGTCCTTAGTCACGAAACACTCCTCAAGCAACCTGAGGCACACACGTTGAAGTATATCTTAGTTTCTGGTTCACAGACGCAAAACAGAAGCGTGTTTCATGGCAGATATCGCTACAAATGCAAATTCTTTCTCAACGCTGCTGCTAACAACATTAGCTTTAGCTTAGCTAACGTTAGCTCCAGAGCGCTAAAGGAGCATTTTGCTTCATGTCCACTTACACAATGGCTCTGGTGTTTGGTGGTTTCTGGCCGTAGTAAGTAAAAGGGCTGCTTAAATCACACAATTGGCAAGTAAATGTTTTTTCAGGGGGTTCACTTGTAGTGTGCTCCATCGTTCGGAGAAGGCAAAGTTAGTTCCTGGTTCTCCCATCGGTCGCAGCCGCATTCTTTCATGAAGTTTTACCGCCACCTACTGGACTGGGGGAGCAGAGTAATGACTCCATGTGGAGTACAGTTCTAAATGATGTAGTAATTATAGTTATTTCATTACAAACGTACAGATGTACAGATTTTTATAATAATAATAATAATTATAATAATAATACTTTTTATTACAGCAAATACATCAACGGTGTCATGAAAGGAAAAGCACAGGAGTAATTAATATCATTACTGGCTTAGTAGGACACATGATAGAACAAAGCTGTAATTAACATGATTGGTTCCACTTGCTTTTCTTGCTACAAAGACTCAAAATGTATGCAGTGAAAATGGCCTATTAGTGTATTTGTCTGAACAGTGGGGTCTGAATCAGATGATCAGATAATATTGGCATTAGGCAGGTAAATAAGTCCAGGCATCACAAATAAAACTAAGTTAAATATATTAGTTTATTTTAGACTACCACATGACATGATTATTTTTATTGGAACAGCAAAAGCTTTTTTTTTCTGTACACTGCAGAGCATGATAAAAAATATAGAATGACAACAATGACACTACATTGGGAGATAAAATCTCATTGCAACAAATGAGGCGTTTAGCTCCTCTCTGAGGCCTGATTTACTGTCTGCACATCCACACATCCCTTTCACAGCGCTCACCACATTCTTGTTATATTTACAAAATATAACCGAAACCAGCTTAACAGATTATTGTGTTTGTGGTCAAAATATTCAATACCAGCCAATGTAGTTTTATCCTGAAACGAGGTTGTCTTGATGGCAGGATTTGTACAAAACATTTTGTCCCCTGCAACACGGATCAGAGAAAATAGGTTAGGTGAGCTGTGATGAAGAATTAAAATAAATACATAACACGTGAAATTACAGTATTTTCAAATGACGGTTGTGTCTAGTAGAAGTAAAACTCCTTTTAGGTCACTGCCTACTTAAAAATTCCTGATTTATGGTTTAATATATAATAACATTCCCTGGTCCAGCACTAAATTGTTACACATGGTTAAAAAGGCATGAGGTGTTGTCAAAGGAGAGGCAACATGAGCTCAGGCAGACATTATGGCACTTGGTGAATACTGATGCAGGTGTTTCTTCAACTGGTAACATCAAAATGATCAAGGGAGATCAATAAGGCACTAGCACATGATAAAAGGACACGACAATGACATTAACCAAATCCAAATGACTTTTATAAGAACATCATATGCACTAAATATCCAAAATATTAGGAACACGTCCGGTATTGAGTTGCCTCAAAGGTTAAAAATGTTACAACTTCTCTAACGTGTCCGCTTTTCAAGACACCTGTTTGACTTATTGCTCGCCGGAAAAAATTATTATTTAGCATCAGTGCATGTGTGACTGCCACAGTCATGTATCTTTAATATGTGTGTGCCCATTTTTTAATCCTATGCACATTTGCATTGCAGACTTGTGTGTGTCTGTAGAGTAAAAGCTGGCAACCAGGATCCAATTCATAGCAGGTGGGCACTCAAAATTCAAAAGCATTTAAAGAAATATCAATACATCTATGGCCTAAGATTAAAAAGTCTCCCACTGTGTCCCCCTTTGAATGGAGGCAGTCACACCACCTACAAGAGCTGCCTTTCTCCCCATTTCACTTGTTTTGTTCCAGTAGAAAGTCACACAATCTCTATGCAACCTCTGCAGATCACAGCAGTGTGCATCCACAAAAGCTACACAATAAGCTACTAACAGTACATCGATATGCACAATACTCTCAGTAAGTATTTATGCGCACCCTGTTTTCAGTGGCATACATTTGTATTTTAATACATCTCCCTGCTCAGGACCGCGTCCTATCTTCTCAGTACATGTCCCTGTATATCTCTTGCAGGAGCGGATGCAGTGAGGTGTCCTCCGTTGTCTTGATTTCCTGGACCAGCTGAGCATGCTCAGTGACCAGCTCCCGGAGGTCGGCCAGTTTCTGCAGCAGTCTGGGGAAGAGGAAACTGTCGTCGGGATGGTTGGCCAGCAGATGGAGCTGCAGTGCCTGAACAATGCTTTCCTGCAGCTGTTCCACCAGAGGTACATCCACAAGGCCTGGGCGATCTGGAGGGATCAGACAAAGGGAGAAAGAAGACGGAGGACTCAGTTTCTTGTGCACTTTTACATATAATTAAATAGAATTCTGCATTTGATGTCAGTCACCTCCACAGCAGATGATGGCAGCCACAAACAGGGCCAGGTCAGTGTCGTCCAGCTCCAGGGAGTTGAAGCGTGTAGCAAACTGGAATTTGGGCTCCATCATGTCGCTAAATGGCCGCCGGAGGCTTTTGAGGAACTCTCGGGTGATGAAGCCTCCACCGCGAGCCACCAGGAGGCCATCTTTGTTCATGCAGGAGGCCAGGAGGGTGAAGAGGGCTTCATACACTCCGTACTTCAAGAGAGTCACCTAAACAGGCAGGTAGGAAGGTTACAGCTCATATGACTCAGATGCCCGCTTTAATTCAAGTTCAGGAATGACGGATACAGCATCGTTAAACCCACCTGGTCATTCAGATCCAGGCTCTGGAAACCCGGCACCGCCTTGGCGAACTCTGTCAGCTCTGTGACCGTCTCCACCGAGGTACTCTGGCAGCGGCGGAAGAGCCTGGCTTCAGCCTCCCTCTGCTGGAGCTCCCCACACCCCACAGCCGGAACCACCTCCCTCTCTTGAAGGCCGCTCTCGGGCTCCAGATAGTCACCGATTAGCATATGGGCCGCCAACATCCTCTCTGCCAGCTGGAACGTCTCCATATCATGAATGATGAAAGGCTGCTGAGAAGAGGATGTTGGTAGGTGAGGATACAGAATAAAGAATATGCTCAAACGTCTGTCGTTTGCTTTATTTTTTTTCTTGTACCGGCTTGTTGGTCTTTCCGGTGAGTATGAGCCGGGCTTTCGCCTTGTTCATGTTGAAGTTCTTCATGTAGGCCTCGTGGATCTGCTTGACCAGAATCTTGTGATCTGCCAGCATGGGGCTCGCCTTCTCTTTCTCCACCATCTTGCTTTCTGCTTTTAGCTTTAGCTTCTCCGCCTGAGGCATCCGACCAAACCGGATGGCTGGTGCGCAAAAACGTTCGTCATTAGCAGCGGCTAAATGGTAGGTGTTATTTTGCAGTGAGATTACATACAGAGACGTTAGGCTACAGCGAACATGCACACACACACACAAACATTCACCCAATTCGACATTCTTTCCTCCCCTCTGAGGACAACATGTCCTCCTCTCAGGTTTCTTCCACTGTTCTGTCTGCAGTGGGAGGCCATCGTAACAAACCCGATGACCCCCCTCAGCAGTCAGTGCAGATGACAGGCCAGATGTGGCACTATATGGGACTGTGTTTTCTCAATGTCAAGCAGGCTCCGGCAGGACATTGTTCTATAAAAACCCAGTCAATGGAAAGCACAATGAACTGGAGCCAAATCACAGAAGGAGCTCTGCTGTTGTTGTAAAGAACACCTACTACTGTGATGTCGACTGAGGACAATGTGTGTAGAGATTTATGTAACTGCATGCTTACTTTTATTAGCCAACTTTAGCTTTATATTGCTGTTATAACTGAGGTTAGCAAGTGCACTGACTGACTCTGACCTACTTGTACTAATGTTAGACTACAGTCCTATTCATCATCATCCTGTAACTGTCACTTATGCTTGTTATTTGGCAAAAGTTACACAGTTCAGCTTCAAGCAATTCCTACCATTGTGGGACATGCCCACGGAGAGGCACTTGTGGAATCGGCAGTACTGGCACTTGTTGCGGTTCTTCTTTTGGATTTTGCAGTGACGTTCACACTTGTCATAGTCCAGCTTTAGCCTGATGGTCCTCCTGAAGAACCCCTGGTAGAGACAGTGGCAAATATTGTAGCTATCAGCTTCATTTCCAGCTCCAATTATAGATCATATGGAAACATTTCCGTCTGCAGCCTCAGGTGGATCAGGATCAGGTGGATCTCCCATGTGCTGCAGAGGCTTCAGGCAAACCAGATATTGTCACACTGACACGAATTGCCTTTACAATGAGGTGGTTTTCGTTTTTTACTATGTTGTTAACACTTCATTTCATCTGTAAATGATTTTAGAAATGCCGCGTCTAAAGTGCCCTAAAGACCAGGAAGTCCAGGAATGCAAATTTATGTCATTTCTAATCATTAACAGGTTATTTTTGATCCTTAGGACAACAGGAGGATTACAAGAGACAGGAAATCTGATCATAAAGGTCATCATCACTCAGTAAAGCTATTCATCTGATGATACACCATACGTCTGCAGCACCTTATAATACTGTACATGCATTCTGTACATTAAGAGCCAGGTGGGACCAGTGTTATATTACATTTTGGATCAGACTGTACTGTGCAATTACATCTATATTCTAAGAGGGATATGCTTTAAGGTGGGCTCTGACCTTTCTGAAGAAGAGCCCTGATTGGACAAGACATCCTGCAGCCCTCCAACACACACTGAGAGATCATAGCAGTGGGCCCACGCGTGCTAACAGATGTCCCACATGTGCCAGAACTTATGATTTGACGTACGCTCACACACACCGATGTGCATCGCTGAAATTTCAATCAGGACATTCCTCATCCCTCAACGTCAAGAAGGGAATAAGGATTTTCTGGCAACGTATCTGGAGACACGCAGTCACGCGATACATCAGCCATCATCTCACAGAAGGTCTCGTCTGTCTTTATGTTAAAAACATGTTGTTATTAAGAGTTATTATGTGTCACACACACACACACACGCTTTTTTTTTTGAAACCACAAAAAAAGTAGCTTTGCAGGGAGAGCGAGCTGTAATCTTCATGAAAACACTGCGGGGAGAAATATGAAGGCCTGGGCATTTAGTGTCGTGACATGTGATAGTCATCATAAACGCATTACGAAACAACAGAACCGCACGGGGAGGAAAAAAAACAGATGTGTGTGTTTACAGCATGCATGTCTTTGCATGCCTGTGTATGAGTGTGCACACACAACCAGAGGCCAGTGTTTTGCCGTGATATATAGCTGTGAGGAGGTGAATAACAAGGGCTTGTGCAATGTTTCCTTAAGGGCAAACGTCTGTTAGCAAAACAGAGAGAAAAGTTTTAATTTAGACATTTTTGTGGCACACTAAACTCACCTCCACCTATTGAGCAGGAGGAGGTGCTGCAATTAACCTTTCCATTACTGAAGGCCTTCTCTGACTGCGCTGACTGTCCCGCCGCTCCAAACGTCCCGCACACGTCATACCATCATCAGCACAGACTTAAGCCCTCACACCACAGCATCACAGCACATTCCATTCGCATTCCCACTATGAAGCGCTCGTCTCTTAAAGCGAGGTGTTGAAAACGCTATGCAGAGCCTGTCCAGCATGGAAAGCGCGAACTGTAACTGCTACATATCACAAGCCAGACTTTTCCATGATGGCGCAATAGCATCCGTTGGAGAATTCAGGAACAGAGTGCGGTCAAAATAAGCCTCTCACATGTGCAGCAGCTCAGAGTCATCATGTCATTGCTGTAGCACACAGACACGAGGGCTGACGGGATGAGCATTACTTGTGCTGATTCTGATGAATGAGATGTTGGTCATAAACCAGAGCCCTGCAGGAAAATGGCCAGTTTAGCGGTGCTCAAAAAACACACAGATGTGCAGCGTGCAACTGACAGGACGTTCTGCAAAACTTAGAAAGAGAAATGAAAATTGGGAAATGTTAGCCTCCCGGTCGTGTCAATCTCTGCTCTCTTCTCTAGATTAGAGTGGAAGTGGAGGCACACTGCCAGTCCACAGAAGTGGAAAAACTGACTGTCTCCAGCAGGGGAAAAGAAGTAATTATAGAAGACGCAGAAAGAGCAGAACACCTATGGCAACTGAAACAACTCCGTCTGGATTACTTGATCGTTATGTAGTTGTAGCATGAAAAATGCAGAGGAGCTGCAGCTGATGGGAGGACACTAAAGCGGGCAAGGTCAGAAGTTCAAAAGTCGTGCAAAAATAGCAGACAAAGGCCTGGATTAGCCGCAACAATGTGCCAACAGCTTAGAGAGGTATGAGACTATGACAAGCTCACATGACTTAACAATGTCGTGAGGATCTTTGAAGGTTTTAACACACAAACACAGAATTGATCGCTGAGCTCAGTGTCACTGTCTTGTAATGACATTTTTCTACTTGGCCTGAAGGAGTTATCTTTATGATGATCTTTATGATGATCTTTATGATGATCTTTATGATGAGACCTTGTAATGTGATGTAATGATAAGACCTTTAAAAAAAGTTTGCAATGTAATGATGACACCTTTAAAAAAAAGCGGTCTCATCATTACATCACAAAGTGGACTCCGTAGGAAGTTAATATTTATTATTGAGCTAGCAGCAGCTCTGTGTGTGCAAGTGTGTGTATCAACGTCACTCAGCTGGGCTCCGTGCCAAGCAGGGGAGAGGTGACAAGTCAGTCAAGGCCACTATATCCCCACCTCACATGACCCGGCTGCTTCTCTCAGAAACTTTCCACTGGCCTCTAGGTCAGGTGCTTCTGCATGCCAAGCTTTGTATGTGTTTGGGTAAGCGTGCGTGTGTTTGTGTGGGCATGTATGTGCATGCGTACACGTGTGTGTTTGTGTGGTGTTTTTCACCTTTGATACAGTTGC
>JBBMOE010000041.1:0-80000 GCA_037975065.1 Chaetodon trifasciatus
AGAGAGAGAGAGAGAGAGAGAAAGAGAGAGACATTGTCCTTCCCAAATAAACACCAATCAGTGGAACTTCCTGGGA
Organism: Chaetodon trifasciatus; assembly: GCA_037975065.1. Lineage (NCBI taxonomy): Eukaryota > Metazoa > Chordata > Actinopteri > Chaetodontiformes > Chaetodontidae > Chaetodon > Chaetodon trifasciatus. Next base: position 77 of record JBBMOE010000041.1, read on the forward strand.
CTTCACTGGGAGTGTTTCAGGTCTGCCTTCCTTGAATCAGTTCTGTAAACTGCACCTCTCACTTCCCTTTATAGGAAACTGTTCAGTCAGTCCACCCATAAGGAAATATGTCAAGAAACTTTACTGAGACAAGACTGAGAACATGAGCCATGGCCGAGAGTTTACACTGGATTTAAATGAAACCTAACCTGTCTTTCCCACAGACAAGGACTATGGCAGCAGCAGGCTGGGTCTTCTGGCTGGTTGCTGCTCTGTCTCTGGCATTCGCAGTGGCACACAGTGAGTACTGATCATCACAATCACACTGACTTGACTTGACCTGACTTGACTTGACTTGACAACTCCTCTGAGCCCTTTACAGACTAAGAACAGCCTTTATAGCACAAAGTTGTTGTCCTGTTGTTAATCTGAGTTACTTGCTGACTCAGGTTTGAGCATTTTCAGTTTCAGTATTCTTCCTGTTCAAAAAATTAACATGGCCTTCTATGAGTTAGAGTAAAAGAAGGCTTTGAAAGGGTAAAATATCATACGTGTGATGCCGAAAACCCTGAACATTTTTAGAGCATGTGTTAAATAATAAACTGAAAATTATAGCAACACTGCCTTTCCTGTTTATAACCTGTTAACCAGGCACTTGAGAAATCTGCTTGAGCATTACTTTTTAGGAGTTCCCTTCAAAAGTGAGGTATTCAGCAAATATTGGCTGTTTAGCATGACAGATAATAAAGATGAGCTGCTTGTGACATGATTAAGGCTTTCAAAAATGTATGTAACAACTTCAGATTTATTAATTTTTTTTTTTAAATATGTCTTCATCCAAAAGTGTCATCATGAAAAAACAAAGTAACACCACAAAAGCATAAAGTAACTCATGAACAACTGAAATAAGGGGTTAACTTATTTTTGGTTAAAAGACAAACAAATTCAAAGCTTTCAAATTGTCTCTGTCCCTCTTTTTCTTCCCATAAGATCAAAAACACCTTATTGTTGTACAGAACATGGGCTGAAATGTATTTTCAGACAGTAAGTCCCACAACAATCGTCATGTATTTTATCATGTAAATTTAACTTTAATTAAAATGTGCGCACATTATCTTGTATGCACACAGAGATACAGAACTGAACCGACACTTCAGAGGAGAAAATAGATTCAAATATACATAAAAATACATTTGATATTGTGATAACTGAAAACTAGAGACTGTAACTTTTGATACCAATGTCATTCTCCATTCTGCTGATTCTTCATCAACTTGCTTCGTGATTCCTGATCAATGTCAAACCTTCCTGTGTGACGCTAATGTTACTGTAACACTCTTGGTAACGGACGTGCTGCTCAGCCATGAAACAGGAGCAAATCAAACACATGACATTCCTGCAATTTAAGCCAATGTTGCATAGAAAGATGTTTCATCATCTTGTTGGTGTTTCCACTCTTACTTTAAATGGTAAGTTTAAATTACAACAAGCTCTGTTGTCACCTTTCTGTGTGAAATGAAGGCATGTTTTGGACCATTTCTACTTCTCCACCATGTCCTTCTTGGTGCAAGTTTCCAGCAGCATAGACGCATGTCTGATAAGCTCAGAGGCATACAAGTCAGATGGATCACCAACTTGGAACCAGTTCTCAACTGGACCTGGTTTTCTATTCCCATCCTGGGACTGGAAAACTGGGAACTACAATGTGACAGCGGGTTCCCCCTTCTTAAATCTCAGATGTTTTATTTCTCATGAGATCTTGGAAGGTACTATTAGCACAATATGATGCACTGTGATGAGAGGTGTGCCTTGAGTGCACACACTCTGGGTCTCTATCCAGCCAGCATTTATCTAGCATTTAATTTGAGCTTAGTGTTGTCCTGCATCATGTTGGCTAAAGCCACACACATTTAATTACATCTCCACAGGAACTTCTATGCCACCGGGCTCTTTCAATCTGTGTCCTCTGTTAATTAAATAGGTCAAGGACAGCAAACATGTACTTTGACACTTTTACGGTTGCGTCTCCAGGAAGCACCTAAAAGACGTCAGCATTGCGCTGGAAAGGAAACAAATTACTCAGTGTGATGTTACACAAGCTTTACACAGGAGGCTGAAGTTTGAAAAATCAGTGATTTCCTTTGAAAACACTTACAGTAGCATACTGCCACTTGGTCAAGTTTTCCCTCAGTGAGAGCTGAGAAAAACATTTTTAAAGCTCCACTTTCTCTACATTGTATGTGGTACTACAGCTGGATGCAGGGATTGTTTCATAAATCTCCTTGTTGGAGCAGTCAAGGACTCTCTGATATTCAAGATTCAAGTCTCTGCACGATGATCTTCATTCTGTCATGGTCATGACGAACAGCAGAATACTAGTCATACAGCTTACAGTATGCGCTTTCTAAATTAGTCACACAGTCAGAGTATACACCATCTGTGGTTAATGGCATAAAACATGCAGAACTGGACTTTTTTAGATGTACAGCATAGCGTATATGATTCATTTGTAAAATTAAAGCACAGAATAAAATCTCATCTGCCTCTATACACATTTGATAAACAATCAAACAATCCCCATCATTTTATTGTTATATTCATTCATTCATTCATTCACAAACTATTTTATTTTTTTTGTAAATATATCCTGCTACTCACATACACACTAGATGAAACCTGGGGCCAAAGCACTGGAGCCTCATCCATTTATTCAGAGGAGCTGTCTTCACAAAAAGGTCATTGCTTCCTGCAGTCCCTGGCCAATTGGCTCTCCTGTGTGGTCTGGTTTGCAATCATAGACTCTTAACTGTAAAATCACTGTCGATGTGATGAACTGTCAGGCTCATGAACAGCCCCATTGTTCTGCTTGAACATAGGTCAGTGGTAATCGCAAAGCACTCAACCTGTTGTGACATCCCTCTCCCCATATACAGCATATACAGCACAGGTAACACCACTTTGGTGAAATAACTGCGTGAGGAGATCACATATCTTTTGTCCAGTGCGTTGACCTTTTTCCTGAAGCCCTCATTGCTTATAATGTTTATTGCACACACATCTTATGGCCAAATGGAATGAGACTGCATTGGTTATTTCAGTCTGTCCTTGCGAGCTGGATAGACACAGTGATATGATCTACAGTTACCCTGTTATGGATGTCTGAGTTGACAGTGGACAAGGATGAGGATTCAGTGAGGTAACAGTCAGTCACATTATTCTTCTTGCCCTTCATCAGACTGAGTTTGCAGTGTTTTTCAAGTGGCTGAACAAAGTATTTGTGTTGCTTTGTGGCACAGACATAAGTCTCATGCACTCTTTGCATATGATTTGTTCTTGCTCAACATCACTTGGCCACAGTCTCCCTTACTAAATGTTCTGTTTTTGGGGTGGAGATACGAGTGTTAATCTGTCAAACCAAAGAGGACAAATGTCTAAAATTTCCTGACTTCAGATTGTCTGATAATATTTTTTTGTTTATGTAATAAGGTAAAATATATTGGACATTTTATTACAGAACAAATGACAGATGATGATGACATTTATAGGCAATACAATACACAGATGTACCAATATCTGACTTCTTTTACTCCCTATTACCGGTCTACACACTGGCTTGTTGTGTGTTGTTGTGCTTTGTAATGTATGTTTTCAGTGTTTTCTCCGGCTAAGTTATGGTTATGGAAATGTAATTATACATATATCATGCAGCTAAATACATTCTTACTCACATCCAAATGTGTGATTCTGATTGTCTGGAAATATATTTACATATACAGTAGTTGCCAAACAGAAAATTAGTAAGCCTTTAAAATCAAACTATCATTTGGCATTAAACAAGCAAAAGACCATTAGTGAGATCCAAATAATTTACACACCTTCAAGTCAAACCTTGAACTTTGACACATTAATTAACTCTAACTGATTAAACATTTTACAGCCACAAATAGGAATCATTTCATTTTGCAACAATGTTCACTTCAAAATCTGGTTTAAAGATCAGAAAAGGAAACACACTAACTCCAGCTCTCCTAATGTTCAGACCTGCATATACTGTTAGACATAAGACTGCCATCAACCACAGATAAACAACAAAGAGCCCTGTGGGCTGACATGCAGTGGAGTGCAACATATACTTCAATTTAGGTAGTCTATATAAAGTTTTGTTGTTTGCCAGCAAACAGATAAATATCAGATGTCTAGTATAAAAACACACATTAGATGGCAGCATTGTACAAACAGCAGGTGAAGCTTCACTCATAAGCAGCTTAATGTGCCAATACAGGGTCTACACAGTGAGAGCAATCAGCTGCAGGCAAACATTGAGGGACGCACAGCATCTTGCACAGCATTCACTCAGTCACTATGCTGTACATCTGTACACTGACTTTCTCTGATAAATCCTAACAATATATGTCATCTATAGCATCAGCAGAAATATAGCAACTAACAGCAACATCATCAGCACATCGGGCAGATGTTTTCTACAACCTTCACTGGAATGTCAGCACACTTTCACATGTTTCTGACTTGTACAGGAGGAACAGAATGCATCAGTCTGCCAACTCTGCCAAACCTGAAGTGCACCATTACCTACAGGTCTCTTTCTTTGATCCAAAGATTCTGCATGAACAGAGAATTACTACAAAAGCTACTGACAACAGAAGGAAAAGAAAACACCGCAGGATAAATATATAAATTAAAAGTACTGCACACATTTGCAAGTTAGCGTACTTTAAATACATGATCTGTCAGTTTGCAAATGCCAAACACAGCAAATACAACATGAGCTTGCAGATTGGATGCATAGGAAAAGATACCAAACACATGCTCAAAACATTCAACAAAAGAAAGTGAGATTGGTGATAACAAGTACAAATTTTACACAGAAAACTGTCCATGAGATCATTTCCAAAGCAAGTCAATGACTGTTTCTGTTTATACTCAATTACACAAGTTAAATGAACTTCTATACCACTTTTTCTTTTTATTATCATCATCAATATTTTGTAAAAGTTGGTGTAGTATATTTTGACTTCCCAGCAAGTCACACACAACACAGCCCCACCCCTATTCATTCCAAGACAACTGCTGCAAACTAACAAACAAGCTAGCAATAAACACCGGCAGGTGGCACCAGAGTTAGCTGTCATACCCTCTGTTTCCTATTTGCCTTCCTCTGGGCAGATGTATCCGTCGTCATGCGAAATCCCAGGGCTCATCTTGGTATGCTTTTGACCAATTTAGTCAGTGCCAACCAGGAAAACGAGCATTCCCACCAATGCACCAATCATTTAAGCTAGCAGCTATCGTTAGCTAACATCAGTAGCCTCACAGTCAATGTGTAACTTTCTCACACTTCTGTCCTCCGACACATACTCAAAATATGTCCTTTCACCATATTTTCAATGATTTTATAATATTGGTTGTCTGTTTGTTTCTTTATTAGCTTTGCTTTTCACCTCTGTGGCCTGTTTCCAGTCCACATGAGTTATCCCGCCATCCCGAATGTTTCTGATGCTGAGTTCAAGTGAAATCAAAAATAGGACAATCCTAATGGAAAAAGTTAAGACTACATGTTGAAATCATAGAAATAATACAAATATGAGGTCTATGGAAATTTTAATTGCTATGACAGTGTCAACTTGGTGAATGAACTGCAGAAATATATACTGTAAACAATTCAATCAATGCAGCTATTTAGATATGTCGCACATTGTATCTGACTTTAACTAACCTCTGCAAAAGATTTAAAACCAGCTGATTTCTGCTAAAGTTACACATTTCTTTTTAATCTGCTTCTTGTACTGGTTTCTTCAGCTGTAGCATCACAGCTTGAATCAATTCATAGTGCGCTCATTCCCATTCTTCCAATTTTGGAGAAAGTTGTGCATTAGAATTTGTATGCAGCAGTGCCACCGTGTGGCCATGAGAGTAAGAGCATGAGAATGTTGAACTCATACAGAGAGTTAACAAGACCACAGAAACTCCAAAGAAAAGGGTAACATGCACTTTAAGCGTTTTCTTATTACCTATATTCTTCTTCTTCTTCTGTAAATTACAAGTTGCTATTCAATTAAGGCTCTTAGTATTCAGCCATCAATTAATGGTACTTTCATTTGATTGGTTGTTTCCAGGGCAGGCTGTAGGAGGTGTATCTCTGGTGTACACCATCTTATAGTTGAATGTAGGGATTAAAACAATGTTACTGAACAGTTATTTCACTCCACATGACTCTTTTAGTGTGGGTAGTCAATGTTGGCATGACTGTTCACAGTCATGGTTTTGGCTGCCTTAATTTCCTTAAAGTTTACATTGATTTTTTTTTTTAACATCATGAATGTACCCACACTTCTTCTGTGCATCATAATTCATTTTAAAACTTTTTGAACAAATAGACAATCCCCCCAAAAGCTAAATATTAACTGTGTTGCTGTTCCCTGTCTTGGGCTTAAACTGGAAAAAAAAACATGAATGAGCATCATCTTCTCTCACCACCAGTGCTTGCAACATGCACTGCAGCTGCTTAGTGGTGAGGACAAACTTTTTTTTCAGTTAATGCTGCTGATATTTAGTATAAAGTAGAAAAATGCTACAGTACACCAATTTGGGAGATACTGAAGCAGCTTGTGCATCACTGCATATGAAAGCAGTTGGATGGCCTGTCTCCACCAGTGCAACACAATCATCTAATGTCCTCTAATCCTCTGTAATTCTGATAAGAACAAATGAGAGGAAGAATTAAGTTGTCTTGTCACCACATTGTGGTGTACCAAAAACAGTTATTCCATGGTCCAAATTCATTTTGGAGATTACCTGCTAATTAACAAACAAACAAACAAAAAACAAAACAAAACAAAAAAATCACATTCAGGGTTGTTTTGCCATTTTTAATGCAGCCAAGTGCTCATTTGTCCAGAGAACACTTTAAAATCTGAAGCCTAAAATCTGTGTTCACTACTCTGTTACAGCAGCGTGAACACTCGTATGTTCAAATCACCCCTGAATGACAAATGTCTGGTCTCCCTTTGTCACTATGTCACATCCAGACCACAGTGGGACGATAGAGACCTACCACGTGAGTGTTGGCCACCTTTTTGTCTTGAGGTGCCACATAGCTGATGCTCACACCGTCGTGACCTGGAGCAGAGGCGGGAGGCACAACCTGAGCCTGCCCACTGGAGTGGAGGTCAGGGATGGGTTACTGTGGTTTCTACCTGTGCAGATATCTCATAATGGATCCTACACCTGTGAGAAAAGGTATGGAAGCTCCAGTATTACAAGTTTTACTGCATTAAATCCAAAAAAAAAACAAAAAAAAAAAACACCTTTCTGTATCAAAAACAATAATAAACTAGAATCAATAAATTGATGTAAACCAAGCTAACTGCAGCACACAGCACATTGGGCCAGTCATTGTTCCAGTATGGAACCCTGGTTGGTTTCTGAGTCTCTGGATTTATTTGAATTTGTCATATCATTCCCCACCAAGATCATTTTAGTTTTTTCACTTCACACAAACAAGACGCATACAGTGTAAGGTCATACAGTAAATGTTCCTGGAGCTCGGGCTGGTCTGTCCTGCTGCTGTCTCACTGTTAATCTCCTTCTCTTCAGGGATGAGACTGGAATGAGGATGGAGTTTGTGGTGTCAGTGTCCAGTGGACAGTGTCCTGATCCATCTGAAACCAGATACATCACAGAGAAAATCAATGAGGGTCTTCCTTGCAAACAGCGTGAGATCTTCAGACTGAATGACACAGGGAACATACGATGGATGAAGGTACACACAGAGCCATGGTATTCATCTGCTGTACAAAGAAAGCACTGATGCCAGTTTGCACCCTACTGAAGCTGATTGACACATCAATGACAGACGAATTTCTTGTATTGGGATATTGGCATTATGTTCTGGCTTAATCAATGCAACACTGCCCCCTCCTGTACACACTAGGAACATGTGAAAGTTTGCTGAAATCTGAGTGAAGGTTGTACAAATCATCTGCCCTATGTGCTGATGATGTTGATATTGGTTTCCATCGTTCTGCTGTTGCTGTAGATACAACACACATCTGGGTCTACAAGGGACCCAGACAGTAGCATTTATGAGTTCATTTGTAGAACAAAATCTTATACAAAAGCAAAAAGAAGTACAGTGACACAATGATAGTTTTTCATAATGCCAAAAATCCCATGAAAAGATGAAAACCAAAGACAAGCTGATCTAACAAGGATCAGCTATGTATGCAAAACCTGATATATCCTATTCCTCTGTGCTGAGTACCATTGTTATCTAATACTTAAAAACTAGTGCTGTCAAAAATATCGCGTTATTAACGCGTTAACGCAAATCAATTTCAACGGCGTCAATTTTTTTATCGCGAGATTAACGTTCTTTGTGACCTAGTGATCTTGTAGTTTTTGTAGCTGTGGCCACTGCTAGTAACGTTAGAAAAACTACAGGATCCGGTTGTAAACCGGAAACAAAACAATAGGCACGCCCCACGCGCGTGTTTGGTCTGGCCTGCTCGCTAGCTGTAAAAAAGTAGACTACCGGTTTGTGTGGATGTCAAGCGCGAAACGCTGAAATGGATGCGAACAAGATTCTGAATGGAAGGTTTAGTTTCAAAAAGTTGCCAGATGGGTCGACTGACAAGACCAAAGTTATCTGTGTGTGTTGTTGGTGTGAACTGAGTTATCACCGCAGCACATCCAGTCTGAAATACCACTTGATGGCCAAACACATGGCTAATGCGAATTCTCCGCCGCCTCCTTGTCAAAACCAGGCGACAATGGATGGCTTTCGACGGCATATGGATGCTATTATGTTCAAAGGAAACTTAAGAAAGCAAAGTTTAAGCCTGGTTTAACTGCTCTATAGGCTGAGTCCTAGTTTACAATTATGTGCACTTTGTAACTTTATCACCCTGTTTTGATCCCTTAGAAAGGGTTGTTGAAGGGGCTTTTTTGTAACCAAGTATTTATTTTGTTTTCATCTGTTTATTGACAGTGTTAAATTGTGTGAAATTTTGCTTTAAATGCGAATGACTGCTCAAAGTGAGAATGTTAGTGTGAAATATAACACTACACGTTGTTGTTTTCAATAAAAAAACATTTGCACAAAGCATGCCTATCCACTTTTCCATGTTGATAAGAGTATTAAAATGATAATTCAAGGGACATTTAGAATAGATAAAAATGTGCGATTAATTGCGAGTTAACTATGACATTCATGAGATTAATCGTGATTAGATATATTAATGGATTGACAGCGCCATTAAAAGCACATCATTCAGCCACATTGTGGCACTGCCTGCCATGTTCCATAAACACAGCCAATGTCATTTAGTCTGAGTCAATGTGGCTGAAACAAGAACCCAACAAATACACCATTTAACTATTTATAAAGTTGTTGCTGTTGTTGTTGTTGTTATTATTATTATTTAAAGAAACTATATATTTGTCAGCTGTTTCAAAGATTTATTTGTTCAGCTGCAATGAATGGGTGTGGAGCCACAGTGCCACAGACATAGCAGGGAGGTTCCAAAACACTAAATGATGGACTAATGTTTTGTTATGAAATGATACAGTTAAGCACTGGTGGACTCAGACTGTGTGAGGGGAAGAGGTGACAAAATTATGTTGTAAAAAATAGAATTACAGTCTGTGTTTCTGTGCTTATAGGACTGCCACCCAGTGGAGCGGCAAGGGGAGCCCATCTCTGTGGAGCAGGACGGTTTCATGAGACTGCCTGCGGCCTCCGAGAGGGATGCTGGGAAATACACCTGCCTGGTAGACATTAGCTTGGACGGCAGGACGTACACCACGGCACGCAGCATCCAGCTGAGTATTAAAAAAAGTATGCACTGCAGATCAGTTGAGCTCTAAGTGTAGACTGACACAATACATGCACATGCAATATATTGTTACTGAGTTATTTTAGGATTGTCATTTTGTAAGATAAGGAGTTGCAGCAGGCCAGAGTAGCAGGGAAGCTGTGAAAGAGATCATTTTAGTTTATCTGACTTTTCCTATTGGCAAGATTTCAGTACGTTGTATTATGTTTCATTGTGTTGTATTCGTTTCTGTTCCACCCAGAGTGTACAAATACAGTTTTTATGGAGCCTGAGATCGTGTTCCCTCAGCAGGACGTGGTCGTGGTTGAAGTGGGCAAGTAGTACGCTTCACAAATTCTAACCACTATGACTCACACACACTGTATGTCTGTCAGGTTTTAGTTTTTGATATAGATAACATTTACTCGACATGTTTGCTAGTGTTTTCTAACAATCAGGAGAAAGATGCAGGACAATACAGGTTCAATGAAGGAGAACTTAAGTCGTTTTCACACCTGACCAAGCGGACTCGGTTCAATTGGGGAGCTGAAAGTCGCAACATTGTTGCATTTATCACTTGTTTCGGTTCTGCTTTCACACTGTGATTTCTAAAGCGCACCGAACTTTGTGAGCAGCATCACATGGTTGAAAGGGGCGCTCGTCGATTGGACAAAGTAGGGGGGGAAATCCCTCCCTCCCCCCCCCCCCCCCCATTATTTTAGGGAATGCTACAACGTTAGTGAACGTAACTGTTCCTATAATGCTATCGTAGCTTGTCAGGGATTGATTCTGTTATTTTTCTAACTTTGACGATGTGACAACATATGAGCTCAGAGTTTAAGGACTGTGACTGTTGGTAGTTGTGATTTGATTTTGTTTAAATATGCCAAATTGTGAATTTATGGGTTATTGTTGTTCAGACAATTGAGCCAAGCTAGCTAGCAACTGCTAATGTCAGCGGTCACTTTTTACCCTAGATGCACTGTGTATGCACTGCGTATAGCGTCACTACGTACATGTGTCCAGTGTTTGGTCCGGTGAGCTTTCACACTGCATACGAACCGAACCAGGGTTCGCTTGCAAGCGAACCGAGACCCACGTTTTCAGGCGGACCAGAGTTCGCTTGTTTGGTCCGCACTAGAGTTCGGGTGAGCTTTCACACCTGCCCAAACGAAGCGGACTATCCGAGGAAACGAACCGTTTGAAGCGGACCAAACAGCTCTGGTGTGAAAGCGACCTTAGCCTCTTGTACTAAACAGGTTTGAAGTGCTTCTGTTGTGTAAGGACAGTCTGCAGTCCTTTGTCTTTCATATGCACATCCTGTCTGTCTTTACTATTTACTGTATTACTATTAACTAATTTCCCACAATCTTTGTGTGCAGTGGCTAGTTGTAGTGCAACAGTACTGTATATTTTAGCTGCATGTGCTTTATGTGCATATTCATGGAAACCACCACTACTGATACCAACATATGGGAATTCTGTAGTGCTTAAATGTTGTGTGTGAAAAGACCCCCCCCCCCCAGTCTTTCACACTGGTCCTTTAGGGCCACAAAGACTGATCAATTTGACATAACAGTTCCGGATGAAATCATGTCTGATGATAAAGACTCTTTTGAATTTGGGGGTTGTCAACTATCATCTGGGCTTGATGTTGTCAGAAGTCAACAGGATATATGGAAGCATTTTAGACCTTTTCCAGATTGGTTTTCAGATGTTTTCAGACCATTTTCTGTAACCAATGACAGTTTTTCACCTGACTGTGACAATTTGTGTGTGTAGCAGCAGCTGATTCAGTTTTTAATCTCACCGATGACCAGGTACGAGAGTGGAGCTGAAGTGTTTGGCCTACATAGGCTTCAGTGAGGACAATGAGACTTTAATGTTTTGGACTGTTGACTCGACCTTCTCTGATGACTACACGGAACTCAGCGAGTCCTGGAAATAGTGAGTTTCTGCCTCATGTCATGCTGTTTCAGCCTGTACGTTCACAAAACCAGATAAACACTTCTTAGAAAAAGATAGAAAGCTCTTTGTTGCCCAATTGCTAAAGAACAGACACTGCTCTGCATTGGTCTGACAGCCAATGAGCAGTGTTTGTCAGCCATTAAATAAGTGCGGTAACAAGAGTTAAAACAAACTGGGGGCAAGTAACAGAATTCTATAGAGGTCACATCATCCTAGCGCAGATAGCAGCATCTGTCCGAACTGTAAACTGTAAAACCCAATTTTTCTGTCTGTCATTTGCTAAACATTGCTAATGCAGCTTTTAAAGCAAGCAGAACATGACATAACGTTCTTGCTTGATTGCCTGATTTTTTAACTTACTTATCGATATACTATTTGACAGACTGATGGACTGATTGATTGATTGATTGATTGACTGGTCCTGTCCCTTTTAGTACTCATGACAGAGACAGGGTGTATGGCCTGTCCACTCTGTCCATCTCTAAAGTTAGTCGTCAGTTCCTGAACATCCCCATTCGTTGCCATATAATGAGCCCAGCTGATGAGAAAGTTGGGGTGGTGTGGCTTCAAGAAGGTATTCTCTTCTCTTCTCTTCTCTTCTCTTCTCTTCTCTTCTCTTCTCTTCTCTTCTCTTCTCTTCTCTTCTCTTAATGTCAATTATTGGATGTTACCACACTTTTGGCCATATAGTGTATCTTGCAACATTATAACTGAGCTAAAACTGCCCTGTAACCTTTATTAGTTTTGTATAGTAGGCTTTAGTCCATACAGTGTGTTGTGTTTTATCTCCCCACTCATGATTTTAACCCTTAAAGGTGTTTTTCCAAGCTTTCCTACACACCTCAGGTCTTTGGAGTTACTTTTTAAACATAGATTTAGTCACAAATTAAAATCGAATTGCTTGTAAACTTTTCAGAATGTAGTGTTAACAATACTAAAAGCCCTAAATACATGTTTTTGTCTTTTATTATTTTTTTTCCTCATCCCTTTTTGGTGCCTAAAGTTTTCTTTTAAATGTATTTTAGATCCACACATTGTATTTTGTTTCACATAGGCAGTGCCTTCTTATCTTAAATGTGTGTCTGCATTAATTCACAGTGTCAGCGACACATAAGGAGGCCAAACAGGAAAATATGTTCTCATTCCTTAAAGTCTTTCCACAGCACCACTTTACTGTCATTTTGTTAATATGTGTTATCAAAGCAGACCTGAATGCTCGGATGTATCTGCCTCCACCTCTTTCCAGCTGACCATAGTGCCTTCCACACCAGCGTTGCTCTCTGCCTCGCTGCCTCCCTGACTACTTTGGCCCTGGCTGCTGCCTTCTACTTATTTAAAGTAGATCTGGTGTTGGTTTACAGGAAACTGCTGCAGCCCTTTTCCAAACAACGACGTAAGTGTTTTGTTAACTGTTGAGGTGTGCTTTTCTGTGGAATTGTCTGTTTGGATGTTTCCAGGAATGCTCTTGTTTGAACATAATGACGTATTATGTCAACAGAACTGAATAAACACTAAACAAGTTCCACAGAAAATCAAGCCAGTAAAATACAATAATGAATGAAGTAGTTGTGGAAGTGAAACCTCAAAAGGTGCATCTTTAATTGAAAGATGCAATGACAGACAGATGCTTTGCTGTCTCCTCAACAGCTCCAGATGGGAAGCTCTATGATGCCTATGTGAGCTTCCTCCATCCCAGCACTTTGAGTTCAGCTGAGACTGCAAGCTTTGCCCTGCAGATCCTGCCTGAGGAGCTGGAGAACCAACATGGCTACTCCCTGTACATCAGAGGACGGGACGACTGCCCTGGAGAAGGTTGGGAAGAAGCATGTTGAATACATTTCTTACCTCATAAAACATTTGCAAAAGCATTTTTTGACTTGTTTGTCTTCATTGTGTTGTCTCTCATACACTTCACATTTGTACTACAGTTCTCTGCAGCTGGCAAAAATGTGTAATGGGTCATTTGCATACTATTTAGCCATTGCTTTTATCTTTTTTAAATGTATTAAACACAGATTGTACGTAGATAATGGGCTTGGTAAAATATTGTACAAGGTCAAAAAATGTCTGGTCTTTAACTAAAAATCAGGTTGTTTTCCAATAAGTTTGAATTTCTCTCACAGTCATGTCTTGCTTCACACTCTGTGTTTAATCTCTTGCAGCAGTGCATGATGTAATTTCTGCAACACTGCGTCAATGCCGCAGGCTGATAATCATCCTGTCACCAGAGGCAAAATTTTCTGTTCATGGAAAACAAGACGAAGAGCTCTTATGTGACAATGAAAATCAGCTGTACTATGAGCAGCAGATCGGCCTTTATGACGCGTTGACTCAGAATGACCCCCGGGTGATTCTTGTGGAAATCGGTGAGGACAGACTCTTGTGTGCCTCATTAGAGAAGAAATCTGAGAGAGCCTTTGTGTTGCATCTGGCAACACAAGTGACAAGTGACGAAGTATTGTCATTAGGATGCAGCTTAAACTGATTTACATCTGCAGCAGCCCTCCTCTACCTCACACATGATCATATTACATTTTTCTGAAACTGAAAAAGTTGTCTTATTTGCTGAACATGTTTAGTAAAGGGCCTTAGTGCCTAAAAGGTTGCTTGTGCTCCACCTGTGTAGACAGTGTTCAACCCGAGACATGTGCCAATAGAGCATGACCCTAACCAGACACAGTTACACTGAACATAGTTGGGATCTGACTTCACTCAGGTCCTGGTTGCTAGAAAACAAGTGAACCTGTGAATACCTTTGAATGTTACATATCCCAGATCTGTCAGAGCCAATCAGCAGAAGCACGGAAGCAATGCACTGAGTCCCTAATCTGCCTAGTATCCCTATCTTTAATTGGTCATCAGTACATCAGCGCTTTTTACTTGAATATACCATCAACATTGTATTCTGTTCTATTCAACCAGATGGCCCGGTGGATTACAGCCGTCTGCCAGAGACTTTGCGTTACATCAAGAAGAAACAAGGATCACTAGAGTGGAACAAACCCTGCTGTGGCACCCACAGACTCACCAAATTGTGTTCAAACAGAAACTTCTGGAAGAATCTCAGGTACCACATGCCCTTAGTGCCTGCAGGGCAGCTCCAGACTATTGTCTAATCTAAAGTGAATAACTCTTATTTACCCAAAGGTTTTACAGACGGGATCCAACGTTGACCATCTGGTTCCATCAGGATGTGTTTCCTGGAAACACTTTTATGTTTTGATGTCACATGTTCCTGTAAACAAACAAGAGTGGTTATTGAGCTCATTGGCAGCTTGTACAGTGAATTTCACATTGTGTGCAATCAGGTCAGACAGCCATCTGCTACATTTTTTCAAGGTACAGAACAGGAATCCTTTACAAATGATGCTGCTCTGGTCCATAGTCTACAGGCTTTCACCTTTCGCTCTCACCTTCTGTCTTTGAACTCAGAATTTCCTCTTATCTTTTCTCCCATACCTTGACAAATGCTTTTGAAAGTGATAACGTGGTCCAGAGAAAGAGCGAAAACCTTTCAAAAGCAGTTTTCAGTAGTAGATAAGGATCAGAGCAGAACGCAGAGAACAGAAACTGTAGCTGCACAGTTGTGGTGCGGAAGAATGTTGATGAAGATCAGCGCCATTTCAGCTGCCTTTTACTCCTTTCACAAGGGCAAAAAACATTGTACATGACAGTATTGAGTGTTTCAGTTCAACATTAAACATGCAGTGACTTATTTGACCTCATTTGTGTTCTGTAACTGCATGTGTTCAATATCTGACAACTGTCTGAAGGCTTATTTAGACAAATGGAAGTCAATGTCCTCATATGAGGGCCAGCTATGTTGCAATTTGCACTTGTGTAATTATGTAAAGATGCTTAGGTTTATATTTATAAGACTGCTGTGTTGAACGTTGATAATATTGCTGTGGATTGATTTTACTCAGACACTGATATAAACCTGTATTTATATGAGCTTTTTGATGTACTGTACTGTGCTACACTTGTGGGTATCATCCCTGATGAAGTGTGTGACGTTATGTTCTCTTGTTAAAGTCATTATGACTGTGAGTGAAACGTGTGCCTCATATGAGTGATGATTAAAGACTGGATCATTAGGGTTGGGTATTGTTTTGATGGCGTCCATGCTAATTTCACTTCTAACATAGCTTATTGATTCTGGCTTTTCATCAAATCCTTATACTGATTCCTGGAATATGTTGTAAAGTTTAAGATGGAAAAGAAACCAAAACATGGAAGAAAGAAAAAAAAGTTTATTTTCAGCAGACTTATGCTGCTGTGAACATTTATTCCTCATAATGGCTAAGATGTCTTGTGGTTCTTTCTTACCAGTCTTACAGCACAGCATGTAGTTGCTGTAATAAATGACACATAGTTTCAGTAATTTTGGTTTCTGGAAATGGAGGCTTTCTGCCAGCTTCTTGACGCATCTCTTCTCTGTTCTCCTCAAACACAAACAGAGGTGCCCATGAAATATTGCTGCATGCATCATTTGCATGCAGCAATATTTGGTCTGCTTGAGGATGTGAAGCTTTCTTTTCTGCCTTTGGTCTGGTTCACTTCAGCCCATTATACTCTATCCACTAGTTTTAAAGGAACTACAGTACACTACAGTAGTTCATGGCTCTGTCTGTACAGAGACCTATGCCCAAACCTGTACTGTTTCTGGCAGCGGTAATAGCTGGAGCCACAGACAGAAGTCGACTGACGAGCTTGATTTGTACACCAAAAAACAGTTGCACTGTGTAACCATCCTATTTGTGTGCAGATTATATAAACCAGGTACAACAGTGTGTCAATTGTTCAGCTTTAGGTGGCTGTCATCACCAGAAAAACAACTGTCAAATTGCAAGTAGGTTATAACGACCCATATTTCCATTTATTGTTAGGTGCTGCCTCTTGTGGCCATAGAAATTATGACAGAGCAAATGAGGAAGTCAGGAGACGTAGTATAGAGAGCAAAAAAGTCTGTGTTTGGAGGGACGGCTCAAACAAACACAGGACTCCCCCCGAGTAGATTGAAGTTTGTGTCCTATGTGAAACCAGAAGTCAACGCTGACCGATTTGAACTCATGTAATGCATTTGCATTACATCACATACGTAACAGCAACAACATACTTCACACTACGTCTTAATCCTGATCTTTTCCTAAACCTCCCCAAGTACTTTTGCAGTTGCTTGTTCCCCAGCATGACGCTGATGGGACAGCCTTGAACTCAGGCATGAAGTCATCTTTATCCATTCGTCTTACTGTTTGATGGCTTGCTCATTGCTGTCTGGCAGGCAGCTCATTTTCAGGAATGGACGGCCATAAACAATACCATGTGACATAAACTGACTTGGTTTATTGGCTGAATCTGTTGAATCATAGTGTCTTTTGCATTGTTTTACGATTAGCTAACATACATAAATTGTTCTAATTGTTTATGTTTTAACAGTGTAGAGATTTGCTATAACCGAGTCTGTTCCAGTAGGCTTTGTAAGTTAGAAACTTCTGACACAAAAAACTAATGTCCTAAAATTACTCTTGCTGATAGGTTCTCTGAATGTTGCACAAACATTTCCTGTTCAGTCTTTCAGAGAAGCAGCTTATTTTCATGATTTTATCTAACTGTATCTCTCAGCTTCTCCATCTATGCGTTTTCTTTCTCTATCCATCTCTCTCTTTATAGTCTAATATACTAGAGAAGAAATGCATAACAGCATTTCTGTAAACAATATTTCAAATCTATGTAATATCTTATTTGTTTTCTCCTTCTGAACTTTGAATTGAATCTAATTTTGAAACACTATTGCAAATTCATATTTGACTCTGAAGTGCAACACAGCACAGCTGCAGCATGACACCCATCTTAAAGCCACTGTTTTAATATGAAACCTGTGCAACAACCGCACATTGCAACACTTCATTGTAGGTTGGCATGTGTCAGCGGTGGTGGGGAACCTTTTTCCTATCAAGTGCAATTTGAATTTTTATAGCTTCCTTTG
The DNA here is from genome assembly GCA_037975065.1 of Chaetodon trifasciatus. NCBI lineage: Eukaryota > Metazoa > Chordata > Actinopteri > Chaetodontiformes > Chaetodontidae > Chaetodon > Chaetodon trifasciatus. The sequence continues at coordinate 17,846 of JBBMOE010000041.1, forward strand.
AGGGTCATACTTAGTACATATGGGGGTGGGATGTTGATGTGATATGTGCATGTGGCGTTTAGGGAACATGTTGGTCTACTGTTTTATGTTATTTTCTTTGACATTGGAAAAAAGTGAATGTTTTTTTGCATTCATGAATTGCCTTGTGGGGCAGCTCAGACGGTATATGGCCCAGAGGTTCCCTCTCTTGCCCTACAGGAGACACCTATTTACAAGTGTTGCTGTACAATATACACCCAACCTCTGCCCACTCACCACACATCCAATCACAAGCCATTTGCCATTAGGCCTTCTCACTTCAACTCACTTCATGAGTTTTATTTTTGAGATTTAGCTTAAAAATGGAGGTGAGGCACTACTTGACGACCCCGCAGTATTGGTGAAAAAGGACTTCTCCGTTCTATTCTCTATGCTGTTCCCATAACAGCAGACCATATTAACTGGCCTCATCAAAAGTTGCAGTGCCAAAGCCAAGACATTAGCCTCACAGCTCAAAACAGAGCCAAACCTCAATAACATGACTAAATTATTATTATTATTTTTTTTTTTTTTTTGCATGTTTTAGTCATCATCAGCCATGAGACCTGACTTTACTTCTAGCACCATCATCATGACAAATGTTTTATTTGTACATTACAATGTTTAATAGTCAAATGGGCTGAAAAAATAATGACATTCCCATTGTCTTCAGCTCTTCTTCACTGGGGAGGAAGACAAGTTAGTTACAAATCATAACCATATTTATTTCTTCATTCATATTTTTTTTCTGAAGTTCAAAGCACAATCTAATCACCAGACCAGAGCATCAGTTTTGAACGATTCTGCAAAACCCTTGTTCAGTTACAACTTCCAATACCAACATTTTTACTGCCACTTTTTACAATGTACAATACTACAGTATTGGTAAGGTTAGGTACAGTTTGTGGTTAAGAAAAATAAATGGTTAGTATGGTTATGGTTAAGATTAGAAAACATTTGCGGCTACAGTTAGTACAGTTCAGTACCATGATTCAAAGTCAGACAGGCCACATGCCCATCCATCACCGCTAACTGCTCGTCAGTGTTATTACTCTCCAAGCATGCTGGTGTACAGCCTGTCTTCATGGGAAGAGAATGACTAAAGACATCCTGTGTCTAATGTCCCCTTATTGTTTTGTTATTCCAGCACAGAGAGGCATGTCTTACACACACAAAGCCTTTTAGGAAATCATGTATCATGTGGCTTGGCACATAAATTCCAAAAAGGCACACGGGGGTTTTTGTTTCCACTCAACCTAAATACAGACAAAAGCACATAAAACAGAGCCAGTCCCATGTTCCAGCAATGGACAGTTTCTAATGCAAGATAATGAAATGCCAAATATCCAGACTGTCATACACATTACAGATACAGTCAGCACATATCTTTCAATTGCTGTTGTGTCTAAAATGATATCATTGCACAAAGGACAAAGCACCCAAATGAACACACTGAATTTATGTCCTCTGTGTGTTTCGTTTTGTTCAGTCTGTTTTCATTTTACAGATGCAGTCCATCCAATATGGTGGGTGTTTCTATTTCATGTGTAAAGTATCTCTAACCATTTATGTAAAACAAAGGAAAAAGCCTAAACCAGCCGAGACTCCACTTCTTCCCTCCTCAGTCTCTTAATCTGAGTATATTTTATGTCTTGTTGTTTACAATGTTCACCATTTTAGTTTAGCATGCTAACATTTGCTAACATCCACTTCTTTTATACAGCCCATAGCTGCCTTTAAATGAAACTTGTGAGATTGTGGTGAAAACATGGGAAGTCCTGGACACAGTATGCTTGGTGTTCATGTGGTTACGTCATGAGACTCATGCTAGGCAATGCAACATGGAGGTTAGGCTAACAGTTTAGCAAGCTGGTGAGCAGTTGACATAATGCAGGAAATGCAATGGCTGCTGAGGAAAGAATATCATAAATTTTGAAGAAAAACTCTAATGTTCAAAAAGTGAACTTCCATGGCTCCCACCATTTCTGAATAAACCAGTACGTCACATTTCGTCATTTCTGAGCTTTCAGGGCGGGGGTGACACAGTAATGGACACGGTAAATATGAGCTCATTTGAAAGCAGAATATGGAAACACTTACAGTCATCCCATGAGTGTGTCTTTGTTGAAAAGCACTTCCAGTCTGAGTATGTCTGAATGCTTTTATTGGGAAGCACTTGCTGTCTGCCATCCACCCTCATTGTGGGAAGTGCATTATGTGAAGTCTCTCATTATTTTTTTTTTTTTTTTTTTTTTTTAGCAGGCCTCATTCATTGAGCGTACTGGTAAATTCCACAGTAAACTGCAGTCATCTGTTATTTTTGGCCACTGAACAGACAGCATTAGGGGAACATGCAGGACCGAACTGGGATCTGATAGCAGGTGGGCCTGGACAGATAAAGGTGATAAAGGTGGTAAATGACCAGGATAATGAAATCTTCCAGGAAATGTGTATCTGCACAAACTGGAAACTCTGCACATACAATTTCACTATGACTGATTTTGACAGCCCTACTGGTCACACAACTGCACCTCCCTGACCAAAAAGCCAATACAGTGACTCCACTGGCTCCACTGTCTGTGGAAAGCTGGCCTCCCTGCACTATTTCATATGGGAACCATAACCATTCAGACTGCAAGTCCTCACAGAGGATAGTGAAGTGAGAAGAAAGTCAGCTGGGCAAACAAGGAGACAGCAAAAAGACAAAAAAGGTACCAGAAGGCAATAAAAACAACAACAACACAGAGATAGAACATGACAAAACAACAATGGGAACAATAATGGCTGAAATATTGTTACCAGAAGCACTGACTGGATAATAGATAGCAGTTCAGGAGTAAAACTGGTGGGAAACTGAACAATGGCATGAAGTAAAATACACTGGAATGCACGAAAGTAAGTAAGTACGAAGTAAAACAGGAAATGAAGTTAACTAGAGTCCATGCTAGTCATCACACCTGCACACCTGCACCTTGCACTACGTGTCTGTACCTTACGTACCTTGTTTTTGTCTTATACATAGTCTGAATGCTTGCTTCACTCCAACTTAATGTTTTATCATTCATTATTTCTGTTCAACAAATCAGGATCAACATAGTTTCATTACTCTATGAACTGCATACAGATGAGGACGATAAAGTCTCTGTTATTTATTTCTGTTGCTGCTTTTTATACTCTTGTCATGTGCTTTTGTTAATACATTACATCACTGAATTGTGCCTAACTCACTTTCCACTGGGTTTCAGTAAAAAAAAAATGCAAGCAATTTGACTCTATCTAATTATTCCAATGTTCTCTAAGAAAGGAAAAAAAAGAAAATGAGAGGGCGGACTTACTGAATGAATGAATATATCATTATGTGAAAGACTCTCTCTCTCTCTCTCTCTCTCTCTCTCTGTGTGTGTGTGTGTGTGTATGTGACAAGATATAAACCCTCGTATAAGAAGAGACAACACACAGTCTGACTGAATCCTCTCCGGCTGGCAACACACACTTCTTTGAGGTAAGCAAGCATTATGATCAGTACTCTGTATGTTTATCTGAAACTGCATTGTATTATATAGCTGCAGGATATGTTTGTTTACATTAACTAGGAGCCTGACTGACAAAGAAACTAAAGGCAAAAAATAAGGCTGGCCAAAGCAAGGGAAATAAAACACCTGTTTTCAGTATATTTTCAATTTTTAGTTTATGAGAACTAACTAATGTAAGACCTTTAAATCCAATTGATTCAATTTGGAATTTTTCCAATACTGTCTGTTGGCAGCTGTAGCACAACATGCAAATATCTAGAGAGGCTTCATCTTTGACTAAACCATATCTATTTCAACAACCCACAGTGTGATCATCAATGTAAATGTATGTAAAAATAAACCAGCGTTTATAGTTTTATCTTATCTTAGCAAGTCGCCATAACATCAACTCTGTGAGGGAGCAGAGAACCCACACAGACTATGTGGGATAGGTTTGGTTGTTTGCTTTGTTGATTAGTTATTTCCACAGACTGTAAGACAGTGACAGCATGGTTACAGCTGCATTAATCCATATATTTAATGGTGGATTAAATGGCTATGTGTAATGTGAAAAAACTATCCAACTCTACAGAGCTTTTTAGCCCCTTGAAGCTCATTGTTTTGGTTTTCTGACCCTGAAATCCACTCTCATCAGCCCTCTGTCCAGCAGCTGAAGGCAGTAAACTCACTGTGCACTGCCTGCTCAGCACCAAACACCTGATGCACAAAGTTAGCAATGATCTGGAGGACACAGTGCAGCATTTAGCAGCTAAAGGGCAAGATTATTTGGAAGGTACACCAGAGCTAAAAAAAGAATATTAGACTCACATCTGTTAGGTGGCCAGAAACATGTCTCAAAGTGAATGCCAGGTTTTTTTCCTTCATGTCCGCTGGATGTGTAATGAGGCAGCTGGTTAACAAAACTTAACATGAAGACTCTCTAAATTAAAGGGCTATTCAGAGCTGTTAATGTCTTTATGGACATTTGTATTTAATGACCAGAGTTGTGTTTAAGCGTGGGTTTATCTGTGTTTTATTGAACCTACAATTTATCGGTCATATCAAGACAGGAAGTGACTATGGAAGGTAAGATCCTTCTGTCCTGTGCAAGTATATTTTAGAACACCACATTTTCCACTGCAGGCTTGCACAACTGCTGCCACATGCTTGCCATTGGTAATAGGCTATTTTCACTAACAACATATTTTGAACTTGACAGAGTATGACACTGCAGCAATCACACCACCAAGATATCTGTACCTACATGCTCTTTTTTTTAAACAATACTTCGATTAGTTATCACATATAAGCGTAAAGTAAGGTGGAGTGAGAAGAATCAAAAAACAGAAATCCACATTATAAAAGTAAAAGTCTAAATCTGTATTTCATGATGAGCTTCATAAAAGTGACGATTTGCTGGTTGTCTTTGTTTTATATCATTGCAAACTGAATATCTTAGTTGGACAAAGGGAGCAAACTGGAGACATCTACATGTTGCAGGCTAAATGATGAAGTCATCACATGGAAAAATAAATAAAATAATCCTTAGTTGTAGCCTTAATTGAGATACTGCAAATGTTGGTGTTACTACCTTAACCATTTTAGAACTGACATTTTCTAAGTCGTCAGTGTCTTTTGCTCTGCTCTGCAGCTGTTGCCTTGCTCATCTCCAATCGTTGCTGTAAATTCTGCAGAATGAATCAGCCTATATTCCATGTAACTACAGCATAGGTTCAAGTGCAATCAGTTGCATGTCATCTATATTTGTCTATATCTATATATCGCCTGCTGGTGTTCACATGAACAATAGCAAAGTACCAAGAAGCATATGCAAGTATGCAAACCAATACAAAGTACTGAGAAATCTAACAGGGCAATCTCATATCCTGTCCAAGAACACAGCAGTAAGATATTCCTTCTAACATGATTAAATCTTCTAGCATCCGGTGTGTGGTTTTTAATTAGAATTTTTTAGCAGATGCATTTTGAAACTGTCCTGATCATATCACTCTTTTGGCAGTTTCAAGATGCAGCGTGGTGACTGGAGCTTCCTGCAGGCCTGACCCTGCATCAATTATCTAACAATGTGCTTTAACTTTGTCTCTTTCAGCAAATGGATACTTACCAACTTCTCTTCCTCATCTCCATGCTGATTACTACATCTGAATGTTCAGGTAGGATATACATTATGAAGAAAAAAAGACAAGGATGGTCCATTAATGAATTGATTTGTGTCACTGTAATTGTGTAAGAAGTTGATCTTCATTGACCCACACATGCACTATATCTACTCATAGTGCTCAAGCTGCATAAACAGCAGAAGGCACTCTTAAATAGATAGCCACCCCTGTAATATATAGTGTTAATGGAGGATAGTGGCATGATTACACTGAAACAAGGCCAGAATATAACAGTCATGGATTTTATTATGTCTGCATCTATGTTTTAAAATCAGTTTGTATTTATATTACATGGTAACAGGAATGCCAGCTCCCTAGATAACATAACAGTTGAAGTATAAGGATGTTGATATTCTATTTTTTCTTTATTGTCCACAAATCCCACAAAAAGACCAAAACAAACAGTGAAGTTATCTGACAAATCAGTATGCTGTCTTATTCCTGTCATATAACTCAGTAATTGTCCCAGTGAGCCATACTGCTGCAGAAAGTCATAAAGCATTGGGAGATGGTGGTTTTGTTCTTTTCATGGGGTAAAACTAGCCCTGTCTTGTAAGTTTAAATACAATTGTGCTAAATATAGTTAATGCATGTTTGTTCTGTCTGTGTCTACATGCTAATGTCCCTATTTCTGCTAGGTCTACCTTGTAAAGGTTTGGAATCTCAATGGGATCTTATCTGGTTGCATAAACTGTTTTATTCCTATGTTTTGCATTAGCACTGCAGCCATTCAGAACTGTAATAACTGCAGCCTCCTTCTTCCTGCACATTTTTATATCCAGGATTAATATTGTGCTTTTTCACTTTTACCATCTCTATCATCTTCTCCACTTTTAGACACAGCGGAGCCCCAATGTGTTGACTTTGACGAGGAGCATTTTAAACTTCTTGAAAGTGAAGCATTTTATTTTGTGCCTTACGCTCTGTTCGAGGACTACCTGCGCGATGGGGAGTTCACATGGTACAAAAATCACATCAATAACTCCCAGATTGAGCCCATCTCAACTGACAAGAACAACACAGTTCATTACCATGGTTGTGAGCTCTTTTTCTTAAACCTCAAGACTGAAGACTCTGGTTTTTACACCGCCCGGTAAGAATACAAAACAAAACTAATTTGCTTTATTTCTATCATGAAAATCTTTCCACTGAGATGATCTGTTGATGCTGTCCCTGATCTGAATCATAGAGACCTATCAATTCTTTTCTAGGCATAAACACCCATCAGGAAAGTGCTACAACTATTATTTAAAAGTTGACGTCTACAAAGAAGAAACGGACAGCGCACTGCTTTACTTAGAAATCAAAAACTCTGACCGGAACAAAAAGGTCCCATGTCCACATCCAGTCAGCTACATATGTCAAGAGTTGGGAGGAACATTCACCTGGAAGAAGGTATGGCCACCTATGTCTACAGTGACATGTGGTGTGAATGGCAGTGAAGAGCAATGATTCTACACTGTAAATCTGGTTATGGGATTATTTGACTTTATATTTTAGTTTTTGGTAAACTGATAATCTTTCTTTAAGATAACTGTAGGGACTCAACAGTTCTAAATCAGTACATTAGTTGAAAAGTAAAAGAGGTTTGGTTACTCATGTGGTTATTGCTACATATGTAGCTGTAACCACATGAAAAAGTGTTTCATTGCGATCAACAAGCTAAAATGTCTATCTTTCTGCATAATTATACATTACAGGTAAACATAGCACTCAACCAATATTGGGAATAAACTTTCCAATAACAAGTAAATATTAAGTTGGATTACCAAGTGGATCATTGTCAGTTTCATGTTTTATCATGCCCATTTGTATACACATTATACAGTCATATGACTCATTTTATTTCCTTTTTTATTCTTCTTTCTCATATTATCTTGCCCCTCCTCACATTTGTGGCCACTGCTGCCCGGGCTGCAGGACTTCAAACTTCTTCAAGGTCGCCATGAAGCTGACCTGTGGGTTTATAATGTTACCAAAGCTGACGAGGGCGTCTACACTTGCACTTGTACCTGGACATACAATGACAAGGAGTACAAGTCGTCATGTTCCAGGAGGCTAAAAGATAAAGGTGAGAGTATTTTCAGGTTTTTATAAGCCTTTAGTTGGAGTAGTGGGAACAAAAAGAGAAGGCTACAGGAGCTCAGCTTCTTAGTCAACTCACCCACTATCTGATGGTGTGTAAAGCAAAATTATCCATGTGTATTCTGATGGATGGTTCAGGCCACTCGCTTTGGCTAAGACTTACTTACAACACAGGACACTAACATAATTCAGGACAAGAAGGTGAAGATTAGCGCTGTTGCATATCTCCCTATCCTCACGAGAGGCTGAAATGTTACCAGAGCACCCCCTGTTAGCTAAGATGTGGTTGGCAGACAGATCTTAACTCTTGCTCCTTCTCGGCAGGGGTGGAGCAGTGATTTTAAAAGTGTGGTGGTTCTATGGGTGGGAGGCGAATGCAGCAGCCCCCCACCTTTGACCTCTGGCCCAGTCTCCACAACATGCCAGTGCAACATGCAGTTGACAATGAATTTCAAGTTCATAATGTATATTGTAGCACTACGCCCTTCACCGCAGGACACTATACTCGCCAGCATTGAACATAGCAAATAATGACTTTGGACTTTTAGTGTCTAAAAAACATGCTTGTCACAAAATAGAAAGAATATGATGTTATCTTTATTTTAATGTCACACATGAATGATGAAAATATGACTTATAGGACATTACTGACCATGTTGTTCATTATTCCACCAATCATTTTTTCTCTATTTTATATATTTTTGTCTTCTTTTATTGTTAGATTCTCTTATACTTTGCTTCTTCTTCTTTCTTGTTAACTTGTTAAACTTGTTAGGCACCTAAGAATTTCACTATGTGTTGTACTGTATTTGACCAGATATAGGACAATAAAATCAGATTTTATTGAAGCGTAACAGTAACTAAAGCCATAGTTTAAAGGTGGGAGGACTTCTTCAATTGCCAGTTGAAGTTAGCAAGAACACAGCAGCTTTCACATTAACAAAACAAACAAATCACTCTACATTTCTGTCTGATTTGATAGCAGTGTCATACAATCTGTCATCACAGTTTGTGATTGACAAAAGTCCTGTTTCTGAAAGCACACACTGTACTTCAACTATTTACGCCTCCCTGACCTGGCGGGTCAGCCAGATGACTGTGATTGGCTTGATGGCCTTTAAATCAATCTATCTTGACCAAATGGTTGTCATGCATTGGGAGCTCATTCTCTGAAGTACTGTTTTTACAGATTTTGCTTTCATCAATAGCCCTATTTGTGCAGGACTAGAATTACATGGGGATCTCAAGTAATTTGTAATAATTACAGAGGTTGTCTGTGATCTTAATCCCACGCAAATTCCATCACAAATAGCTGACCATATTTCACCAAGCACAGAGGTCATTTGATAATATGAAACCCATGTGAATCAGTATGAAATTTGATCACAGCTTGTAATATGTTGAACAGGAGTCAACAGCTGTGCTGCGAGACAGGTTATTGGCATTTAAAAGGAGTGATGACAGGAAGGTGAGGAGCAACAAAAGGTGCTCATGTTCAAGTACATCTGCAAAGCATCTGTTGCTTGATCTAAACAAGCTTCATGTATGTCTTTCTGCTTGTAACACATGCATAAAATAATTGGGCCAAAAAACTCTAAACTATAGAGTTATTGGATGTTATACAGAGCCTTGACATCATATACAGGGAATAATGTCTGCACTGCATGCGAATACGTCATATGAAACACAAATGTGGGCGATTCATTTCTACATCACATGAGGTCCCCTGGTAATAGTAGTCCTGTGTAAATAGGGCTAATGACTACATTAATGTGGGAGGGATGGAATCATGTTGCTGTCAAAGTGCTACCTATGCTGAGAGATAAATTCAAAAAATAAACATTTCTCTTCTGCCCCTTAGCTCAGAACAGCTCTATGCTTCTATGCTTCTATGCTCCATGTACCTTACCAAAGCACTTCCAGCACCACAGTGAAACACAAGAATACCACCAGCCTAATATTGATATCTAGCACCACACTGTATATTCTAGAAAACGTTCATCTTACCTTACATGTTTTTCTTAACTTTAAACTTTGAACATGCACCTTCCATTAAGGCCTTCTCCTTCAGTGCTTAGGTATAGAATTCCTTACAACTGCATCCAAAGTTGATCTTGACTTGAATGTCACACTTGTTAAGCTCCACAGAGCACCAACTCCACTGGTCGGTCCAGTGAGGGAAAGCTCTCTTTCTGCACAAGATTTAGTGACAGGGATACTGGAGAGGATGGATGCACAGTCATGCATGATCATCGACATGAACCATCTGTTGACTAATTTACAAAAATGGTCTGTCACTAACACCATGAACTGTGCTCCAGAGATTATGTTGGTTCTACAAGTGAATTATGAATATGTCCCACTGACTGTAATAAATTTAAAATTCCTGGGTTTTGGTATCAGTGAGGACCATTCGTGGACCTGGAGCAGCACCCCGCCAGACAAGAAAGCCCACAATGGCTGGACCTGCTGGACACCAAGAATACTGAGACAGCCATTGTGGAGGAGGTTCTCCCATCTCTGCAGAACATCTGCCAAAAGAGAACCTACAATTTTCATAAAGTAACTGGTTAATCCCTAACATAGACAGTGTGAAATGTATGATCAACCGGCTGAGACATTTTCTTTTTTTTGATCAGGCAGTAAGTCTGGTGACCGGCTCCGCACACTGTCCCTACCTCCCTGACACCACTCCCTCAACATGTATCCCACCCTCACCTGTCTAAGTACTTATATACAGAAACTTGTTTTTAAATTGCTACTGTGTGATCACAAAGACTGCACAATGAATTGCATGCCTCACCATATTATTAAAGGGATACTCCAGACATTTTGTGTTGCATCCCAACAAGTTGGGACCCACCAATGTAAAATGATTGGAGTGCCCGTTTTCTATTGTACTTTCATTGTATTGTATTCCATATCTAAACATACTCTACCAACTCATGTTAATGCTGCAAATCACGATACACTCATGTTGGAAAATTTGCACTACTGTTGCTTCAAACTGCAATTTCTGTACTATTTATTTTCTGAGTTTGCTAAGTGGTTTGTCCAGCTGGCAATCAAAGAAGACTACAGACTTAAATAACGTATTGTAGAGTGTGCCTCTGTGCATAGAACAATAAAGCTTTGAATCTTGAGTCTTTGAACTTTTTGTTTTTTGAAAATTGGATATCCTCTCTTCTCTAAACCTCTTTTCTGCAAGGAATCTACTATCAGTCTGTCGGCTAAAATGTTAGCTTAAAGGCTTAGAAGTAGAAGTTTTGAATCATTTGCTGATTAAAACACTATTTTGTTCAGTTCAATTCAGATGTGTAGTCACTATGTTGTTTGTTTACCTTTACCGCTAAGCAGTCACATGGCTTTGAAACTGCCCTGTCAGTATGTATAGTACTAAGTGAGCACATCACCCTTCACACCGCTGCAACGACTGGTGCTGATTCAGACTGTTCTTACTTCATGAGGGCGTTCAGCCTGTTGCTGGTTCAAGCTGTTAATGGGGTTAATAGCATAGCAGCCGACATTATTGTTATCACATCATGATTGTTTTTGTAGCCTTCACTGTCTTTTAACAAGCTTTGAATGAGAAAGTCATGTACTGTGAACCACAGCTGAGCTCATAATAATATTTACAGGTTAGAGCTTCAGACTGCTGATTCTGTCAGTGATGACAGTGATTTAATAAGAAAATTATGTATTTTTCTTGCCTCACTGGGGAAATTCAGTCTTTACACTTAATTGTTATTCATGATTCACGAGGGAGCTAGGGACTTGCATTGGTTTGAGAGATATCAGAGGGCTGCCACATACTGTCAGCCTGGTCAGTACTCCAAGCAGTCAGGCGTTCAATGAAGTAGCATCACTCCGTACTGTAGACCCTATAGTCAGATCAGTTTTAAGATTTGTTATTCAAGATTCCACATACTGGACCGCTCTATCACTCAACACAACTGATGTGTTGATGTAGGTGGTGTTAGGAATGAATGCACTGTAATGTATACAGTGACAATATACAGTACAGTATATACAGTACAATGAATAAGACATTACAAATGACTTGCTGAGTCAAATTGTTTTGTTCGTGAATTCGTAGTCACTGACTGGGTTGGGCTTTTGTACACGAAGTGATCTCTTTACCTTCCAGACACACATCTCATCCATAAGTGACTACATCATTGTTCAGAGTGCAGTGACATTACAGCACTGCAGTTTCAGATTTTAAGTTCACTTGTATGTCCATTGTTTTAGGACAAGCTTGAGTTACAGAAATGTACAAAAGTTGGGACATTTTTGTGTGTATGGTAAAAATAATTTGTTATGGTTATAACACAAAATGTGATTGTAAGTATCTTATATTAAATGGACAGAAGCATTCATTGTGGTGTTTTGTTTGTGTTTGCAGAGCAAACTGCCCACTGTGAACCAAAAATCATCTCTCCCACTGACAAGGAGCTGTTCGCTGATGAAGGTAGGAAAAATTATAATATATGTTATAAATCAACAGTACAGTGTTGTGATAGCACTGCAAATACAACAGTTCCTATGGCAACCCAACCACTCACACCTTGATTAATAGTGTCTTAGTGTTGATTGTCAGTGACATATCTGTCAACTGTTGCAACTTTGCTGTATTTTTGTTGAACAGTAGAATAAAATCAGATTTGAAAAACCACATAAAATCAAATAAAATACAAATAGGACAATCAGATATAAGGTTACAGTGTAATTGCAGCAAATGAAACAAAGGGCAGTAGAGAAACCAGTCTATCCAAGGCACAGGAGAACAGCAGAGTTATTAATGTGGATGTGAAGGTGTCCAGGGTCAGGGCAGATTTCATCAGGAAATCAGTTCCATCTGTGTACAGCATAGTGACTAAAAGCAGCTTCAGACTGTTTTGTTCTGACTGGAGGTACGACCAGTCGACTGTTGATCTTATGCCTGAAATTGGTGAGTTATGAACTAGCAGCAGCACTTTAAAATCTATTCTATAAGTAACTGGAAGACTTGACTTCCTCATTGCCAATTACTATGATTTCTGTCTCTTTTTGGGCGGAAATTAACTGCATCCGGCTATTTTCTTGCTCTTGGTTTTGATAGAGTTTAAGGAACCATACAGTCATTAGGAGAAGAGCCTTCTTGATATCTTCTTTCATACGTTGCCTCTCTTTTGCTCACATAAACAAGTTTGATACTTTCTCATTATCTTAAGCTTTCTTCCCTGTCTTTGCTTCCACCAGCTGTGGTTCAGTGGAATAGTGTGAGAGCATTGACAGGATTGTGTGATGTGCCAATTGCACACATGCATGCGAGTCCTCGCATTATACATGCAAACTGGGACTGATATAAGTCCACTCTGGATTATCCACGCAGCAGTTTTAGCACTCTGCAACACCTAGTTTGTAGATACGCTAATTTCCAGGGCCATGCATGCAATGAATTCACAAATTAACAAACCACCCACACAGCCCTGCACATATACGGGTAATCCTCTCGAGCAAGGAACCACCACATCACTCTTATCGAAGTATTTCAATTCACAAAGTTTGTCAGCTCTACCAGAGTTCTGTTTTGATTAACTTAAAATTCAAAGCATGAGAAACTTTGTTTCTTGTAGTTATTGTGGATTCACTCTTGATAAAACAGGTGTTTTTCTTTTAAGGGCAGGATTGAAACTGAAATTTTCCATGATCAGTTTTTTTAAATTCATTGCTGTCAAGTTAAAATTCTTATGTTTCAGGTAGGATTAGGACTCAATAGCAGACACGCAGACAGGGAGTAAGGGTAAAAATAGGAATTAAATGAATGAGCAAATGAGGAAACTCATAGCTGGGAAGTGCTGAGAACAGCAGGTGAGGCATGAGGTACTGAGGTGGTGAGCAGTTCAGAGATACACTGGAGTGCTCAGAGCTCAGGTGGTGTGAGTACTCGTGGCAGACACATGGTGATGGAGGCACAGGTGAAGCAAGGTGGTGGTGATTGAGGGCTTGAGGCTTCAGGCAGGTGAAGGCAAGAGTCTGGGCGGCATGGTGGCATAGACACTGGAGCTGCAGATCAATGCTGGTGAACTCACTGATCCAAAAAGGGAAAAAGACACAGGAGATCAGACACTGGATAATTACTGACACTCATAACACTGGTAAACGGCCAGCAATACCACTAAGCAGCAGAAACATCTGGCGAAATCTGGCAAAGAATCTTCAGTAGTCCACAGTCTGCATGCTGTGCTTGATTATGATGAGTCCCAGCTGAGTAGGAGCCAGCTCCCAGCCACCTTGAGAACCACGCCCAGCCTCTGCCAAAAAAGGAAGCACAGGAAACAAAACCCCACACCTCTCCACAGCACACCAGAAAACCCAAGTTTTCCAAACCACCATAAAAATAACTTGAAGCCACTCTCTCCATGCATAGCAAGACAAAGTAAAATAAATGAGGAATTTCTGGAGGGTTTTAATGAATTGCTATTAAACTCCTGTAAGAGTTAAATGTCTCTTGTGAGATATGTCTTGTTCTTTCTGCCAGGCTTTGGGATCAAGCTGAACTGCTCAGTCTTCTGTGGGACTAACGTGAAAGGTGACTGTAATGCTAGCTGGCATGTTGATGGAAATCCTTTCAAAAAGAAAGATGGATATAGCCAAACCATCAAAATGTAAGTCTGATCAAAACCAGAACTGCACTGATTCAAAAGAATCACACAACACACCGACAGAATGTGTGTATACCATTATGTCAAAATGTAACCATGGTATTACACATTTGTAATATACTACACACTCATATAGACATGCATGTTCCTGAGCAGTTTAGCACATTAGCATGCATATACTAATTATTAGAAGAAAACACTAAACACAAAGTATGACTGAGGCTTTTGAACCAAAGCGCTGGACAAACTGAAATCTTAAACCGGATGACGGCACAATATAAAAAATCAGATGATTAATCTTATTGCAATTTATCCCGTGGAGAAGCTATGTTTCCGTCAAGGTATTTTTCTGCACATTTTGAAATATCGCATTTGAAAAATATCCTCAATTTTTACTCTCACTTGAGGCAGTTTTTGCTATTTTCAAAAAAGTGTTAATGTGGTGAATGTTATGAGTTCTGACTTAGTGAACAAAACTCACATGGCTCATCAGCCGCTTCCACTACAAAACCTGAAGAAGAAGAAGAAGAAGAAGAAGAAGAAGAAGAAGAAGAAGAAGAAGAAGAAGAAGGAGGAGGAGGTGGAGTAGGAGAAGAAACTGTTTCTGCTGTCATCATCTTCTCGGAAATTCCCATAATGCTCGAAAACATGGCTGGTAGTACAAACAACACATGCTTGAAAATGTGGCCAATACTAGCTGACATGGACCAATTACAACTTGCCCAGACAAAACAAATTCCTGCAGACCTCTCTCCATTTTGCTCTCAGGTAGCTAAAGCGACTCATGGGAAACCATCTAATTCACATTTTGTTCTCTTTTCTTCTTGCGACATTTCAAAGTTTTGGTTAAAATTCACTTGACAGTAGATGGAAACACGACTTATGTCTGTGCAAAATTCTTTAGCAATCCATCAAGTAGTTGATGAGACATTTTACTTTTAATCAAAATGTTCAACTGGCTGGTCAGTACGATACCTTGCCACAACTGTCTGTACAAAATATTGTACCAATCCTTTTGGCAAACGAAAGGATATTTTTAGATAGATGGATAATTGGGAAAATTCAACTTGTTTGGGGCACTAGGGGAAAAGTCATCAGGGTTCATCCTCTGCTGCCCATGAATGTTCAATGGCAATCCATCCAATATTTGTTGAGATATTTCAGTCTGGACCACAGTAGTGAGCCGAGTGACCGAGGTTGCTAAAAATCTTTCTGCAACTGTGAGATATTTAAAATTAAGATTTAGATTTTGTGCATTTCCTTGCCCTGGTGGGTGCTGCAGTGAATCACTTAACTCTCTGTAATCAAGCATAGTAATAAGTGTCTTGCTGTCTTTAATGAACCAAACTCTGTCCTTTGTTAGAGCCATCAAGAACCCCAATACCATCTCCACTGCAGTCCTGACCATTGAGAGAGTGTCTGCTGAAGATTTCCAGACTAAGTTTAAATGCACTGGCAAGGGCTTTTACAGAACGGTGTCTGACACTTTCACTCTGAAGCGAAGAGGTCAGTGGCAGGTTCATCAACTGGCTAACACTGCATCAGGCTTTGGCCGCACAGGCAGTTAGTTAATTAATTCATACACACACACACACAGACACAGACACACACACACACACACACACACACACACACACACACACGCACATTACATAGACTTACATTAATTTCCTGGAGACTTACCCTAACCCTAAACATAACCACTATTTGCCTATTCCTAACCCTATAACTAACCTAACCTTACCTAACCTGTAACCCTATCCTCTGTCTGCACCCTAAAATTTAATGATTTACATTAAGGGGACCTGCATTTTTTCCCCATAAGGCAGGTGACTCCCCACAATGTGACTGTGTAAACATATTTTTGTCCCCACAACGTGATAAATACCTGGTCACACACACACACACACACACACACACACACACACACACACACACACACACACACACAAACTTTTTCTTTCTAACCTTAATTTTGTGTTTGTCTTCCAGAGTCAATAATTCTACTTGTCACAGTAAGAGTGTGTGTGTTGTTCCTCTGTGTGTTTGCTGCCATGCTGGTGAAGTGCTTTGTGATTGACCTCGCTCTCTTCTTCAGACACTACTTCCCACTAAGAAGTCACAATAAAGGTAAAGAAGATAAGAGCTTTTTTAATCCATGGAGGGTTTATTCAAAGGAAGGGGCTTAGTTATCTCAAGCCCATAAGAAAAAATGGAAACTTTCATGTTTGTGAGATACCTCTTTATATTTCAGTCTATGTACAGATTAATCAAACAAAATACATCAGGTCAGATTTTTTGCAACTTTGACATAGCCAGACAAGCTGTTACTGCCTGCTTCCAGTCTGTATGCTAAGATAAGTTTTTTGCCTTTTTCAAGGTGCTTTTTAAGGTGCCTAAGGTGCACTTTTTTACTCATCAAAGTCTGTTTACAGCTCTTGTTGAGAACTACTGCAAAGTCTATTAAATTCCCTCTCTGGTCCAGGTAAATGTATAATGTGAGTCAGGAGGAATTGGTATACATGTTTAAATGTTTTTGTGTAGATGGTCCAGCAGCTTGGGGATGTATAATCTCAGCTGTTGAATTAAAATCCCCCTTTTCCCTCACGTCTCCTGCAGTGATGCTGCTGTGGTTATCATGCTCCTGGGCTGGGCAGCTCCTCCCTGCAGATCCTCTTATCTCAGCTCAGGACATTCCCTCAGCACTACAGTGCTACAAACACTTAACATTTTCATCACTTCAGTACAAGTTTGTCCATCGTTTAAGCAACACTAAATGTATTGTAGTTACACATATACTGCAAAGCTATATGGAACGTTGCCTCCAGTCTCATTCCTTTTCTTTCATACTGTTCTGAACCCAGTTGAAAAGTAGCTTTTTATCCATATTGTGACAAGTTAAATTAGAAAAATGTAACAGTTTACACAAACATGCATGACTGATATTCCTAGCGTACCTTGTGTCTTCAGAGTGTGGTTGCAGATCAAACCCCAGTTTTCTACAAGAATCTCCACAGACTAATGTTGCGAATAATTTTGTGTCACACACAAAGGGCATATCTTACAATAAATGTGTAAATACTTTGACTGAAATATTTTTCAGAAGCTACATTAAATTGGTTAAATGCTGCTAATTGGCTAAATGACGGACAAACTTCTACGGAAACATGTTGATGAGGACAGTTGGAAATGTTTCTTGGAGAGGATGACTCAAGGGAAGTCCTGAGTTAAGAGGATCTGCAAGGAGCAGCTGCACAGACAGGGAGCATGATAACCACAGCAGCAGCAGACATGGAAGGAAAAGCCGGGCCACAGGAGATGTCTGTCCATTTGAGCACAGTTTAGAGTCCATCTGCGATCATTTCCAGATGCACTCTACTCAATCTCTGTCTCCTGCAGCTCCAGTCCCTCCCAGCCCAGCGGCTCATTCGAACACATTTTCTATGCCAAAGCTGCCACCTAGAGTCAGAGTCCCTGGGTGCCTGCTGTTCCCTTCTTGTCCAGTATTTCCTGACCTTCTAGCTGCAGCCATTCTCCTTCCCAACTGAATAGTCACAAGTGGCATAAATCCTCTCATTTCTCGCAGGCTCAACCAAGTAATGGGGAACAACTGAGTGGTCTGCTGTCCTATGTAGACTGGGCTACAGGAACAGTCAGTCACCCTGTCTGTCTTAGATCTGACCCGTTCGTAGTCCCTCTGTTCACTCAGACTTTCTTGACCTCTTGGGAGTGCCACAGGAATACCTGGACTTGAACAGAGGTTCAGTGACATCACTGTGAAAAGCAGGCACCCTCTAACACTCATCTCTTCCACCTTTGAGTTACTCCAGGGAGCCACTGTCTTTTCCAAGTCACCTTATACTTATCAAGGGAGGGGGTGAAGGGAAAACTGCTTTTAACAGTCCCAGTGGACACTGTTAATATCTTTTCAAGTAAGGTATCTGAATAATTCCACCACCTTCATCCACCACAGGGTTTGTCCATGATGCGGACACATTCATGTCCGTGAATTCCAAGAATTTGCTTGTATTTCCCAGATGCGAGGACGTATGATGCCTATGTAGTCTATCAAATGCAGAGCATGGACAAAGTGACTGAGGACTCACTCTGTCACTTTGTCACGAGAATCTTGCCCTCCGTCCTCGAAGACAAGTGTGGATATCGACTCTTCATCCAGGGGAGGGATGACATACCTGGGGAAGGTCAGAATTGTTATTTTGGATGCATGCACGCGCACGCGCGCACACACACACACACACACACACACACACACACACACACACTTGTTCATGCTATACATTTGGATGCTAGATGTCATTGCCTTTGCATGTCCTTTATTTTCTCCTCTTTCTTGCTTTAGTTGGTGGTTTTATTATTAATTTACAGGACTCAAACAGCCACCATATATGGTAAAAATCAAAGTCGAGCACCACCATGGTGAACACTACATAAGCTATTTGTTTTGTTTTGTTTGACCCCACAGACCGTCTGGAGCTGGTGGAGGACCGCATGAAGCAGAGCAGGAGGCTGATGGTCATCCTTACTTCAAGTTCAGGATCAGGGTCTGATATCAGAGACCAATGTCCTGCCTTGCTCCAAAACTCAGTTGGAGGGTTTGACTGGCAGGTAGGAGTTTGAAAAATCTGGAGATAAAAATTAAGGCAGTAATTTTATTTTTTTTCTTTATTTGTTTTTTGCATGTGGTAGTTTTGAATAAAAGTCAAAGTTCACTTGAGCAACTGACATAAAAGTGAGAAATGGTGAGAAGGACTAAGGACATGCTGATAGTCTGAGTGAGATGACTTCTTACCCTCCATTTCCAAGACTTATATAATAAAGCAGTAATAGTTTAAGGAGGGTACATATTCCCCTTGATTACCCTGTATCTCCATCATTCAATCTCCACCAATACAACACCTTTTGCATAAAACATAGGAAACTGGTTCAATAAAGGATCCAAAAATATGTTATTGATCATTTTCCAGGTGGGGCTCCACCATGCGCTGCTCCTGAGAGAAATGAGTGTGATTCTGATACAGCTTGGGGACACTGGACCAGGTGGATACACACACCTTCCGCCTGGTTTGCAGCACCTGATTCGCAAGCGTGCCCCCATTCGGTGGCCAGAGGGTTCACGGGGCGCTGCCGCATGGAACTCACGCTTCTGGAAGAGAGTGCGATACCTGATGCCTGCCATACCTGCCAAAAAATGTCCACAGTGTGCTATTATTTGAAGCCCATATGGACCTTGCTTTGACCTTCCTTGAGTGAAAGCCTACATACAGCTTTTAGCCGTCCAGAATGCTGATCACAGGACCTGCAGAGGTGGGTCACACAGGCTGGTCACAGGCAGGATTTCGACTGCTAGCAATGACAGGATGCAGAGTTTTTTGCACAATAACCTACTACCGAGAGACCAGAGACAAAAGTCCCCAAAGACAGAAAAAGATGAATTAATGTAAAGAAAACTGATGTAATTATTTTTAAGAAAAGGGGTGAGTGGTTGTTAAAAGACTATAGCCTAGCTGTTTTTGTTATTTGTCGTTTTAAAGATTTGACTTATGTTATTTGTGTCACCGACATGAAAGTGAATTTTTCTTGATATGTATGCTTTTTAATTAAAAAATGCCACAAATAGCAAATAAGTTGCTCATGAGTTATTATGTTTTGTCTACTATTATCCATATACACCGCTATATTATATGTTTTGGTGATATAAGCTTATTAATTGAGTTGACAGTTACAGTCATATTTAATGGAGTGATGGTAGAAATGCAATACAGAAACCGTTCTACCTCTGTATTGCAGGAGGTACAGTTGTTACTCACATCCATCAGCGCTACCACAACAGAACAAAGCAGATAACCATTTCTTTTCCCAGCAAACATCAGACAGTAACTGTCTTCTCATGTAGGATTTACCTTTGGGGAATAATTCTTGACCCGCTATTACAGATCTACCGAATGTAACTGTAGTTACAGCATTTATCCTGTAGAGGGAGACACATTTCCTTGCTGCGGTATGTTGCCCATAAGATGAGTGTGTGAATTTGACGCAGTTGTCCAGCAGAGCCTCTATCACAGCATTTAATTCATTAAAGGCAAAGGGAAATTAAAGAATAGTAGTACATGTAATAAACAGCAATATTACTTTAACCACTTTATCTTAAGTATTACGGCAAAATTATTTGCTATAATCCTTGCTGCAAAGAATGGATTTATCCAGGTAATGAAGCTTGTGTAATCTGTTTGCTGTGTTATGTGCTGATAACGCTAAATAAATGAAGCTTGAAAAGACCTCGGTTTGAATAAACAAAATAAATAAAGTTACCACTCGGGTGAAAAAAGTTTTAATTGAATGGGCTGGACAAGATAGTAAGATACTGTGCGACACGTGTGTCCACAGTAGGTGGCTGGTCAGTAAGCTGTACCTGCAGTGGGTGGAGTAAACACACACAGGCAGTTCACAGCCTGGCCGGTGGGTGGAGACACTCTGGCAGGTACATGATGGACATCCTCACTAACCTGCTGTACCATAAACGCATCACACGCAGTGCAGCTGACTGTCAGCTGCTGGTTCAAACGGCAGCAGAAGCTGCACTTACTCTGGACGGTCTCAGTGACTGATGGAGGATTAATTCAGGACGGGGTAGATGTCTTGTACAAGTAAGTGGTGACCCCTACACACGACATGTTGGATATTTCTGACGTGGAAAATCGAATTTAATGCCAAACTATGGCTAAGACACTTTAGGCGAAAACTATAACAACGCCATGACGTTCTTACAATAATACTGCTATGGAAGTAAAAAGCAAGATAACTGCTACTTAAAAACATTACTACTGTTATTACTACATCAGATCTCTGCAGGAGTAGGAGTCAGAAAGAATGAAATATGTCGTTAACTAAGGAGTAAAGTCAGTATAAACTGACTTTATAAATGTAGTACGACACGCACTTTCAGAGCTATAAAGAAATAAAATAGCACAACTGTAGAGATTTTATGTGTAGAAGAAAACACAATATGCAGTAAAAAATGACTTTTAGGAGCAAAACAAGTGTTAAATGAATGAATGAATGTTGGCTGTTGCTGATGTGTGAGATGAATTCACCTTTGGAGTCTATAATATAATAATTTCAACTGGTGCCAGATTTTAGTTCACTGAAACAACTCAATACTGAACAAATTCAGCATGCTGTTTTCTTCTCTGTTCTTTGTGCTGATATGCAAAGTGGGTGTCCTGGCTGCTGAAACACAGCCAGATATTTGGCTTTCGACTGCTACTGTATTGGCTCAGTCACTCACAGCTTACCCTGAAACATTTGCAGTTCACAGCTTTGATGATGGGAAACAGAACATAAGATCTGTGACTTTGATCAATGACACAGAGGAAATGACTTAAAAGATTAATTCTGTTATGTGTCTAGTTTTTCCTCCCTCGAAGCAACACATTCTTTGTACATCCTGTACAAAGATAGATAAATAAAACTACAGGTAATAATGTCTGATTTCGGGGTGAACTGTCCCTTTAACTTAGGATCCAACTATTCCTTCTGACTTGTGTCCTGACCCCAGCTAGACTCAGAATGCATTCTGTTTGAATTACTTAGATGTT
This sequence comes from Chaetodon trifasciatus, assembly GCA_037975065.1. Lineage (NCBI taxonomy): Eukaryota > Metazoa > Chordata > Actinopteri > Chaetodontiformes > Chaetodontidae > Chaetodon > Chaetodon trifasciatus. The sequence continues at coordinate 39,904 of JBBMOE010000041.1, forward strand.
TAGAGTTTTACTCCGCACATCTTATATCAGTTAGTCTAAAAACCTGGAATATCCGAGCAGGTTCAGCAAGTTGGACAGACAAGTTAAGTCAAAAAGACAATGTGTGCTGATGTGAAGGTTTCTGGCAGACGACGTCATTTCTGTTAGCACATGAAGAAGTCTTTTCCTCAAAGAGAAGGCGATGATTTCTTTCTTCCCCTCAACACATACTCAATTCCACAACCACTGTTCAATCCAGGGTTGTAGCAGTGCCGTGTTTGTCGAGCTGAGATGACCTGTTCTGACCCCACACTTAGATATTTTGTTATGAATCATTTACTCTGCAACACTTGCATGTTATGTCACTGTTCTATTCTGAAATCTCAGATACTGGAATATTAAAAGCAGAATTTGCTCATTATATGACAATTTAGGCGCTGTGCATTTGAACAACATGCCATTTGCGTTATATTTGCTGTTGTAAAAGCCCAGGTCAGCTGGGCACTTACGTGTGCGTGACTCAAGTAAACAACTACTTCTACTAAGAGTGTGCTGTAGCTTAATGAAGCTTAATGTTCAAATGTAGCCCAGTTTCTCAGGCTCTCCTGACTTAGCGGCAAGGAATTGAGGGAAAAAAAAACCCTGAATTGCACCAATTTAAGGCAATGCACAGAAAATGCACTCCACATACACTGGTGTGTGTGTGACATGACTGCAGATTTTAAGCAAACATGAAAATACAAAGATTGGTTCATTCAAATTAGAAAAGAGTATACATTATATTCATGTTAGTTTTATTTTCCCTGGTTTTCAGATTTGCCCTCTCCAACCTAATACAATGGAGTTGAGTGGAAGTCCATCTGTTCTGCTCACAGCATTGAAAAACTAAATGTACAGATGTCAACAGCAACATATGATTTGAGGATCAGTATCCTCGTTTCTCTGGATAATCCACAAAACACATCTTCAGCAGTTTTTAGGTAGAAAGTGGTTCCAGTGAAAGTTTGTGGAGCCTCAGATGACCGTAGAGGTCAATAACTCCTATTCTAATTCCACCAGTCATGTGCCTGTTGTTATCATCCCATAACCATAATTAAACTAGAGGGAGGCTGACTGCCAAATCCATAAGTGATGCATCCAGTAATTTGAATTTAACACCCTAATGAAACATGTTTGATGTCTAAAAGCCACATGAAGACTTGTGGAGACTTCTAGACTTTCTGTTGGCGTTTAAGATAAATGAATAAAAATGAACAGAAACATCAAAATGCCTCTTAAATGTATCACTAATAATGATCCAATGATATCTGATAAATAATAAATTATGTACAGTAAAAAAATATAAACTTGTATTAATACACTCTGAATAGGGCCATTTTTCATAATGGCTGCTTTCACTTTGGATATTTAAGGACATCTCGAGGTTACAAACCTCTGTATTTTAACTGAGGTGTAATGTTGAGGACTTTTACTTCTGCATTGTGTTGCTGGTACTTTTACTTAGTAGATGGTCTGAATAGTCTTCTCTTAGCAGCATTTCCCTAGAGTACCACATTGTACTGCTGGTACAACGTGGGACTCCAGCAACACTAACCAACATTGGTTTTTCCTGCATTTTGTCATCTACAGGTGGACAGACAGCCTGCTAAACCTGTTAGGTAGTGTCTTTAAATTGTCAAAATGCTGTAAAAATCTGAGGGGACACACCGATGTGTAGGCTCAGATGTTAGTCTGTGTTGTGCATTTGCATCTGTGCATGCTCTGCATATGTCTCCATGCGCCCTTTTGCCCCCTTTGCCTGCTGCAGCACGCTCTAGACATGACTGTGGAGCGCCGGATGGGACATGTGTGTGTCTGTGTGTGTAAATGTGCATGTGTCAGCGAAAGCAGGACAACGGCACGCTCCCACTGAAAAGAAGGGGGTGGGTATGGGGGTGCCATTTCTGGATGACGTTTGGCCCGGCAGCTGGGAGCTGCTCCGTTCTTTTGTTTCCTCTCTGACCCCTCTGACCCGGCACTCGCCCCAGTGTCACACAAACACACACACACACACAGACAGACACACACACACACACACACTCACACCTGCACGCAGTCAGACATATGACCATGCGCACACACACACACACACACACACCCACACACACACACACACACACACATTCACAAGCATATATGTAAATGGGAAATTTGCTAGTACACACCACAGACGCACACACACACACACATGCAAAAGGGTGTTCAATAGGGCAGGCCCTGTGGGGACGATCTATCATGACTTAATCAGGGAGCTGAGAATTTGTGTGTGTGTGTGTGTGTGTGTGTGTGTGTGTGTGTGTGTGTGTGTGTACTCTATGAAAGACATTTCATTGTAACAGTAGCATTCCATAACATTTTCCATTACTTTCCATAATTCCATCATATTGTCGTTGTGTGAAAATTCCCAGATTTTCCCTGACAAACCTCTCAAAATCCCATTGAGCTCCAGTTATCCTGGCAACATCAGGAGGCTTGGGACAGCTTTTAGCTAAAACTACAATTTTTTAAAGATGGTCTTCATCTTTTCCATAATTAGCTCTAGAAGTTCTTTAGAACAAGAGGAAAACTTTCAGAGGGACACAGAGGAATGTCCGTCATAGTCGAGTTTTTTCTTCTGAAACACTTCTGAGAGTATTTTTCCTTTTTCACTTTCGCTCTTTGGCAATAGCCCTGTGTGTGTTGTGTGTCATTGTGCTGGCAAACACATGGTGCGTGATCATGATGGTAGTGATTTTCATCACATTTTGCAGTTTCCAGATTCCCAAATCCGAACATTTGCTGCTTTTCTCTGTTTTTGATCATAAATTGAATATCTTTGGCTTGTATACCGTTACTCAGGAAAAAAAACAAGCAATATTTCACTATTTTCTGACATTTAAAGAGTGAATGTTTAATTAGGACAGAATAATCAATGATCATTCATTGCAGCCTTATATTCCTCTTTGAAAACCATAATTCTAAAGATGCTGAGCAGGTTGCTGTGCACATTTTATTGGCCTGAGCTATGTGGCAAATCTCAGCAATGTGGCTTGCTTTGTGTGGCTGCTGAATCACTCCATCTCCATTACACCAAACACGAGCCTGCGTGAACAGCAGGTGGTGTGTGCCTGTGTGTGTGTGTGCACATGTTTTCATGCTGCCTCCTTGCCTCCTTAAGTGACCCTGAGGGCACTGGGCCTAAGGCCAACCTATTGTGCCTTCAAAGTCCTTGGTGACCCTGTCCCATCCCCCTCTACACACACACACACACACACACACACACACACACACACACACACACACACACACACACCATGTGGTCTGGTCTGGTTTGTTTGGCTTCCCTCTCCATAGGTGGGAGCATGTGCAGGAGCTGTTAGTATAGCATTATGCCTGTAAAGTGTGTGTGTGGATGATAGCAGCTGGAATACCCCTTCCTCTCTCTGTATCCACCTCTCAGGCCTCAAGTAATCCCTGCCCCCCGATTAGTGTTTACCCAGTGAGCTGCTGCAGCCTCTGGTCCTACTGTTTCCTTACTGACATCCATCCATCCATCCATTGGCCTGGATTAACTGTATACCTTCCCTTTCTTCTGTCCTTTCTCTGCTCAGTCAGTGTGAAAAGGGTTATGCTGGACTTTAACTGTGATCAAGCACAGTAGAATTATTTTCTGGAGGGGGTTGCTGTGAAATGTGTGATTTGTGGTGGAGGTTGTGGTGCACAGTCTGGAAAGCACTGCTCATTATCACAATGAATTATACATTAACAAAAGTACATCTGGAGTTCATCGACACGAGTCGAGCCATGGTTGATGTGTTAGTTGCTACGTATATATTACTACATATATACAGTATATTATGAGGCATTAGCAGGAGACATTGCGAAGCAAAGATGATACTGTGTCATTGTGTTGTTGCTAGTGAGGACCAGCCTGCTTTTTCATATAGCGCACAGTGAATAGTTGGAAAATGACGAGACTGTCCTGAGTTTGAGTCCTAGAGTTGTCAGAATTTGTAGGACTGTATGCAAATGTTTTAGACCAGGAAAATATATCTGAATTTTCACAAATAAAATACAATCAGAGTTTCAAGTGGGATCATTCCTCACGCTGTGTCACTGCAATGCAGAGAATGTCCCTCCAGAACTCATTGATTTAGTAAAGGTACAAACCAAAATGAGACCTTTGTGGATTTTGTGGATTGCAGATTGAAGAAAAACCAACCCATTTTAGAAATTATTTTAAGAGGACAGATGCATCAGTTTAACAAAAAGACAAACACTCACATCTGTAATAACAGGCTTTATTTTCATGGCTGTGATCGTTCTGTCAGATTTGATGGCACTTCCATATGTTTCCTCTTTTGTTTGAGGTAGAATTGCCACACGGGTCAAACAAAACCACTGCGATTTATCTTGTGTAAACAGCAGCTACACTGTGCAGTGCTGTGCCATGCTGGTTTTGAGAGGCTTGGTAAGGTGCAGGCAGGCGGCGGGGAGCAGGACACCTGTTCATCCTGCGACTAGAAGCAGATGGCCCACATGGTTCCTGCTCCCTGAGGGGAAAACCTGTCAGCTGAGCCCCAATTAAGGAGTCACTGCAAGTCAGAGAGGAGCAGGGTGGGGGTGGTTGATGGAGAGGAGAGAGGAAAATCAGTCTGATAATAAAATGACTGTAATGTGAGCTAATTGGATTTTGGAATTGCAATGCAGTTTTTATTTGTTAACATCCCAGGCATCTTTTTTTGCCCCTTTCATTTTGTGACCATAGTGCTTATATCACACACTGGAATGATCCAGAACACGCACACAGATCTATGTGCTTATGTGAGAACGTGTCATTAATTAATTAATAGCTAATTTGCATGTTAACTAAAATGCCAAAATATATACTGCAATATTTGAACAAGATATGTGATATATTGTGAAAATCAAACAAACTTGAAAGTAACACTGAACTTTGTAATGCAGAAGGCTGATAAATCCTGTCCAAATGATTTTGCATCTTAACATTATTACATTAATTAGTAATTAGGGACTCGGGACTTTGTATATGTAAAATACAATGCACTGTTCATAAAGGGTAATTTACACAATCAAAGGATGAATAATGTTGTTTGCGTTGTTCTTTGTGCTGTCTAGCTAAATTTCGTCTTTTGTTGTGTACGTGAAAAAGTGGACACTATGAAAAAAAAAGTGACATCATGTGAAATCAAATCAGTGAAAATACACATCATCATGCTCTTGTAATTATCAGGTAAATATATCATCACCACTGGCTGGTGGGCATTGAGGTCTTGTTTTGAAAGATGAGAAAAAACCACAGACAGAATTTCCAAGTGCATGTGATTTATGCTCTATAAATAACCTATTGCCAAAAGTGTTACTTGCTTCTGCTGTGACAAAATTTCCTCTGTGTGTCCCAACACATATGAATAGATTTTCCAAGCACGAGTGTCATATAATGTAGTGTATGATTTGTATGTATTCAAGAATCCATACTGTTGGCTAAAATAATTCTTTCACACTGCAGAGTGGTAATGTCCAATGCTTGTTTTGCACGGTCTTGAAGACATTTCCACACACGTTGACAAGAAATTACTACATTCTGCATAAAGACACCTGCACAAAAAATCAGCCGTCAGGCATCACTCTAGAATATCAGTGTTGGTTGTAACTTTCACAAACTTAAAACTGTTTGCATCCAATCCTCTACTTACAACAGTAGCAGTGATAAGTATCACTCTCAATGCAAGTGTGTTTGGTAAACTAACCCAGAACAGGTTTTGTCACCTGGTGTGGATGAGGCCAAATACGCACTTTGTTCCACTGAGGTGAATTTGCATATACATACTATTGACATTTACTGTAATAACTTTAAATGAGTGCTCAACGCTAATCCGATTAAAGTTGTGGTTTTAGATGAAAATGGGAACTACGCCCAGCAGATTTGCATGTCCTGGCCTGGGCTTTCCATGAGAGGTGGGCTTTGCTGCTTTTCATGTTTGTTGATTTGATGGGTTAAATCCATGATGTGTTCACATAATGTTTACTGAGCATGTGAAGACCTGCTTACACCTCTCCAGAATGTTTGGCATGCTGGAGACAAGCCAGCGCTGCTGGTTGACAAGTTGACAGAATCAGTTGGTCTAATTGGAATGATAAAAGGTCCCGTTTGTGTTTGGGTAATAAAACTGATACCAAAAAAAAATGCTTAACACAATTCAAATTTGTTTATTGGTTGCATACCACACACATGCACTCACACATGCGCACACACACAGTTGTTTCCCTCTCTTGTGGGGACGTTACATAGACTTACATGTATTTTTCCTGTAGACTTAATCTGACCAAAACCGTAACCACTACTTGCCTAACTCTAACCTTGACCCTAACCTTAACCCAAGTGTTCACCCTAACATTTTTATAATTTACATTATGGGGTCCTCACCAGGATGTCAGACACCACACCATGATTGGGCTTCTAATGCTGGGAGCCCACAAATATAGAAAAGGAAGCTCATACTCACACAGGATATCAGACACACCTAGATCTTGCATGTTGACTGTACTTCCTCAGATTAAATGACAAACCCAGATAGTACTAATGCTAGCACACTAACCAACTAACTGCTATTCACAAGGTACTTAGTGGGGTAAATTACAGTTGTCAGGATAATAACTTCAACGTTCAGGCAAATGAGTGGACGTTGGCTAAGGGGCTGGGTATATACCGGGTCTAATGACTCATGGAAAGCAGGTGTGTAGGCAGGAGACTGCAGGTCTGTAAGGTGTCACTATGTTACCCAAATAGGGATTTTCAGGCTTCAGTAACTGGTAGAGTTGGCTTTAAAATTTCCCTTCAGAAACATATCGATGATGTTTGAAGATGTTATGGTCTGTGCTTTTTAAATGGCCCTTCACACATCTTTCATTCAGGCTGTGGCCACCCCTGTAACATCTTCGTGGTCGTTGTCATGCTACAACATTAGCATGTTCGTCTTATGATTTTGAACATGATAGCGTGTTGACGTCAGCCTTTAGCTCCAAGTATAGCCAGGTCAGACAGCCTTACTTTAAAATATAAGCCTTACTTACTATACGACTTTTTTTAAGTCCTTTGCACTAATATTGTATATATGATTGGAGAAGGATTCAATTTCCTCTTGACATGTTTTTTTGGCATTCACGCTTGTTCTGTACTCTGCTCTACTGAAGGCTAAATCATGTTTTGTTCCACTGGCAATGTTGGAAAATATAAGGAACCTCCTTATTTGTCAAGGTAAAATGGCCTTTTAACTGGAACTTCTAAGTCCAGTCTGACTGATGGCCAGTCTTTGTTTCTGGCCTCCTCTGAGCCTAAAAGTAAAACCCCTCCTCATAATCTGAGTCCTTTGAAAAGACACTGCATTTTGTCAGGACGGTGTCCAAACAATGAAGCCCCGCTCTCACTTTTTTCCTCCTTTTCTGTCTTTTCCTACTCTTTGAATTTTCTGCCTCTTGTTATTTTGAAGTTTTTTTTTTCCCTTCACAGCTTCCCTCCCCACCTGCTAACTTTCTGTCACACACACACACACACACACACACACACGCACACACACACACACTCCTAATATCCATTTTGGAAGCACACACTGCTTTTAACATAATTCGCCTCATTGTCTGAGTCAAGCCAGTCCCCCACCCATGAAACAAAGAGGTTGAAGGCGGCAGCCGTCCCCAGTGGGCCAGGTGTTCCACAGGGCTCAATTCTTGGTCCTGTGCTTTTTTTCACTCACTTTTTTTCCTCATGTATCTGTATTTGTGTATGTATGTGTGTGTGTGTGTGTGTGTGTGTGTGTGTGTGTGTGTGTGTGTGTGTGCGTGTGTGTGTGCGTGCGTGCGTGCATGTAATGGCCCTGAGCATGGTGTATGTGTGCAGCTGCCCGCCGAAGGCCTTCCTTTGTGTCCCCCTCCCCACCATTGTCAACTCACCCCCTAGTCCATTCATGGCTTGAGCTGGCGGATGGTCTAGTTGTGGGGTGTGTGTGTTTGTTTGTGTGTGTGTCTGTGAGGTTTAGAGTGGGGGGATGGGGGGGTACGTCTTGCTTATCTTAGTGTCCCTTTTTATTGGTGGAGAGGTGGCTGGTTGGTGCGTGTATGAAATAAGCTTGGGTGAAGGCAGGAAAGTGAGAAGTGTGTGTGTTTATGGTCAGATTGCTGCATTCGTATTGGTCAGTAGGCAGACTCAGTGTGAGGAGGGGATGGTAGATGCCTTACACTCCATCTGTTGTCAGTCACACCACTAAACCTGCAGCCTCAGGACACTACACCCTGCTTTTCAACCAAAAAGGAGAAACTTGAAGGCTGATCTCTTAAGATTTCTGCTGAACTCAACCAGGAAACAAATTTTGTTCAGCCACACTTGGATTGACAGCTTTACTTTCTCCAGCTCTCCTGTGGATACTGAGACTTGACATATTTATTTTTTGCTTTAAAAAGGAATTTTGTTATAAATCTGGGCCTGTTTTACCGGCACCATTATTTGGAAGTCCCCCCTGAAGTTTTTGTGTCTTTGTGCTTTGCTACTGGAACGAGCAAAGGTAGCGTTTCAGGAGGGAAATTGTATGAGTTGGTGGCTTTCCTCTGTTTTGCTGCCTTGCTGTTTGTCTTGGAGCTGTGTGGTAAGTGTTTTTGTTTTCATATCCAGTATTTTTGCCTTGGGTTAACGTTAATTTTGCATGTTAAAGAACACTGCAAACACTGTTATCGTGTTTGCTACACATGCATTGCAGTGTTTTCTATCATTATTCTTGCATAATCTTTTAGCATGAAATCTCCATGAACATTCTCTCCTGCTCAGCCCACATTAATCAGCTTAACATCTTTATGTGTAGCTGAGACCAGAATGCTCAAATGTGGTATAATACTGCACACAGATTAGGAGTAAGTCAAACCAAAAAAAAAGGAATCAAGTTTCAAAATAGATGTGATGATGTGATGTGTGTCTTTTGTCTATAGCTCAAATCTATTTGACATGTTAAAAGTTGCAAATACAGTATTAACACAACACTAAAAGGCAAACAGACAGTATCCACAGTAATAAAAGAATAGTTTTTTTTTAACCACATTAGCTGCTAGATCTATCTGTCACCATGGTGCAGCATGAAATGTCAAATCTCAGGAACTAATAGATGGATTGCCATGAAATTTGCTAATTGTGGTTTTTAGGAATGTACTGTTCACTTTGGAAGGTTTTAGTACAGATATAAAGTATCTAGCGTGTTCACGTTTCACGTTCACGAGACAGATTGTCTTTGTGTGCTTTTCAATCAGGGCTCCTTGGGGGATTCCTTGGGATTCCCCTACAACACGAGGAATAGTTTAATTTCACTCCAATTTAATTCATCCAAAATTAGAGAATACTGTGTGTAATAATGAGAGTGGAATGGTTCCCCACAATATAATGGCTTGTGACATGTCTGCTGCTGGGTAGTTACCAACAAGGAGGCTGACGTAACCAACTGAAAGTCTGCACAAATCAGAGGTGAAAGTGAGTGCTACCCACATCCCCCGACCAAAAACGTCACATGACAGACAGTGCTGATATGTATGACTGAGGATGAATCTGGACACCACCAGTTGCGGAAGAGAAGTAGGGGAGGATGGAGGAAGATGCTTTCAGGGAGGTCCCCTGTGGCTTCAGTAGGCATCTGTCCATATATCCCCCACCCCCACCCGCTGCACCCCCTGTGTCCCCCTCCCAGCCGGTCACTGGTGTGGCAGACTGGCTCGCTGCCGGGCTCAGCCAACAAATGGCAGCCATGCGGCAGTCCTAGGGGACTAGTCAGGGTCTGGCCTCTGGGGAGCTCCTCTCTCCATACACCCCCAAGGGGGCTAACCCTGGATCATGACACCTACAGAGATGCACACAGTTCAGAGGCAGTGCAGGCCGGCTGGGTCACTGAGGTGGAGGCTGCAGCATCTGCTCACTATGGACCGACTCAGGCCCCTCCTCCCACTAAACACACACACTCATAGAAATTATGTGGTAGATGAGTTATTCTTTCAGTATAACTTGTTCATACAGACTTTGAAACCCTGGCGAGTGACAGAATTTTTTACAAAGGCTCCCAAATGAGAAGCATTTCTCCTGTCTGAATTTTCAACCTAAGGAACTGAAAGAATATTTATTTTTCCTTCCACATTATTGCAGGTGCAGGTGTTTTTTCTTCTTCTAAACCTTTAAGACAAATGAAAATGTCAGGTTTAGTCTCCAATCCACAAATCTGAATTCATCTGCAAATGAGGGGTTCAATTCCAAAGATCATGTTTAACAGAAACCTTGTTGAATGTCTGTCACCGAGGCTGATGGACAAAAAACAAAAGTGCCATTGCAACTCATATCATAGTGAAGTTATGATTAAAAAGGTTCTGTATCATTTCACTGATGCAGAAAAACCATGATGGTGTTATTTAATATTGCTGTGCTCGAAGTATAGTTTCACAGGAAAATCTATCCAAAGTCATATTCATTAAAAATGTCTTAAAAAGTACACAAACTCTTCTAATGCAGATATATATTACTGCATATACAGTAATCTAAATGATTTTACTCTGCAAGTCCAGGTCTAATGAGAGACTAATGCATTTTTCTGATCCATTACTTTTACAGAGTTTCTTCTGGTTTGGCCATAGTTGATTTCATTGAGATGAATCTCAACATTAATCTGAGTACAGCACCAGTTTAGCAAAGGCAAAAATTATTTGAAATAAAATCCTCCAGGGGTGTATTATAAGAATTTAGTTGGTTTGTGTGTAATAATTTCTCCTCAATTTCTGAGAAAAAAATAGTTTATTATTATTGATTATTAATAGCATTCAGTCTTATTGTAAAACAGAAATTATCCATATTCACAGGTCTGTCAGTAAATACTTGTGTTAGACAGATGGAGAGTGTTCTTTTCCCTTGTTTGATTTATTTGGGCATCTTTCATCACAGCAGAGTGTCTGGATTCAAAAATCAATACTGTGAATACATGTTTTTACCTTGTTTGGATCATGTATTTTTCTCAGACCTGCACTCACAGCAGGTACAGCAGGATAGTAAAATCCAAACTGACTGTTCAGACTGCTCACACATACAGTACTTGACGACTTCTGACTGGGTGATTTACACTTGCTGTGTCACCGTCATATTTCTGCTGACTCCTCACAGATTCCGTCTGGCAACCTGTGACTGAGGCTGGTGTGACTGCTGCATTACTAGGCATCATGTGCGTGTGTGTGTGTGTGTGTGTGTGTGTGTGTGTGTGTGTGTGTGTGTGTTGTTGGAGGTGAATGGGTTTAAAAAGCCCCAGCCTCCGTCTGTGCATGCTGCTCAGACCGAGAGAACAATACTCTCATCTCAGGAGGACAGATTGGGTGGCAGCTGCATTGTTGAAGGACGGCAAGCCAGACACACTTCTTTCCCCCACCCCCTGACACACACACACACACAGAAACACACTCTCGCTCTTTCCTTTTGTACCTCTTTTGTTGTTGGTGGACTAAATTATTCCAGCTCTCTTGTGGCATTCAGGGTGACAAACAGTGGCGCGGCAGCTTAGACGTCGGGGTCGGGACATTAGGAGGCCCCTGCTTTCCGGTACTTTAGCTTGAGGTCCAAGAGACTCCTCATTACAACTGTCACTGAAATATAACCACCCAGACGCATGCATACAATGTCAGAAATGAACTCCTCTGAATCAGTGTGCAATGACTGGTTGAGAAAACTGAGTCTGAATAATTGGTCAGAATAAATACTCACTGTTTTTTAAAGCCATTCAGATAACAGTTTTTTCACAGACCTGGGAGCAGTTTGATGCTTTGGAAGTACCCTTTTTGGGTATTTCCACAGTTAAACAACCCTACACACAAACACAGTGACACTGATATGTGTCTGTGGTGTGCACTGGTGTCAGAACAACCCCAGCAGGCCCACAGCCACCCTGTCCACATCATACCAGTAAATGCAGGTGCTGTGTTGAATTGTTATCGCATCACTGATCTCTGACTCTCAATTCCTTTGTGCACGGCCCTCTTTGAAGAATGGGTTTTTGCATTCAAGTAGTACAAGTAGAGGCAACTGGAACAACGCAATCCCATTGTTCCCATTTTTGATAATCTACAACACAATGAACAAAAGCTCTGATGTTGTACTGAGGTTTCTCTACAGCGTGGAAAACAAACAAGAATGAATTAGATCAAAAGATAAAGAATGGGAATGTGAAAATAGTGTAGTTACTGTGTAGTTTTATGTGTGTTTCAGTGTATGTATGTGCATGTGTGTCCTTGGTACATTGGAGAGGAAAGGAACACACTGTTTTTTTAATTTTTTAATCACAACAGATCCCTTTTTGTTTAAACCCATCAGTGGACTCCCACAAAAGTAAAAGAGGCTGTAAGGACCATTATGAGGTTCTTTCCAATTGCTGCCACAGGGGAAACTGAGAGTCCTTCAGCAAGGGCTCGGAATGTTAGGGGCTTATTTGGTCATGTTTTAATCTTTTAAGATTTTGAACATCAAATTGAATTTTATTTTTGAGAATGTGAATTTGTATGGCGCAGCTTTAAATACTGCAGTTTGAAAGTGAACACATAATATATGACCATTGCCCATTGAGGGTCCCTCAATGGGCAATGGATCATTCTGCACGTGTAGCACTCCCTGTGTGCAGGTGCCACACAATCAAAATTGCTAGTCCTAATGTGGTAAAAATGAAATACTTCCAACTCATTTCCAATCACTCGGAACTTCCTTTCCTTCGTGATAAAATGCCCAGCAGAAAACTCCTGTAGGTTCAAAATTGCACCAAACACACAATTCAACACTGTTTACGTAACAAGCTCACTGTGTGATTCTGTAAAGAGGAAAATGTCTTTCAATCTAATATCAGTCACCCATTTTCAGATGTAATTTCCAGAAAAACATGTCATATTCAGGCAAATGTAGTATTTTCTTGCCTGTTGATAGTACATATATCACAACTGCTGTTGCTTTTGTTGCCTATAGGTGGCACAACCTGGACTTGAACAGCAGCTATAGTGCTGATGTTTTGTAATTGTCCAAACTGATTCCAAAAAGGTTTGTATTTACTGACTGACAGTTTTCTGAAGTGTCCCTGAGTCCATGTAGTAATATCCTTTATCCAATCATGTGTTCATAAAGTCTTAATCCTCGCTTGTGAACAACTGAGTCTTTCCAGGGTGCCTCTTTCATACCCAGTCGTGATATTATCACCTGTTACCAATCAACCTGTTAACCTGTGGAAAGATCATTGAACGTTGCTTTTATACCAAGAATGTGACTTTGTGATGCTGTTGTATATAATTGGACATTAGGATTCAGTCTCTTATTTAGTTTGTGTAAAGAAAATCAAGAGTCATTAATTATCCATATTTCCATTTTCATATTTGAGATAACTTTTTAAAAGATTTTTTTAATTAAGTCAAAAACACACAACGCATGCTTTAAAAAAAAAAAAAAAAAAAAAAAACTTAATTTTTTTGCATATACAGTATACATGAACAAAACAGACAGATCAGGTAATAACAATCAATCAACTGTATTTATATAGCAGATTTCTTCCAGTAAATAATTACTTAAAGTCCATTCTATTGCCCTCAGTAAAGAAGGAGTTAAAGAACGCATGCTTAACCTCTGGGTGTGTCTATTGCGCTGCTCTCTTGTTTGGTCTACCTAAAAAAACATTTTTTGATTTTGCTTATCACGCAGCTGTGTGCGAGGTAATATTCTTGCTGCTGTGTCATTTCTTGGTTGATCCTGCATGTCTGCACAGTGGCAGGTGTGATCCTTTTCCACAGGTACAGTAATTATGCACATGCCAAAGCAGTGGTTTGGCATCACTTGGTCTTTGTTCCTGCCTCAGGTGTTTGGTATTTTGCCTCCAGTCTAATTGCGGTTTATTTGACGAAAGAGTTCACCTTCGCTAAAATGCAAATCAGCAGATCAACAGTTTTCAACTTGCCCTTTTAACACTTTAAAGCCTGCTGTGTTCCATTAAATTCCAATTAAAGCCCAGTTGTATATCATCATGAGACTTTTAAGATGCGTTTGTAATAAATGTTCTTGTTATCTCAATAATGGCAGACTCTTCAGGGCACATGAAGTGATGTTACTTTGGGCTCTATTTATTCTTCCTGTATTACTGAACAGGTTGTCTGTAGGTTTTTGCAGGGCTCACTCCAGGTGCTGAATGCTTTTACACCTGGCAGAGATCTGATCACAGACCACTTTAGAAATGACAGCATCCTGATTGCAATACCTTCTGCATAACTTTACACCACACATTAACACATTTCACCATATTCAGATAAGATATCCAGATATAGGTAATAACAGGTGCAAATGCGGTTTTAAAGTCATACAAGCAGTTTTAATGTATAAGGGAAACTTGTGTCTGTATCTAAAAATACCAAAATAATAATAAAATAGACCCTCTAGATTTATTTCTGCATATTTTAGATTCATACTACCACTTTCATGCAGTCCTCAGGACTTTAACCAGTCAATTCTTGTGTCTCCCTCAAGCTTCACTCCTGGGATCAGTCAGTGAGGTGCTAACTATCAGCAGTAACAGTGGGGTCGGTCAGGTGCCCGGGAGGTCACGGAGGGCGTGGAGCTGGATGTATGAGACTGCTTCATGGGCGTGAAGGACCATCTGGAGGATGGGACAGGCCACATCCTCAGCCTGGGGCTGGACCTGGACTATCTCCATGTGGAAGGTGCTGAGCGGCAGGCCATCCTGAGCACTGTGATTGGTGCTGGAAATATAGGGGTCCTACAGGTCAGAGCTGGTGCCCCGACTAACAGCAGTAACAGCATTGCTAATAGTAGCACTAGTTTCAGTACTCATTCAAGCTGTAGCAGCAGTAGCAGTTGCAGTAACTTGTCTGAGGAAAGTGCTGTCTCTGACAGTGATGATGAACGACTTCATAATGGGTCTGGTGCTGAATGTCAAAACCCTCAGCAAGATCAGCAGCCTCACCTACACCAGGACCATCAAGAGTCAACCTCGGTCTGTCAGACAGTCAGGCTGGACCTGACACCAAATCGATCCCTTGGAGAACCCCCACAGCCAGAAAGATCATCTTCCACTGACCCTGTCACAGACTACCGCACCAAGGTGGAGTTTGCTCTCAAGCTGGGCTACTCTGAGGAGCTGGTGCTGCTGGTGCTGAGGAAACTGGGCCCAGACGCACTAATCAATGACATCCTGGGTGAGCTGGTCAAACTGGGAACAAAGACAGAGATGGCACAGCAAGGAGGTCTAACTGTCTCCCAGTTTCCCTCTTCCTCTTTGTCATCGTCTTTGGCTTGCTCCTCATCCTCATCCTCTAACTCCTCTCTGGATTCCTGTCGGCTGCTGTGTCCATCGCAGCTGCTGGAGGACAAAGAAAACCTCCGTCCTGTTGTGGTGGATGGGAGTAACGTAGCCATGAGGTAAGGATGAGAAGCTTTTGGGAACTCTTACACATATATCTAGCCCAATGCTTTATCCCTTGAATAAAGTCCTATGTTGTAGAGGAAGTAAAGGGGCAGTGGATATTCACTAACATGACCTATTTATGACAAACGTTTGAATGGTCAAATGAAACAATGAACTATTATCTGGCTGATGTTAGCAGTTATCTACTGTAGCTACAGTAGCCAAGATAACGACCACATGAGCTTATGACACATTGTGACATTGTCAGCTCTACGCTGACTAAACCTGAAAACATATTTGCTTGTTAAACTGATTTTATATAGATAGATAGAGTCAGGTTAGCCGTGCAGCATAGGTTGCCGTAGTGATATATCCCAATTAAGTTCAGCCAAAAACAGACTTTTGTGCTACATTGAAATTTGTTACACTTGCAACATGATGCCATTAAACCTGACATGATACAAGCACCTGCAGCAACTTTAAGCCTATCTTTTCTTGGAAGGGTTTTGCTTGTCTTGTCATTTTGTAATCAGGACTGATATTAATGACATACACCTGGCTCTGTTTCAGGCAGCTCTCTGACAGCTTTGGCTTCTTTTATCATAGACAAACCTTCAAGTAACAGTAAAATTAGCCAAGCACATCACCTCAAACTCTGTAGTTTCAGGTCTACATTTATATTTATCTATCACAGTCTGTAGGCTTTCTGATGTTGTGTTCTCCAAGTGCAAGAAAGTGTGAGGGGGGATGACTCATTTTCACTGCACATGTGACTGATTATAAACATTGTGTCCTAAATTTCTAGTAGATATGGATTGTATCCGATTACCCAGCAGTCCTTTGGATCAGATTTAGTATTAAAGCACTGGATTTGTTCATCATACTCAGGTTTTGTTCATACTCAGCAGTGAGAGGTTCATTTGGGAGCAGTTTCAGTGGTCTGCGTTTGTTCTTTGCCATTTCCACTTTCAGTGAATCACTGTCATCACATGGTCTCGCTATCATTGTGTCTCTGGTGGGTAGTCTGCAACCAGAAGTTAGACTTTTGAAACATGTTCTTACATAGTTTTTGATGTGTATTTGCACTTCTGTGACTTTCTTCAGGTTGTGTATTTGGGTCAGGTAGTTGAGCTGTGATGTATTTGGACCAAATCCACCACAGTCTGATCATCATCTTCCCTAAATGCAGGTGCTCCGTTGGCCCATTTGAAGTAGTGTGTGTGTGAGCTTCCTCTGTGCTGAAACTCCACCAATAACAGCAGTTAAAAACATCTGCCAAGGGGGTGTGCAGGAGACAAGATGAACTCTTTTGATAAAGACTGAACATGTTTATCAAACATGTGCATTGCTGTCGCAGGATCACTTTCCAGCATGTTGAGCTTCTCAAAATCTCTTCACCTTGTTGACACTTGATTACTTCAGTTACTTCATGCCAACACATTTCAGCCAAAAACAGAATGTTGGAGTTCCTGAGTGTCTGATCTGAGCAAAGAGATCTCTTTTTGTTTCCTAATAGGCTGGTGTTCCTGGCATGAATCTGGCTGCATCTTTATTCTGCGCTAGCTTCTCAAACCTTTGTTTTTCTTGCATTCCTGAGCTTACATTATGTCTATTTCTGGTGACAGGCTTTCCTGTTTCTAACTGTGTTGTCATGCATGATGTAGCCAAGTGTATCTCAGTGGCAAACTTTGCAAAGAGCTGGCAAAGCTATCGTCAACACAGGGAAGCAGGTATTCATTGAATGTATCTTTTTTCATCCAGTGTGTTTTGACCCATCTTGAACAGGGACAGTCATGTCCTCAAGTGTTTTGGACAACCTGGCTGGTTTGTGTTTTGCATCGTCTGTCTGCTCCTCTGGCTGACAAGCATTTTGATACTTATCATAAATTTCATCATCCATCTTTTCATTCACACCATTCTCATCACAAGTGGGTCACATATTTTAGCTTAATCGCTGATAGTTATGTCCCTGTGAATTAATGCAAATAAAATAATTTAAGAGTGATATCAGGTTTTCAATCGTGTTTGTAAAATTTGTCCAAATTATGATGAATACCTTTTTTTTTTTGGTTGCGTTTGCATCACTGATTCTGCCTTTAACATGTCTTTCTGTTCTTGCAGTCATGGAAATAAGGAAGTGTTCTCCTGTCAAGGCATCCAGCTGGCTGTTGATTGGTTCTTGGAGCATGGTCACCGTGACATCACTGTTTTTGTCCCCGCCTGGAGAAAGGAGCAATCGCGACCTGATGCCCTCATTACAGGTAACAGCTGCTGTAGCTTTCAGGGACACATTTGTTATCTTCTTCAACACCAAAGGGAACATTTATGTGATTTTTCTTGTCCTTGTATTCTGTTTAACTGTCTTCTTCAGACCAAGAGATCCTTCGCCGGCTGGAAAAAGAGAAGATCCTGGTGTTCACTCCATCTCGCCGTGTGCAGGGACGGCGTGTGGTTTGCTATGATGACCGCTTCATTGTCAAACTGGCCTATGAGTCGGACGGCATCATTGTTTCCAACGACAACTACCGCGACCTAGCCAATGAGAAGCCAGAGTGGAAGAAATTCATTGATGAGCGTCTGCTGATGTACTCCTTTGTAAACGACAAGTAAGGAGAACAAATTCCGTCGGAGTGAAGAAAAGAAAAAAATGTGTTAGAAATAATATTAGAGAAAATTGACAAATCATTAAGTTACATTTTCCCCACCAGCTACCATTAAAACAAAAATATTTAACTTCTGTCCAAAAAATTACTTTTTTTACTGCAACATCCAGTTTGTGTCCTGACCTCTAAAGAACACTTGCTCCACTCATCGAATCCATTCTGTACACAATCAACAAGAACATACCTACTTAAAGAAACTTTCTACTTTCAGCAGATGAATGTGAAAACAGCTTTCTAGTGTTAAACTCTGCACATTCATCATTCTGCACAGTGAAGCTCAAATATTCAACCATTCCAATGCTTTTGGGTGTTAAATTCCACCTGACCTCTGTTCTTATTAGAAGATCTATTAATATGTTGCTTGTAATATTGAAGTGAGATTAAACAGCTTCAGCTGCTGCTGTGACGTATTCCGAATAAAACATAAGCTCCTTTAGATTCCTCACTGCAGGACATCCCCAATGCAGTCTCTGTTGGAACCATCATTACTGTCAGTGAAGCAAGATGAAAATTGGGAATTTCATGTATATGTTTTTTGTTAAATTTGGGGTTAATAACTATTTTCATTTATTTACTGCCATATTGAGGTTCATGCCACCAGATGATCCACTGGGACGCCATGGACCTAGTCTGGAGAACTTCCTGAGGAAGAGGCCTGTTATTCCTGAACACAGGAAGCAGCCCTGTCCTTATGGTAAAAATATGCTCTTATTATTATGCTCTTAACAAGATGCTATAATTCATTTTCATTCCAGCAGATTAATGAGGAATGCTTTCATTTTCTCTTCATTTAGGGAAGAAGTGCACATATGGACACAAGTGCAAGTTTTACCACCCTGAAAGAGGAAGCCAGCCCCAGCGTGCCGTGGCTGATGAGCTTCGTGCCAGTGCCAAAATTTCATCAGTAGCTTCTAGAGGCCTGCTGGAAGATGCCCTGATGGTGAAGAGCCAAAGTCAGCAACAAAGAATGGCCGAGGCAGAGCAAAGTCAGGGCACACCAAAGAAACAGCCCAGCCCCAGCCCTCAGAACTCCTTCAGTGACCTCCTGGCAGACAGACTTCGGGGCGAGTCCAAAGTAGAGGGACGTAGGGGAAGCAACAGCAGCAGCAGCAGCTGTAGCAGTAGCTTTCTAGGGCATCCTGCTCCAGGGGGGCCCCCTTCATTAGGAAGCTTGGACCGATGGGAGCACCCAGGAGGAAGTATTGAAGGCAGCTCCAGGGTTGTTGGAGCCTCAGGACTAAGTGTGGCTGAGACTTACCACAGATGCGAGTCCCCAGACCTGGGCTACAGCTCATTGGTAAAGGCCTACTCTAACCTCAGTCTGGTAGTACCACAGAGTCCTGAATGTTTCTTTCCAGCTGATCTGCGAGCTGGATCACTGCAATCAGACTGTAGCAGTGACGGCAGTGTCAGCTCAGACTCTTTCTCCCCTGACCCCTTGTTAGATGATGGCCCCAAGTGTCACCATCACCACCACCACCCTCACCACCATCATCACTGCTCTGGCCAGTATGCTTACCCTGCAAGCCGTGTGCCTCCTGGTCTGGGCCAGCACACTCCCCATGGCCATCACATTCCTCATGCACTGCGGAGACAACATGCTTTTACCATTGAAGACCCTTCGTCTTCTGTTACTTCTCATGCATCTCCACGTCCCTTCAAACCTCCTTCAGCCTATATCCCACCCCACCCTCAGCATCCATTGCTCAGCAGTTTCCCAGCAGAATTCCAGACTCCTCCACCACATCCACCCCAAACACCCACTGCTCACTCCCACTCTCAGAACTCTCCCCTCCGCCGCAATCTGATGGCCTCCCTTTGGCAGGAAGGTGGGGTGCAGGACTCCCAAGTGTACAAAGGGTCACCACTTCATTCCAGAAGAAGACACTCCGGGCTAAACCAGCAACCACAGCATCAGATAAACTGGGACCCCCAGTACCAGCAGTCCCCTAAGCCTTGCTATGATCTGTTTGCCTTCCAGAGCCTCCCAGAGGTCCGTGAGAAGGCTTGGCACTCTGCTTGGGGCAGGCAGGTCCATACATCACCCCATGGCGTTTCAGCATCAGGTTTACCACCACTCCCACAGCTGTCCCTTCCATCCATCACTTCCCACAAGGGCCACTTGCCTTCAGTGACACAGCACCAGGAGCCCCCTGCCTTGGGTCGATACCAGGACCTCAGGGAGAGGGTGTTTGTGAACTTGTGCCGCATCTTCCCTCCAGATTTGGTGCGGATGGTGATGACCAGGAACCCTCATGTGATGGATGCTCAGGAGCTTGCCGCTGTGATTTTGATGGAGAAATCGCAGCATGTTTCTTGAATTAAGCCAGAGGGTGAAGTTACAGCTTCATCATAACAGGCTTCTGCAGGTTTATCTCTTGCAATCATCCTAATTATTAATGTCAGGTTGCACATAACCAAAACAAAAGCATAAGATATTAAGATCCTTAAAGCTTTTAATGGTCTACTTATTTTAAGTGTTTGGAAGTTCAGTCTCATTACTTTTAATGGTGTCTTTGTAAAGGGAAATCCCAAAATTGCCATATTTATCCATAAATATGCCTGATATTTCAGCACTTAAAATCAGGAAAGGATGGAGCTTAATGTGTATGTTTGAGCTATTGGTTATGAGTGAAGACACCTGCATGCTTAGGGCAGCTTTTAATGTGTTTCAAAGGTGACAGCGTTGATTTTAAATTAATTTATTTGTTACATTTTAAGTTATTTTCGTATTTTAAAATGATTCTGTTTTGGGCACTTTTTTGTTATTGTTGTGTTTCCTCGTCAGCTTTTTTTTTTTTTTTTTCTTTTTGGCAATCATTTCAGGGTAAGGTGTAGCTCAAATTCATGTTATCCATCTATCTGTTTTCCAGTTACTGAGATAACAAAGTGAGGTATGTAAAAGAATATATTCAATCTGCCACACAGCAGATACATTCCTATTGTACTGCTGGAATTAGCTCAGCAGACGGAGCTTTCTAATCTGACAGGTGGTTGATCAGATGCTGTGGTGAGATTTGTGGATTTCCCCCACAGAGAAGTGAAACTCTGTCGGCACCCACAAAAACTCCATTAGAAAACCCCAAGCTGTTGTTGACTTTTGAATTTGAGTGTATTTCCTCTGCTAGGATAGCCCTGTCAGCTGACTTCACACTCCATCAGCTTTCATCACTGATTTTTTTTTAAAACGCACCCTTTTTCGTTACCATATCAATATTCTAAATCATATTGAGGGGGCCGTTGGTCAAGAAATGTTTAGGAAGGAGGATTGTTGGTATTACTTTGATTTTAATTTAAAATGTGTTAATTTATTACCTTTTTATGTGTGAATGTCTGTGCTGCACGAGACACAGGGTCTCCTTTGTCAGTGGCGACGCAACTGGGTGTGTTCAGGCACCTCAAACAGGGTAGAACTCTTTTGTGCCCATCTGTTAGATACACAGAGATCCACATCTTTGCAGTGAAAGACAGGAAAAGAGTTGGGAAACACCTTCTTGAATGAAATCTTCCCTCAGAGTATGTAACCAGACACGTAATATCATGACAACAGTGGGAACACTGTAAATAGTAGTTTGTAGATTAACAAACGTTCCTCAGAAGCACTGATCTCATTGGTTCAATTAAAACTCAGCGGCTTACTAAATAAAAACACTGCGTTTTATTTTCCCTACAAAAGTATACACGGTAGTAACTTTCTCAATTTATTCATGACCATCACAGACTTGGACTAATTACCTTACTAGGCAGCAATAAGCTAATATGACTCATTTAAACTTGGTATGAACTCTCAACTAACATTTATTTTCATTATTGTTACCATCATTTATTTGTCAGTTATTTTTTTAATGAATCAATTCATCACAAATCTACATCGCAGTTTTGCAGAGTCCAAGGTGACTTCCTCAAATTGTTTGTTTCATCAAACCAAAAGTTATTATTATTATTATTCGAATTAATTTCATATCCGTATTTTTACACTTCGTCTTTGCCTTTTTTGGTTTTCGTTTTCAAGGTGTTTATAAGCTGTTTTCTCTTAATGTAAAGCACTTTGAACTGCATTTGTAGTCGGAAAAAATAGCATTCTCAATTTCATAATTATCTCCGCCAATGGGATTATTTTCATGTCTGAGGAAGTGTTTGTAAAGCTAAAACTCGTGCGTGGTTAGCACAATATCTAGTCGCCAGATGACAGCTCTCGTTGTTGATACAAATTGTATCCTATAAACTTTTTAAACAAGATCATTGTTTTATATGAAAATATTTAAACAAAAAAATATTTTGAGTTGAATATTTTGAGTGTTTGTGGCAAACTTTGTCACCTGTGGTATTTAGCCTTTATTTATGACGGGGCTTTTTATAGCCTTTGTTCCAAGTGCAGGAAAGAGAATGTCTCAAATGCACTTTCTGGAAACAGCTATAGTTATTGTTTATATTGTCAGTGAACTGAAAGCATGGTACTGTGTAGCCCAAAAACTATTAAACCTCAACAAAGGTCGAGGTTGAATCAGCCGTAACTATGGTGAAAAGCACATACTGAAAACGACTGTGGTTAAAGGTGATCTCATGAGTCATGAGTCAGACAGTATTGAAGCTTGTTCCCATCAAACTCATCATGGTGGAGCAGAATGGACTGTGAGTGTGAGTGCACTAAAAAGAGAGGTTTTGATGAGCGAGGCTCAAAACTGTGTGCCAGACTCCAAACCTTTGGTGATGCCTTTCCCATAATTCTTAAACCACAGCTGCATCATTTTCTTCTTTATTTGCCTCCAAGATCTCTGACTTAAAGCTTTCTTCTCAAGGGTTGTACTATAATCTGAAAGGTGTCATCTCAGGAACAAGTCCACAGTAATTCCTGCTAGTCCCATCACACTGCTAGAAAGTCTGTCAGTGTATTTATTTCTCTGACACTCTTATGGCCTTGTGCTGTGATGTGACGGCTGGTGCTCTCACCCTGCTGGTCTGGCTGACGCTGTGTGCTAGTGTTTGTTCCAGGATGAGACACTACAACAAACCTCTAAAGGTGTTAACATTCCTGCGGTTAATGAAAACCTTATTAAGTGTATGAGGGCAAAAAATATTTTTCTATTATCATGAACTTGTTAAAGAGCTATTTTTCTAATTGTACATGTTTATCTGCAAGAAGAGATTGTAGTCAGTGTCAGTGTTGCTGAATTAGGGGACGTTCACATTATCAACTACGCTGATGTTGAGTTTAGATTTCTCCACAAATGTTAC
This sequence comes from Chaetodon trifasciatus, assembly GCA_037975065.1. Lineage (NCBI taxonomy): Eukaryota > Metazoa > Chordata > Actinopteri > Chaetodontiformes > Chaetodontidae > Chaetodon > Chaetodon trifasciatus. The sequence goes on from JBBMOE010000041.1 coordinate 63,266, forward strand.
TTGACAGTGTTCAGACTGAATATGAACCAAACAAATTTCCATTTCTGGCATTTTTGTGCTCCGTGTTTTTCAGTAAATGTTAGGTGTAGCTGTTTCTTAGTTGCCAATATACGCAGCAGACACATGCTGGCTGTGTGACAACTCAGACAGCCAACACTTGGTGTGATGCTATCTGTTTATCAGCCCAACCCAGTGGAACAATAAGCTTACTGGTTAGCAAGCTTTGTATATTGGCCTTTTCACAGCGCAGGCACAGATGTTACCAGTGAAGTTAATGATGGCTTTGTTCTAGTTCACTGAGCCAACATGCACATCAAAAGTATCTTAACAGAATGCAGCTGTGTCATTCACACCTGATTATTTACACCTGTGCTTGTCTTCCTGTCCTCTGTGAAAAGGGCTTGATCTTCTCGTTTTGCACCGTGGTCAGTGGGTAGCCCACAGGGAACTTGCTTCTTTTGTCTGGCATTGAGGCTATGTTTACACTTAGGGAAAACGTATATGTTTTCATGCGGTTTGGCCTCACGTTTACACGCAAACAGAGTTTTTTTCAACTCCAGCCAAAGTGGAGATTTCTGAAAACGCCGGTTCTGTGTTGGTGTGTAAGCAGGGTTAAAGAGGCGTTTTAGGTTCCGAAACGTCACAACGTGCGACTGAAAATACTTAACGTCATGTGAGCGACCTGTATTGACACTCGCGCCCATAGGTTTGGCATAGTTATGATGGCGCTCGACAGGTTCATGTAAACAACAACATTTTTGAAAACGATGTTGTGTGCACAATGTTATATTTGAAAACGGAGGGGCTAAAATATCCGTTTTCCAACATACTGTGCTACGTGTAAACGTAGCCTCAGTTCATGCAATCGCGCTGCCTGAAGTTTGCTTTGCGTTCAGTCTGAACACACCTGGAAGAATTCTGTGGGTTTTGTCTCGACAGATAAAATTATGTTTTTGTTTGTTTCATACATGATTAAAACGGCCTCAAATCCAGCTATTTCATCCAGTGGGAAAGAAATGTAAAATATCACCAATGTTTATCACGGTTCATTCCCACCTTTATGTCAAGTGTGCTTTAATACAGCTTCATTTGTGCTACAGAGATCATGAAGTGCCACCTCTTCAGGGACCAAAGCCACGTTAAAGGCTTTCCTGTATTTCCCCTTGGTCAAGTCAATGGTGGTTATGCTAAACCAAAATTAAAAGATGGTATTAAAGTGTTTGACCATTGCTGCTGTTTCATTGTGTGTCCTGCTGTTAGATGAAGAGTTTCATTCCAAAAGATGGTCCAGAACCATGCCGATGAATAAGTTACATGTAAATTGATTACGTTCAGTTAAATTATGTTTCAAAAACATCTTCTTACTTCTTGTAATATTAAGAAAAGGTATTGCTTTAAGCTCAAATTTATTTTGAAAGCGTTCTACATATAGGATCAAATACATGATCCATTTTATATAAGAGAAAAGAAACTTGAGATTAAATGAAATGGGCTGAAATGCTTTTCATTAATTGATATGAAAACACATCTTTTTGGAAGGAGTCTCTTCAGATGTCTGTAGACCACGGAACTCAACTGAGCTTTAGGCAATGAAACCCAAAACAAAAGCACGAAAAGTAAACTTGTCATAACTGTTGAATCTGGGAAACTGTATGTGATGTACATGTGAGCAATAAAAGCCGTACTCAAGCTTTCATGTTCTGTTTGCTCCCTGTGAGGCTCCTTATTGGCTCTCAAATGTTCCTTTAAGGGTTAAAAGGCAGCTGTGGAGGTGCAGCTGGAAACACAGCGCGTACTGTACATTCTGGGTTGAGATGTCATTTTGATCAATGAACATGGTGGTGACACTGAAGGCTAATGAATTTACAGATAAAAGAAAACTAAAAAATGGCCTGTATTTTGTTTTGCCTGTAATTTCAATTGTTAAGATCAGGTCAAATTTACTTACTGCAAACACATTCATGACGCAACAATTTTTCAATTTATAGTATATTTGTGGTGTGATTTGCTTTGATTGGTGGATTTTTTTAGACTTTTCTTGTCTGGTTAAACCTCTGCACAACCAGATGATAGTTTCATGGAAAAATACTTGGAACCAAACATTTATTTTACAGAAGAAATGCTATATTATGCTATATACTATATTAAAGTTGTGCTTGCTGTTATTTTAAAGATTCTTCTGCTGTAACTGGGAGCAGAGAAGAGCATCTGTGAGTTAAATCAGGAAGTGATGGTACATTATATTGCTGTGTCCGACTGATATGCATAGTCAATGAAAAACCACTGTGTGCCAGGTTCAGACATATGTATGTATATGTAACACAACATAATAAATCCAGCTCAACTGGCTCTAACCTCAGCCAGGACCCTCAAGATCATACTGTAGCTGCATTGTTGGAAATATAAATTCATTCTTTATTGTGGGGCAAAATATATATTTGAACAAATGTCTCAATGGATGGAGAATGCCAGCACAGTAAGAATGTAAAATAAGTTCATTTAGTTTGCATATTTGCTTGATCACGCATCTGCAAACTGACAACCTTTAAAGAAGATAAGATTAACTGATGCAACAACCCCTAACAGATCAATGACACTGACAGCAAAACTGAACAGGCGAACTTTCCCGCACAAAATGACAAAAAGTAATTCTAGATAGGAAGGAAACGAGACAAATAAGGCATTTTTTTAACAAATGATTTAAATTGTTCAACTGATGTCAAAAGAAGTGAAAGTAAGGTACAGATATTAAAGCTTCACGGACAAGCGTGCCGGCAACAACCACAAACTACAAATGGCCATTTCATTTTGTTGCGCGAAAGCACGTTATCAACCAATCCTGTCCAGTCTCTCAGTTTGTCTAAAGTCCTGTTGTCTAACTATTATACATGCAAGCATTAAAACTGTCAGTATTGTTGAAGGGAGCAGTCCATGTTTGACAGGATATGTTGCTTGCTAGTTTTCTGACAGATTAAAAGACGTGTGCTTCATTGGGGCGGGGGGGGGGGGGGAGCTCTAAAAAGCAGGTAGCGGCTTGATTTGCCAAAGAGCTTTGGCGAGGCTGAAGCTACAAAGCCCGTTAGCCGATGTTTCTCCTGGATAGAAAAAAAAAGCAGGAGTTCCTGGGGTGGCAGCAGGTTTTGGGCTTTAGAGGGAAAGTGAGGCGTTGACATGGCAACGAGACTAACTTTCTCTTTTTGTGTCCACCCTTCACCATGGCTCACATGGACTCAAACTCATCGATACGCTGCTTGGTGTTGCCCTGGCGGATCTGGCGCAGGGTTTTGTACTTGTCTCTGCCTGCCCTGACATTCTCAGCATGCAACATGTCGTTCTGTGTTTTCTTGGTGTCATCCCGGGCTTCTGCCAACTCCGAACTCAGAGCCTGGACAGACAACAGAGACAGAGAGAGGGGTGATGAGAGACAGTAAAAAAGTGCATCATAGTTCAAGCAGCAGTGGGCCGAGATGAGATCAGTGGTGTATAAAGCAAAAGTTTGGCCGTCTGTTATTTGGTCTCATCAGGCCATGACATCGTCTAGATTTGGTCACAATTTTAGCAATGTGTGAGCAGTTGAAATTGAAAATCCACAGGAACTATTTGTCTCAATTTGTAGCAAATCTTAAGATTGAAATTTAGACCCATTAAGCAAGTCAAGATGCATCAGGTCTTAATCTTTTGTCAAAGTCACATCTGTCACGTCTCATGGATGGATGGAATAGGATGGTGTGGGATGTATGAGGAGCATGGGCTGACAGATGTGCACAAAAAATATCTAATCACTTCCTAATGCTGTGCAGTATGGCTGAAATCAATATTAGAATATGAACAATAACACTGTTTGGTATTCATATCTTTATCATGATCTACCAAATGTATGTATGGTAACATGTAAAATACTCAAATTGATTGTTAATGCAAGAGTTTCACTGTTTTGTATTACATGAAACCAAACCATTGAAAGAGCATCACTGTGATGCAATGTCACTAAAGGTCAGATTACTATTATATGGAATTATACAGGAATTGTAATTCAGTAGCACCACCCCTGTCACCACTGTCGTAATATATTTTCTCTTATATGTCTGACCAGCCAAAATAATCAGAAAACTGGATAATATCAGCATTACATGTTCTCCATGGAAGGTTTTAGACAACAGGAGCTAAAACTAGTTTGCACTCTCATCATTGTTATGGAAGAAGTAATGGTCACATTCTACTTGCACACTTTTCCAGCAGCTTTAAGAGAAAATCATTTCAGTACAGTATGTGATGTAGTTGTCCTCCATCCCTCCACATGGACATTAAGACATACAGATGGTAAGACTATGCAGAGGAAGTCTAGTGAGGCCCAAACACACAGTTTTACTGTATCAGGTGTTTCAGAGTGTGGCTTCATTAAGAATAAAATGAGCCACACTTGATTTATTTCTGTTTTGTGGAATGTTAAAAATTGCACCACTGCAGTCAGACAGTCTGTGGCACAGCAGTTCTCTTTACTTACTGAAAGTGATGATGGTGTTGTTTCCATGTTTGCAAAACACTGAGCATGACTTGAGATGTCTTTCCATCTATATTTGTACCAAAATCTGAGAAACTGGTTATTCAACATTATGATACTCCTGAAGTTATTTCTCGACAAGTATTGTTTGCTAGCCACTTTTTTGTGCACCTCTGGCACTTGGCTTATGAAGCCTTAAGAATAATCCCTTCTCCTCAGCCGGCTCTGACTTCACACTTTGACAGAGCTGAGGCTTGAAAGACTTCAGACTCAGCTCTTGTAGAAATGTGCCTTCTTTGACAGTGAATAATTGCCATTTTATTCCCCATCTCTCCCGTCTTGCGCTGCGCCTCTACCTGTAGCTGCTTCTTGACACGTTCGTTCTTCTGCGCCTCAGTGATGCGTTCCTCTTCGCTGCGGTGGCTGGTGACACCCTCACTGAGCAGCTCGGCACTCGCTTCGGCGTTCGTTTCATCCTGCTCATCGTGCTCTGGGGCCGGCAGTGACGTTATGGCCGTCTTCAGCTCCTCCCTGGTCTTCTCCAGGTCATCTTGTGCTGACAGAGCCTGGAAACAACACATGTACAAACTTACAGAGGGAAAGAGACACTGACAGCTTACGGACATGAGTACAGACAGATGCAGACAAATTTAAAATATATTTGAGTTTCCCAGGATCCTTATAGAAAAGGTGCTACTACATGAATTATTGTTATTTAATGTCTTTCATATATTTTTATCTTCACTGCCCCATGCTTTCATTATTTGTGTGATAACGTACAAATCTACCTTAATGTCTCTTTATACCAGAAATGTTACAAATCACAATTTTACCTCTAAACCTAGTTCCTCTGCATGGATACAGACATCAGGGTTTACATACTGTGTATTGTATCATTTGGAAACATTTCCTGCTATTTAACAGTGTGCTACACTGACATAATACATCAAAGAGCCCTGATGATCACTTAATGATGTGTATGTATAGAAAATGAAACTTGTGGCATGATATGAAAGCTGATATAAAGCTGCCCAGAGGGGCCTACAGTGGGACATGTGTTGTCCCTTTAAATCATTTATGGAGTCTCCACTCAGGTTGGGATTCTTATGTGTCCTGTCATTCTTGTAATGACTCACATGGCTTTGTTTGACACACTTCATGTGATGTGTGTAGCTGTATGAGATGAATGCTGGTTTGTACCTGAACAGAACACTGCACAATTGCATTTAAAGATTTTACAGAAAAGTCCCATCAGAAGCAGCAATCCCAACAATCTACTGCAGCAACTAACTGGCAAAAATACTTTTTTATAACAAACCAAGCTTAACTCTGTTTGACAGGTCTTTGTCAAAAGTTTTAGTGCTGTAGACAAACACAGATTCTTCTACAGTTTGCCTTAAACTCTTTACCCTCTTACATTCAGCATTTATGTAATATAATGGGATATTTGGCACCTGATGCCTGAGAGAAAGAGGAGTGTCTTGTCTTCTCTCTCAGGCTGCACCACTGTAAATTTTAAAACTAAAAATGATCATCATGACTGTGAGGGTCCACTGATTCCACTCAGCCCACTGATCACAGCTCAGTGTTATTAGAGAACAAAGTCTGCTGCCTGTTTTCTAATATTCAACAGTGCACACAAACATTGACAGGACAGTGGATCAACTGAATGACAGGGTCCTTGTTTCATCACTGAATATTCAGTTATACAGCCATGCAGCTCATATCAATAAAACAGGAAAATATACGTCTATATGTATATATGAGAGACTGTTGGGGATTTTAACCTCTTTTGAAAACTAGGAAAAACTGTGAAGGAGACAATTTCAAGTTGAGATCAATCCTCTCATTTCAGATCAGTATAATGTAACTGTTTTCCCATCTAACTCCTATTCCCCTTTACTACAGTTGAGACCACATATAACCATTAATCCATTGAACCATTCATCTAACTGACTGTTAGAGCAGATAGAGGGTTTTGATAGTTTGTGAATGCAGGTCTGGTATATCTAATGGTCGACTTTGGTCATTTCTGATTTGTACATGTGTCTATTCTTTGTTCTACTTAGACTGGAGTAATGTGAAAATGATCACCATGTCAGCATCAAAAATATATATTAACTGGCTGTTCAAACCTCTTGGAACACGTGATGATTTATGTAATAACATTTGAAAACTGGTGCTAAAGATGCTGTTTTCTGTATAAAGTGGTGCTAATGTAGGCCAGGCTTTTTTGTCTAGTATGTAATGTAGCACCCATGGTGCTACTTAGCACACAATAATCAATGATGGAATTGCTCTTTGCCCAAACTACTCAAGCTATTAACAAACATCACTTAGAGGCATTGAGCTTTGCTTTATAAAGCAGTATTTTTCCACATCGCAGCCGTGCACTAGTAAATATCTTGTTGTCCAGGCTGTTGCTAATTGCAGGAATTTGGCTTTAATGTGGAGCCAAACGCCCTGAGTGATTCTGAGGTGAAATTAAACCCGTGGTTTAAACATTTCCACCTCAGCAGGTGTTGTTAGAGAGAATCAACAAATAATCATTTTGTTCACATGTGAAAAACACACACACACACACGCAAAAAGGAACAGATAAGCGACCATAGGTGGCTCACATCCAAACACACATTACCTGTTTCATAAAACAAACATTTATCAAACACACCCTCAATTATTCACGGCAAAAGCCACAGACACCTGAAAATGAAAGGTACGTTCACAGGTATGAGCACATACACGCATACTCTCACACATACAGTTCAGTCTGCTCAGCATAAATGAGGCATGGTGTCTGTGGGTGATAAACAGCAGCAGCGAAAACTGAAAGAAAACACAGCATTGTTGATTGTGCTTCCCTTTTTCCGAACTTTTCACATCCATTTTCTTCTTTACTGCACTCCAGAACTACCTGATGGCGAGAGTTTCAAGGTAACCTGTAACCTGTTCTGATATTAATATGAAGATGAGACAGCACAATCAATCAGATGGAGCCACTAGTGTACTGACAAAAACGTGATCCCACACCGGCTTCCCACCCTGGAAAACTGACTGCTGCAGCTGGCCAAGCTGGTGACACCGATGCAGAAGTCATACCCAGGTTTTTGGGGTAGGGAGTGAGGCCTTTTGCCTTTGCACTAACTGGGTGCCACACAATGAGATTTTAACCCAGATTTTTGTCTAATCGGTTGTTTTTTTAAAACACACACACACACACACACACACACACACACACACACACACACACACACACACAGATACAGGAGTCACATTACTTTGTGTTGCCATTCTGTTGCTTCATCTTCTTTTTTCCTCTTGGCCTCCTCAAGCAGAGCGATTTTGGCAGTGAACTCTGCTAACTCAGCAGCCTGTTGCAGATAACAGAGACTGAACTCAGTGTGCTGTCTAACCAACAGCGCCAAACCGCCAAGTACTGACAGTTTAAAGCAATATAAAACAGACAGAAGCAACTTAACGTATATGACAAACTGGTAGCTGTGCTTGATTTTCATGATTGATGATTTGAACAGACCCCTGTATTCATTACACCAGCAAACCCTGAACCAAACAAATACAATACTGCTGATTGACATTTAAGCCTTCATTTGTTGAGGGTATAATAAACTCTAAAACAAGAATAAGGTATGTCAAATGTCTGACTCTTGGGATTTAATTTAGCTATTAGTGATTCAAAGCTTACACACTGCTCACTGCTTTAACACAAATAGCTTTCTGCAAGCTGACACCTAATATTTCTCCAATAAATGAATTTGTTGTGCTGCTGGAAGTTGTCTCTGAAGAGTTCATATATATTTTAAGTCATGCTGTGCAGATGTCTGTTACTGTTACTATTCATAGACGGATGAAAAACAAACCCAGAACCTTCCACACAGAGCACGAGGGCTCACTGAATGAGTATAAACAGTAGCTGAATTGCAGGCTCGTCCTCACAGTCAATCCAGGTCATTTGACACTGGCAAAGTAGCATTACAGTGTGGTTCAGCAGTTTTGTTACAAGTTTAAAAAAAACTAAGATAATTGACCTACTTGACAGTCGTGATTGTTTAAATGATTCAATTCAACATTTCCTTCATAATTCAGGCTAAATAGAACCAAACTAAACCTACAAAGAAGCACTAAACTACAGGATGCTGGAGGTAGGATTGGCGACTGTGACTGATGTGTGAGTGCAGGTACCAGTTGTTCCTGGTTCTTCATCTGGTCGGCAGCCTGCTGAGCCAGCGCTGACTTGGCCTCCTCCGCAGCCTGCCTCTCCCGCTCCAACCGCTCTGCTTCCTCCTTTGCCCGCTTCCTCTCCTGCTCCAACTCCAGCGCTTTGCGAGTCTGCTCCTCTAACTCTGCACACATACACATGTGAAATATATACAACAAAAACGTGAGTGCGTGATCAAAGAGGAAATCCGACAAAATGTGAAAGACACTATGAGAGAGCTGCATCTCCTCCTTATTTTCGTTGAGCCAAAGTTAGTTTTACAAATGACCGATCTCCTCGAGCCATGGAGCCATTCAAGTGTGACCATTCTAAATAATGATGAATTCATATATTTATTATTATTTTTAAATGATTTAAACTAATCACAGTAACATTTTCTGCTGTGCTAAAACAATTTAAAGTACACCTGTCAAACAAGCCTTATTAACAAGTATCTCTGCCTCACTGTCTGCGCTGTTTGTCTTCATCGTTGCTACATTTTTCTGCATTAAAAGGTCATATAAAGACATATTTGGTTTCTCATTAGCAGACATTTTGTTGTTGTTTGGCAGTGCTGTTTTTTGTCAAGGTTAACAGGTGACCTTTCAACTTTCGGAAATGCTGTTATTAGAGTGCAGGGTCAGCTAAGGTTTATGAAATGTTCTTTCTTAATGCCTGAATAGTTTTCCATTTTCACATCAACTTTGGTTTGGCTACTTTTTGTTGTTAGACTTTTGGACTTTTTTGTGTTCCACGTGACATTCATTCAATTATTTGACAAAAATATTCCAGCATGAAAAAGACATAAAAATATTAAATCACGAAAGTCTAACATCAGTCTGAATATTGATGAAAATACAGGCTGGCCATCATTTGATTTTTTTTTAGATTGGTGCAAATAAGATCCCAGTTTCAGCTTCTGACACCAAAACGTTTTTTTGTTTTGATACTTTCACACAATATATGTCTACATGCCAATACATGCCCTTTTTCCATTCAACAAAAAAAGCAAAAGATGTTTATCTCAATAAACTAGTCAAGAATGGTCAAATAATAAGGAAAGAAATAACTTTGACTTTCGGTGCTAACCACTTTTTGTTTAGCAGCTCCTGTGAGGACAGTAAGTCTGAACTCCTCCCTCTAAAGGCCTAAAAGTCAGTGTGGCCCTCACATGAATTGGGGTTCAGGAGCACATGCTGTGCTGTACTTGATGATGGTGCAGTCGTACCTTTCTGAGCTCTCTGCGTCTGCTCTTCAATCTGCTTCAGCCTCTCGATCAGCTCATCCTTCTCTCTCTCTATCCGCTCCTTCTCCTTCTCAGCATGCTCGCGCTTCTTCTTCTCGTTCTCCAGCTGCGCTCTGTCCAAATAACACAGAAAACAACCATCACACTCAGCCGGTGACATGTCTGTCCACCTTATTAAGTTATACACCATGAATATAGTCTACAAGAAAATCAATATAATGTTCGCATTGAGTCTGGTTTTAACAAGACATTTTCTCAATGCCATGTTAGCTGTGGTGCTGTCATACAAATATGTTATCTGAATTCCTGCATAAAATAATTTCTTACAATTCTTACATTTCTGTAGGTGCATGTAAGTCTACTGATAAGTGGGAAAATGTGTTTTTAAGATAGAATTTCAGCCATTTTGTGCACCCTCCTCACTGACCAGAGGTTCATTCTCTGTTTTGCTGAGTGGTTTCATTCTTCCAAAATAGCATGTGGGGACGAACAGCTTGGATAACTTATATGAACGTGTAAAATGATCTGTGTTGTCTTTGTTTCCTGCAGAAAGAGCAGCTCCTGCACTAACAGACTGAACCCTGCAGAGGAGGACCATGAGCAGGCACTTTCCAATGTAGCACTGCCCCCTAGTGTTCACAACACTTTATCAATGAACATGCACTTCAGACTTAAGCTGATACTTGTTCACCCAAAGCACCATGCAACACACAATTGGTGTATACAGGGTGAGAAGCTCCTATTAGGAGTTGACCTATAACACTAACTGCAGTCATCCATTTACTGTAAATACAATACAGTGATTCAGTGCCAGTGTGTTCTTCAACCTGTTAGGAATGAACTAAAAAAGCATATTGGAATACTGGAATAACAGGAAAATAATATATAATAGCATTTTTGTACCTCTCCATCTGTTTGTGGTGCTTCTCCTCTCTAGCCTGAGCCTTCATCTGCTGCACCTCAATGGTGTCAGGCTTCCTCCTTCTCATGTACAGCTCATGGTTTCCCATACATAACGCCAGGATGCGCTTGTTGATCCGCAACCGAGGGGCGTAGAAAACAAAGTCCTAGAGGAGACACAAAGGATGGGCATGGCAGCAAAAAGACACATTTAAAAAAATATCATCAATCACACATCATTCTAACACTTACTGGAGCTTTCTTGTCGATGGGTTTGATGACAAACTTCTTGTCGTTGAAGGAAATGTTTCTGATCTCACTCCAGGGGAAACCGATCTTTGGTGACAACCTGAGGCGGCAGTGATGAGATTTTTAATTAGTCATTTAAAAAGATATTAATGATTTAATACTTCAAACTTCCACTGACAGTTTATAAAAACATGTGCATGCTTTGAAAGCTTCAAACATCAAATTTAGCATTAAATGTTGGCTGTCTGAACAAAGCCTCTGTGTCCAAGGTCTTCATTAGTTATGCTGTTCAACACCAGAAGAGGGTGCTGTGGTCAAACCAATGCAATCCAAGGTCATCGAGAGTACACTGCTTTTCCCAGCTATAACATAGTTGTGGAAAAACTCAACACTTGATGCATGTCACGCACTTTTAAAGACGAAGGGAAAGCTCTGTTTCATTGTTTATGAATTGTTTATGTAATTTCAAAACATGAATTTACTGACTGTGATAGTTACCACAGCATCCAATTTTATAAGAGATTTCTTCACCCATTTGAAGTTAAAGTCATCACTTCACTACAACAGGGGATCAACTGTCGCAGGGAATCTTCCTAAAATAGCTACGTGAGTGGGAGTTGTTGTCACTGACAGTAACATGTCTTCTGGTTTCATTGTCTTCCTCTTTATTTTCAGTTTTCAGTTTCAAAGAGGTGCTGATCGCACCAGCTAGACCAGAGGTTCCCAACCGTTTGATGTCAGTGCATCTGAGTAACTTTCACAACTTTGTAAGTATGTAGTCATTGTGTGTGTGTGTGTGTGTGTGTCTGAGTTGGTTACTTGTCTTCGTGCTCGTAGATGTTGAGTCCCAGGGCGTCGACCCCCAGCCACAGTTCCGTGCCCTTCTTGTTTTTAATTTCAAAGTAGTTGACACCATACATCTCCAGGTCCTGAGCTATCTTCAGGTACTCCATCATCGCATCCTCCCTACACACACCCACCCAAACACACACACACACACACACACACACACACACACACACACACACATGCAATGACATTTATGTGTCCATGTCTTCAAAAATCAGGATCCTAAAACGATTAGATAGTAAATTCTTTCCTCTCTATCACACACACACACATCCACACACACTTACCTGAGCATGCTTCTGTGTTCCTCATGCCAGGTCTGTATTCTGTCTTCCCATTGCTCTTTTGTCAGCTTGTGTTGCTCCAGGACTCTACGGACACACAAAAGAAAAAGCAGAACAAGTATATGTAATAAGTAAACGAATGAATACAGTGATAGTACGGTATGTTCTCTCTTAGCTGCACTTCCTCAGGCTGCAAGTTACAGATTTACCTCAATATACCATAAGAACAGTGTTTTACATGGCATAACGAAGGTCTCACCATGCAGGAAATTATCACAATATCTGTAATATTAGGGGTTGACTGTAGCTCAGGTGATAGGGCTCGTTGTCCATCAGTGGCAGGGTTGGTGGTTCGTTCTCCTGCTCCTCATGTCCAAATGTCCACAGTATCCTTGTGCAAGACACTGAACCCCAAACTGATGGCCTGACCACACAAATGGTTTTCCATGGCAATCTGTGTGTGTGTGTGTGTGTGTGTGTGTGTGTGTGTGTGTGTGTGTGTGTGTGTGTGTGTGTGCGTGTGTGTATGAGAGAGTAGGTGAATGAGAGGCAAACTGAAAGCAGTGTAGCTTTGTCAGCTAAGGTATTATATAAGTGTAGTCCATTTATTATTTATGTAAACTAATGCATTTTCCACACTTTTAATCTCATCACAACTTGGATCTTAGGGAATCAATGATTTCAATACATATGGGTCCTCAGAAGTATAGTATACTATTGTATTAAGCAGTCTAGTATAGATTTTGTATAGTATAGTTGAATAGTATAGTAGAATAGAGTACACTATGATATATTATAGTATACTGTATTATATCATAATCCATATTGTCTTGTATGGTATAGGTTAATACAAGCTATATGCTTGCGTATTATTGTATAGTATATCCTGTACCTTTGTGGCAGTAGCCGGTCAGAGGCCAGGTAACCAGGCTTGTGAATGTCTTTGTTGTAATCTCCATACTTGGCCTGGACAGCATAGGAGGCCACCAGCACAGCTGTCTCTGGGGGACAGTAGTTCTCATCATTCAGAATGGCCTCCTTCACCTGCAGACACAGACAGACAGACAGACAGACAGACAGACAGACAGACACACACACACACACACACACACACACACACACACACACACACACACACACACACACACACACAGTCTGTAGTAGCCAATAGTTCAGTATAATATGAAAAGCAGCAGTCAAATCTGTCTGTATGTCTCTCTGGACTGAAATATGTGAAAATAATGACATTTTGACAACTATTGCAGGGGGTATAAAAAGCGTGAGGAACTCCTGGCTTTGTGACCAGCAGCTATACATTTTCACTTTTCTTTTATGTGACAAATATGAGCAAAAACACACTGTTTTCTAGCTTTTTCCCTCTCGAAAAGAAGACTTTCAAATATTAAATGGTAACACAGGCAGAACTTTGCCTAGTACACTACAGTTTACCACTGGCAACATTTTCTACATAAATTAGGACATATCTGGTCAAAGAATAAAAACCAGACTGCACATCAAATTGAATGCCAACTTTTCTACTCTTCTACTACTCTACTACTTGGCAGGAGCAAATTTTTAACCTTAACCCCAAAATCATGCCTTCACAAGACGACAACTGCAAATCACAGCTCAGTTTAGAGAACGTGTCCACCGAGTCACTTCGGTTAGCTTATCAGGCTCAGTAATCTATCAGCTGTGGAGTACCTGCAGGAAGAAGAGTTTCTGTGTGATCTCCTGGATGAGTTCCTCAGAAACGTCCTCTGGGAAGAACTTTGCTCTGAACTTGAACTGCAGAGGATTCTCCTTCTTTACATCCTGCTGGGTCACCTGCAGAAAACATGCACACGATATTTTTAGGCACTTTGGATGAAAGCTTCAACAGAATAATATAGTAAGATTACACACACAAGGCTTTCTAGCATGACAAAGTCTCTATACCACAGGAGGATGACTGTTTACAGGCGTTCATAACTTCAATATTATCATGTTTTCTAGTTGTGGGAATCAATTTATTTGCACAGATGATTAAAAGCAGGAATAAAGATATTAACTAGAAGAGGTTGCATGGGTAGACAGCCTTCAATCGGCTGTACTCTCTCACCTTCTTGTTGAGTTTGAGCCATGTGATGTAGCCTTTACTGTCTGTGTACTGGAGGCCAAAGAACCACACCTCCCTCAGACCCACTGTCTTCACCACCTGGAACCACACAAATGATTTTTGCTTGTTTTTCAGTTTACAGTTGGTATGGGACATCCAACACGGATGTGGTTGAGGTCAGAGCTCTGCTCAGGCCAGTTAAGGCGCTTCCACACCAAACTGGGAGAGCGACATGGATTATGCATGAGAGCACTGTCATGTTGAAACAGCAAAGTCTTCACCAAACTGGAACCACTAATTTGGCAGCATACTATTATGCAAAATATCACCACATGCTATTGTATAAAGATTTCTCTTCATTGTAATTAAGGGTCTTGGCCCAAATGTACATAAAATTATGAAGATACAGCTGTCCACATACTTCTGGCTATATATTGTGTTTCAATTTAGATTAGCAATCTATAATTAATTGATGTTTCCATTAAAAATGCACACACATACAAACAGACTAACAACAACACAAGGGTCCCTGTAGAACAGCAAGGCAACAGTTTTCAGTTTTCCATTCTTCTTCCATTCCCTCTCTTCTTCTTCCTCTCCTTTCTTTTCCCTTCACTTCTAACTTTATATTCCCTTCATAGCCCCTTGCATGCTTCTTTGTCATTCACAGACTGCTGTCTCATTTACAGAGAGAGAAGGGGAGAGAGAGAGAGAGAGAGAGAGAGAGAGAGAGAGAGAGAGAGAGCATACCTGAGGGGGACCTGTTTACTCAGACTCTAATGTGATTTACACAGTCAATACGATGGCAACACTACCGTATGATTAACTCTCCCTCATAATCAGACTCACATAAACGCATATATAACCATGTCTATCAAATAATCACAGACATAAACAAAGGCAAAAACACACTCAACCATCAAACCAAAACACTACAAAGGTAACTGTACAATACATCATATTTGCAGACACACACACACACACACACACACACACACACACACACACACACACACACACACACACACACACACACACACACACACACACACATGCAGTGCTTTCAGTGGGGCTGGGAATGCGGTATGCAGAGACAGCTATGCGGATGCTGTGAGCTCAGCATGCAGATTTAGGAGTGAAGCCTCAGAATGTGGATAAATGATTGGGGAACATTGGGATGAGAGAGAAGGAATAATAAGTGGAAGAGAGAACAGCAGAGGACGAGCAACATAAAAGGGACAGAAAAATCAAGCTGACTGGGCAACTGAACAGGACTCCTTCATTTCATTTTAGATGAAAACACTTGTTCATGCAGGCAACTATAAAAGCTTTTGGTCCCTGAAAGTATTAATGTAGAGATACAGGCTTACATTATGGTGTTTGGGCTGGGCCTTTTACCATTCTGTGTGTGTGTGTGTGTGTGTGTGTGTGTGTGTGTGTGTTTGAGTGAGCTTATGGGTGTTTATACTGAGCAGGACAGCATCTTTATTAATGGAGCCCTCTCTTCATTCATGTGAATCTGTACCATTTTAAAATGAAACCGCTTTCAGGAGCGACTGCAGGCTGTTTTCTTGCATGACTCATTATCACAGAGCTCACCATTCACTGCTGGAATGTACGTAACCTCAACACAGCTCAAGAGCCCAAGGTCTTATAATAACTTGTTTAGTCCAAAAGTCCCAAACTCAAATCTATTAAAAAAAAAAAAAAACATAGCAAATCTTGACATTTGAAAAGTGAGAGCTTGTGAGTGTTTGTTATTCTTACTTGATGAATGATTTGAATGAGTCAAGCTCTTTGTCAACTAACTAACCAATTCATCGACTCAGCAATGAAGTGTTATTCAGGAAATTCCACAGAAAAGTAATAGTTCTTGACTGGTTCCTCAAAAGGCTTTGGGGTTCCTCAAAGAACCATCACCAATTCAAGGACCTCTTTGTTTAGTGGATGGTTCTTCAGGTACTCCATGTAGTTCTTTGAAGTTTTTATGGCTCTTCGACCTCACTGAGTTATCTGATGATGGCTTATGGCCTAAAATTATTATCAAAATTAAACAATTACAAAAAATAAATATGAAAACCCATCAAACATATCATACCATACAATGCTTCCATGCTTTTCCAAGCAGTATGCAGCTAGTAAAGTTTTCTTTGAGTCTGCTCAGTTAGCTAACCCACACACTCTGCAAGCTTAGCTAATGTTAGCTGGTGAATGTTAGCTTTATAAAATGCATCTAGCAAAGTGAATACTCCCCATAATTTATCAATTATAAAGTGTCTCACACAGCAACATTTCCACATTTAGTCTGATAAGACATACGTATTGTTACTGTTGTGCCATATGATGGTTTAATATAAAGCAGAACACAGACAAAAGTGCAACAACAACAACA